>OU898284.1:17928389-18087740 GCA_918026665.1 Diabrotica balteata | reverse complement strand
CACTGATTATATGTCCAAGATATTCTAGTTTACGTCTCTTAATAATATTTAATAGAGTTCGTTGATGTCCCATTCTTCGAAGAACTTCTTCGTTTCTGGTTCTGCTCGTCCATGGAGTTTTTAGTATCCTTCGATACAACCACATCTCAAACGCCTCGATTTTATTCATGATATCGGCGTTTAAAGTCCAAGTTTCACATCCATACAAAAGTACAGACCACACGTAACATATTGTAAACTTCTCCCATTAATTTTTATTTTTTGTTTGTCTCTTTTGTTTGAAGTTAAAATAAGACTGTTGTTTACTTTCGTATAAATATATGCTAACACAACACAAATGTGTTCTTTTTTAGAATAGAGAATACTCCTGGTATATTGGTATACATATTCACAAATCCTTACTTAAATTTCAACCCATCCTCGTATACCGCTCCGTAAGATAGCATATTGGTGTGTTGTTAAAACACAATGCCATTTGTACTGCTCTGTACGCTTTACATAATCCTTTGTGTATCCAGAGAACGTAGTCGATCATTAAATGGAGTAGAAGAGAAGCAAAATTGCAGAGCATATTTAAACAGGATATCCTCTATTGACAGAGAAAACACAACTGCAGTATTCTACGAAAACATTCGGTTTCTTTTATTTAAGATCTATATGTCTACTTTGTGGAAAATCTATTTGCGACAAATATGCATTTATAGGAGGTTCTGAAAATTCTGGACGATTTTCAGATGAGATTAATCTTGGTTGTGCAGAAAATAAAAATAAAAATTTAAAAATAAAACATTTATTATACAAATTTCCACTTCGGAAATTGAAACGTCAATAAAACGTATTTTTATCTTTAATTGTGGCTTGTTCCCAGTTAAATAGTAATTAATTTAAAATGCCACAAGAAAATAGCTTCAGAACAATACCAAGTAAGAACGACGAAATTATCTTAAAAATTCGTTCACATAACTTGAAATAAAACAAAAGGCTGAAATAACAAAACACGACGAAAATTAAAACGTAAATTATTATTATTATTAAAAGAACGAAATATTATTTGGGTTTTAATACGTACGAATAGGAAGATACATTAAAAATATTTTTCGATTTTTCAAACATATATGAGAGGATTTCAATATATTACATATACGAGGGGATTTCAATATACACCAAAGAATCAATGAAATTGCAAATGCTACAGTGTAAACTCGGCTTGTACGGCTAACAAAATAAACGTAGCTGAAATTTATATTGACACTACTGACTGTTGACATGGGCACCATAAGCACTCGCGAAAACATTTCAGTCTAGTTTAAGCCATTACGATTGAGTCAACAGGCAAAGAAAACCGTATTGTTGTCATTGCTCTTCATAAGTGTGGAACAGAAAGAGCTCGTATTTTTATTAATTTGTAATTCTATTTTATATACACATAACTTAACGTCTATCCATTTCATCGCCCTCAATTTATTTTCCCAGCCCTTATATATCCACCCTCCAACCGTTATAATCCCAATTTGTTCAATTTTTTGATTTCTCAGGAGATCCTGATCTGCCCTCTGACGATTTTTCACTCCACCCCAATACGTACGTTAACTCATTTGCCGACAGAAATACGCTTCAACTTAATTGCAGAGATATGGCCAGCTGACATTTCAGTTAAACATACCCCGTGGTTTACAATAGTGGGTAATAAACTTCCGATTGCTCAACAAAACACTTTTGTATTACGGAACTCCATATCAAATAATAAAAATTGGTAAACTTGAATGAAGAACAGTGATGACATTTTAGGATTTATTAAATATAAACTTCGGAAGTTTTTTAGCCACGTCACAGGTCGTTTTCAAAATATAATTATTGATTTTATACAGGGTGTGCAAAAACTCTCCGGACAAACAAAGACCTAAAATTCCTCAGATAATTTTAAAACAATTAAACCCAATTCGCATACTCTGAAAATGCTCAATAAAGGAGCTAGAGCTCTTTGAAGTTGGCGCCTTGTAATTATTTTTTCTTAACCCATTAACGGTCATGCAGTTTCTTCTTTTTCTTGTAGTGCCTACCCGTCTCGGATGTTGGCGACCATCATGGCAATCTGCACTTTGCATGTCATGCAGTTAAAAACAATAATTTTTCCGAATTTTTCGAATTCTATAATTTTTATTCATTTTTTTTTTCTGTAATATCTAGAGATACGCTCATAAAACTTTATTTGTGCATGATTGTATTATATATCTTTGTAAAGGTATTTTCTAATTATATTACTGTTCATTTTTATATGTATACTACCATTTCATAGTTGATGGTGTATTTTTATCTTGTGCGTACATTCAGCTACCGATATTATTTTGTTGTTGAATATATTGTTTTTGTTTTATGTACGCATTTTATTTGTCGACTCCTAACAAGTTTTCGGATATAACCATAGCTCTGTTATATCTACCTAATAGTTACTTACTTACTTACTTACTCCGTGGCGTTACAACCCTTCGTGGGTTTTAGCCGACTCGACAACATGCCTCCACTGTTTTCTGTCTTGAGCAACCTCCATCCAATTCTCCACGCCCATAGTGCTTAGGTCTCCTGCTATATTATCTCGCTACCGAAGACGAGGGCGTCCGCGTGGTCTCCTTCCAGTTGGGACTTCCTCCCACACCAGTCTTACTGTTCGTTCGTCAGAATGTCTTCTAAGGTGTCCTGTCCATTGGAGTCTTCTGGACTTTATTTCTTTTATGATGTTGGCGTCTGGGTAAAGTTCTTCAAGCTCTTTATTAGTTCTTATCCTATATTGTGCTGATGCTTCATCAAGCACCGGAGTAAAGATCTTCCTTAGGATTTTTCTTTCCCAAACACGTTCCTAATAGTTCCACACTACCTAATAGTTCCCAGGTTATATATGGCCAATTTAGATTATCAAAATTTTATGGATATCCTTTTTATGAAAAGAATATTGAATTTAACCTTATTTAAAAATCCAAAACCAACTAATGTCAAAAAAGAATAATAAAACTAGCTGTCACAGGTCAATAATGAATTTTAAAAACTGAACAAATAAAATGACAGCTAAGACCACACCCTAAGATTTACAATATTTATTATTAAAATTTTAAATAGTTATGAAAGCAATTATTACTTTAGCCAAAAAATGTCTGTCTTTACTTTGAAAAATTAATATATTGAATTGTTACCTTAAAATTTACATATTTCGCACTTAAACTTTGAGACTTGCTAGATCTCTGGTACTGAAACTGCAAGGACGAAACTCTCGAACAAGGGGAACCATTTCCATACTCAGGAACACAAGAAGAACATCACCATAACTTGGAACGCCGATCTGACGTAAATGGGCTGGATTAAACAAGAAAAACGACAACAAAGCTGTAAGACATCCTATATAATACTTTTCAAAACGGTATCTATACAAATCTTCTAATGTAATCCAAAAAAAAAATAGAAATAGTGGTGTCTCTTTTCAAAACTGACATATTACATAGAGTCTACTATTTTCAACCAATTTTTGCCGGTCTCTTTACCGACAAATCAAAACGTCTGCTCTGCTTTGAACTTAAATGTCAACTCCCTATTTACGTTACATTTTACCAATTCAAAGCCAAAATAAATTCCCTTCCGTCTTGCAGCTAGCCTGTCGTCCACAAACTTAAAACAAACAATCTCCCCCTTGTTATTCGTTCCTAACAATGAAAGAAAATAGATATACATAATACAAATTAACAAAATAGCACGTATTTTAAACCGGAGTTCTACCTGACTTTGTAACAAAAGGTTCGATATTTGAATCTAAACACAGACAAAAACATCTATATTTACTTTTGAATCGGTAGAAATATACGCGTTATTGATTATTCTAACCGGAATATTAGGGGGACTTCATGTAACATAATACCTCTTTGGCGACAAAAAACTTGTTGTTTCACCTAACATTGCAACACAGAGATAAAAACATATTTCCAGCGTTATTTACGCATTAAAAAATTTCGACTTCCATAACAGACACAACACATTTCTTAGTATACCAGGGGCGTACTATGACAATTTAAAACCGAATTTATATTATTATATAGACATTAAATATAAAACGCTACAAGGTAAGTAGATGTAATACCTAATATATTTATTATTTGTTTATATAGTGTGTTAAATAAATTTATTTAATAATTAACTGTTGATATCTTTTCTTGGGTTTGGTTTCCGAACCTAATTATCTTTACTTTTCTCTTTTCTTTTCTTCTTCCAAAAAATTGAGTGGCGCCCTGTTTCTATCTTACCGTATCTTTGGTAATTCTACCCATCTATCTCTTTGTTTATTTATATATCTTTTCTAATATATCTTATCTTGTTCTATCTTTACTTATTTCGTCCGTTGGACCCATTCCCGGTTCCAAAAGCTAGTTTCGAACCCACGACTCGCTCTCCAGCAACTATCTGGCTGCCATCCGCAGTGTCTCCATTGGTGACCTTTCTAGCACCATCCAAAAAAGGTTTCCGAGGTTACGTTGGTAGAATTCTTCCTAATTTCCGATACACTGATAATACTGACCTACCTGCAGATAGTACTAAATATATAAGAGCTATAAACCCATATGTAAAATAGAATATTGTACGTATACTGTGGTTATTTTTAAAACTGAAATTATAAACATAAAGCATTATAAACTAAAAACTAAAATATCTAATACTAGATATACAATATTTGTGTTATTCTATTTTCTGGTATGGTTCGTTTCTGGAGATGTCTACATACTTATTCCCAACTTTTTATCTTACTTTATGCTTAAAGTATAAAAAAAATCATAATCAATTTTGTGTGGAAAGAAATTTCAACACAAACACATTTCAACTACTTTACTACTTAAATCTTTTCGACCAAACTGTATCCCATCAAATCACCTTTTTCCGTTCGTGACGGAGTGAAACATATCGTTACAACAACAAAATTGTCGCTTCTGCTTCATAAAAAAAATCAGATTTGTAATAAGCGTTGCAGTCTATTACTGCATTATTTTTGTCATGTAAATCGAATGAAATGAAGACAAACCGTGACAAAAAAACATAACATTTGCATGCGACCAGACAGTTTGAAAGATTGCTTAATTTTTATAAAATCAGGCCAAATTTTTTTAGCTGTATCGTTATTAACAAATGAAATTTATGTTTTTAGTATCAAACACGCAAAGTATGTAATTTTTAAGTATTTTCCTTTATTATTATTAATTATTAAGTATTATTAAAAATCAAAAGAACAATAATTAGAACTATCTTAAACATTTTTACTTTGCTTACAATTCGTCGATGTTGTTTCTTTATTGCTTAAATTGTTTATAAACTGTTAATTTATCTTTTTGTTGTACTACTGTTTGTTGTTTTTTATTTTATATATTATTATGATCTACTTTTCTTGCTTGTGATATGATTAAGCTTTCTTTTATTAATTACTTTTTTTATTAATTTTAAAGCCAATCAAAAATTTGCTTGCTTTAAACAGGTTAAACAAGGAAAATAAGTATAGTAAACAACAATTATAAATTTTGAAATACCACTTATTTATTATACTATAAAAAATTTAAAAAAATCAAATGTTATGCAAACTTTCTTATCTAATTGCTAAGAAAAACAATTTTATTATTTATTTATTTAAGAATTTTAATTTTGTATCTCCTTTTTGAACCGAATTTATTTAATTTGTTCTATACTAAAACTATTTTTAATTGAAGGTGATTACTTGGCAACATCGCACTTAAAGCGACGAATTCATATTTCGCTAATCAATGTTGCAGGGGCGTACCAAAATAATATTTTTTGAATTTATTTAAACGCAGTAAAATTTTATTGTTATTATAGAGAACCTAACACAGTACTTCAAAAAACAGAAACCTTTGCAAAATACTTATTATTTCATTAGACTAAACAATCTGAAATTTTAATATACAACCTCTTTATTACACTTCATTCTCTATTAATAGAATTATTGTGTGCCGTAAACAGTATATTTGTTTTTTTTTTTAACTTGATTTGAAAGTTTCCTTGTGTTTAATTATTTTATAATCCATATAAGATATAATTTTATCAGCCCATAGAACAGGCGGGTTTTAGAAAAAGCTATAAAACAAACGATCACCTAATGGTAATAAAAAATCTTATAGAAAAATGCACTGAATATAATAAACCACTAGCTTTAATATTTGTCGACTATGAAAAGGCATTCGACACCGTAAATCAACAAAAAATGTTGGAAGCCTTGACAGAATGCCGAATTGACTATCGGTATATAAATATAATTAAACACATATACCAAAACGCGACAGCCAGTGTTAGAGTGGGTGATCGTCAAATTCCCGATACAACGTGAAGTACGCCAGGAGGACACATATCGCCGAAACTGTTCACTACGCTTTTGGAATATATATGTAAAAGGGCAAAACTGACTGACAAGGGCATAAACATAAACGGAGAAAAGCTTAGCCATCTAAGGTTTGCAGATGATATTGTACTAATAGCTGATAGGATAGATGAGGCCAAAGAACTTTTAAATCAGCTCTACCTTTCCTCGCTAGAAGAGGGATTGAAAATAAATATATCTAAAACCCAGATGATGACAAATCTTGTAGTCAGCGAAGATATATGCGTAGGAACAAGATCCATAGACCAGGTAATGGCCTATAAATATCTAGATCATGAGATCCGCATAGGAAAAGATAACCAAACCGTTGAGCTTCTCCGTCGTATAAGACTGACTTGAGCAGCCTTCGGCAAGCTGAACGATATTCTCAAATCGTCTGATATACCAATATGCCTTAAAAGAAAAACCTTTAATCAGTGTGTTTTGCCAGTAATGACTTACGGTGCGAAAACGTTGACCATGACAAGGAGAACAGTTCAAAAGATCTGTGTGTGTCAAAGGGCGAAGGAGCGTGCTATGTTGGGTGTTTCACTACGAGACAAGATCCCAAATCGCCAGCTACGACAAAGAACAGGAGTGGCTGATGCAGTAGAGAGAATAGCAACACTGAAATGGAACTGGGCAGGTCACGTGGCTCGAATGACAGATAATAGATGGACAAAACGGATAATGGAATGGAGACCAAGAGATGATGCCTACCGAAGCAGAGGTCGTCCACCAACACGTTGGACTGACGATCTAAAACGTTGTCATAGGAATTGGATGCAGGAGGCACAAGATCGGAATATATGGAAAATTATGAGGGAGATCTATGTCCAGCAGTGGATAAGCGAAGATTGAATGATGATGATGATGATGATGATGATGAATCCATATAAATTAAAATAAAGAAAGCTAAACTATCATCATGTTAATGCGTGTGTATAGTAGTGCATTTTTCAGTAAATTCTCGAAATATGAAAGGAAGATAGCAATAACTACTAAAGAGTTAATAGCCTTGTTAGAAGAAGACATATTGTGAAAATGTTTATTCACTTAATGTGGTTTATTTACTATCAGAAGGGACTATTCGTAAGATAATTAGAATGGAATTCCCCAGACTTTTAATAATACCTATAATGGGAAAAAAGATGCCGGCTTTGGCAACGTGCCTCGTCTGTCCAGTTTATATTTGAAACTTAACTTGAAAGGGTGAAGTTATTACAAACGAAAATAATTTTTTTGTTTAGTACGTTTTTGATCGCATGTAATTTATGCATATACCTACGAACATATACGTACCTTTCGTTGGTGCTCGTTTTGTTGAATTGTTTGTAATGGCTTCATCATAAACATGATCAAGTTTTACCCCGGTACTATTGCGTACAGTCTGTAAGTCTGTCTATTCACCAAGAGAGAAGATTATTATCCTGAATGTTCACGATGCTCTGGTTTCTCAGAATCCCACAAATACTGTTTGCAACATAGTCGAAAGTTGTGCCAACATGACTGGCGTAGGGGAGTCAGCTATATATAGGTTCCTATCAGAAAGAAAAAAACATGGTATAGCTAACCTAAACACAAACAAACACTTAAAAAGAGGGAAAAAGCATAATGAAATTGATGAGTTTGCCAAAAATTGTATTCGAAGGAAAATTCATGGATTTTTTTTCAAAAAAGTAATACCAAACCTAAACAAAATTTTACAAGAAATTAGAGACGACCCGGATTTGTCTCATATCTTCTTCTTCTTCTTCTACGGCACTACAGCCCAAAATGAGCCTTGGCCTCCTTTATTTTTTGCCTCCACCCTTGTCTGTCTGTGGCTGCTCTTCTCCACACACGGACTCCTAAAAGTGCTTGTGCGTCGCTGCTTACTGTGTCTTCCCAGCGCTTTCTTGGCTTTCCAACTGGTCTCTTTCCCTGCATTCTGGCGTTCAGTGCTCGTTTTGGTAGCCTATCCTCTCCCATTCGTATCACATGTCCGGCCCATTGCAATCTTGTCTCATATCGGACGAACTAAATTGTGGCAAGTTTTAAAAGAAATAAATTTCCGGTGGGAGAAATCAGACCGAAAATCAATTTTGAATGATCGGGAGGAGATACGTGGGTAAACTCAGGTCATGATCTAAAAAAAATTTGGTCAGATAAAAATATATCAAGCTCCATGCAAGCCTTTATGGAAGGTTGGTCTACTGGTATCTCCCCACCTTCTGGTAAAGACAGTAGATTAATAGTTTTTCACATTGGCAGTGAAAAAGAATTTGTTAAGCATGGTTTGTTGGAATTTCAGTCCAAAAGCACAAAAGACTATCACGAGGAGATGACAGCTGATGTTTTCGAAGAGTATTTTGAGCAGATGATTGAACACATACCACCAAATTTAATTATAGTATTTAATAATGCACCTTATCATTCACGACTAGTAGAAAGACTTCCAACGACTGCGTGGAAGAAACAGGATATTCTTGACTGGCTGCGGAATAAGTATCTGCCTTACGAAGATGGAATGGTAAAAGCAGAACTTTTAAAAATTGCGCGGCAACACAAATCTAAGATCAAGAAATACGTAGATGACAAAATTGCGAAAAGGCGAAACATCACAGTACTTAGACTTCCAACCTACCACTGCGAAATAAATCCAATTGAACTCATTTGGGCACAAATGAAAAATTATGTGGCTAGAAAAAATACGTCATATAAAATACAAGCTGTACGTTAATTGGTATACGAGTCTTTACAATATATTACGGAACAAAACTGGAAAGATGCAGTAAGACATGTAATAGAAGAAGAACAAAAAATGTGGGATCTTGATAAAATAATTGATGCGACCGTAGAGGCACAACCGCTAATTATTAACTCTCAACATGAGTCGGATTCCGAAGTTGATCCTATTTATTTTGAATTTGAATAGTTTTTTAATCGTAATTACATAAGGTAAGTAAGAGTAGTTGTAATCGTAAGGTGTTAAAGGGGAAAGGTCCAAATGTCGCCTGTCAAAATGTTCAATGTGTTATAAATGTATCCATTTTTTTTTAAATCCTGAGAAAACTAAAAAGCATTTTTGAAATATTTAAAGGCAGAATAAAATATTTATTAGAATAAATAAAAAGTTTCTTTTGCGTGCAATATTTTCAATTAAAAATTATACTATATTTTTTCTTTTATTTTCACCCCTGTTACATAACATATTAAAATAGACATTGTAGAAGTTTTCATGGGCTTTCTGCCCTCAGTAATAATGTAATCTTTCATTCTGCGTTTAAATTTTTCAAAAATATTTATTAGTTTTCTCCGGATTCGAGAATAACGGATACATTATTTTTATGATTATATTTATGATATTATGAAAATTTTGCCAGGCGACATTTGGCGCCTTTCCCCTTAATTAAATAAATGTATCTTTTACAAATGGCAAGAAACTTTTTATTTTTGAATAAAATAAAGAAGTTTTATTAAAACAAAAGTACAATTTAAAAAATATATTTATTTAGTTCAAATAAATGTTTCAATCATATACTCTACGACACTGATCGGTTATCTGTAACCAAAATACCTTCATAATCGGATTATAAGGTTGACCGCTGTATTGTATTCCTTCAGATACAGGGTGGGTTAGTCGAAAACATCTTAAACCGGCAGTTTTTACTATTATATCGTATTACCTATCCTCTCTGTATTCTAGTTCTCTAATTGGTATTAAACTTGTAGTGAGCTATCGACAAATTGTAATCCGATTATATATATTATTCTTTAATATTGGATTTTAATAAGGTTTTATGAAAAAATTCAGTTTTACTAAAAATAAGTTATTGCAAAATAAATATCCTCTATTAACCTTATCTATTACCGGATCTTTTTACCTTTTGACTTCGTAACTGAACACACCGTTCTACCAAAACGTATGCTCTAAATTATAGATGATATTTTCGACATAGTGGTCATTCCATAGACAAAAAAGCAGCGTAGCACACACGCACGATCCGTAGGGCCCTAATATTCATCTTTCAGGGTTCAGCCCTTGACTCATCTATATAAAACCCTCGGGGCTGATTCACGCAGTGCCATTCTTTTTTGATAAGTCATATGGTCAATTGATATGCACGGACGGGTTTGGATTCATTTTTAAAAGGGTGTGGGTGATTCATGAACTAGAAAAACTTTAAACCTTAAAGGGAAATTGTAAACCATGAAAATTTTTATGGGTCACATTTAAAGTTAAAAAACTTCTCTTCATTTTGTATAATTATGCACTAGAATTTAAGCGTAAAGTATATTAATTTGCGTATTTTTATAATAAAATGCACATTTTACAGACAAGCTTAACCTAGTTAAGCTATAAATGAGTGTGATTCTGCCATTTCATAAAATATCACATGTATTATGTTAAATTCTCTCACATCTGCTTTGAAGTTATGTGACAACAAATTTAAAGTGGTTTTGTTTTTCTTTAATGATTTTTTCTAAAGCACGTCTTTCAAATTCAGAATATTTACTATCTGTTTTTTTTTATTGATAATATTAACAGAAATTACTAAATAAATTAAACTGAATAGCATAAAAGCATAAAAAAATCAAGAAACAAAATACGATCTGCAAAAATATTTGGTAAGTCCGTCGAAATGCTACCATAAATCACACACTCATAAAGACACTATAAAACTAATTTAAGGTATTATATACTACTACTCCGTGGCGTTACAACCCTTCGTGGGTTTTAGCCGACTCGACAACATGCCTCCACTGTTTTCTGTCTTGAGCAACCTTCGCTTGCCTTTGTTATCGTCCACGTTTTGCTTTCATACATCACAACGGGTCGTATGATTGTTTTATAGACCTGTATCTTCGTACGTCTTGTTAGTTGTTTCGATTTCATAAGGTTTTGAAGGGAAAAAGACATCTGTTGCCGGTCTGAATCCTGTTGTTTATTTCTTGTGATCAGTTATTGTCTTCAGTTATTGTTGTTCCAAGATACTTGAATTCTTTAACGCGCTCAAAGTTAAAGTCATCGATGGTGATGTTCTGTATTGGTGATTGTAGACCGATTGATGACCGAAGGTATTATATAGGTTTGAATTAAAACTTAAACTTAAAACTAAAATAATACCTAACCCACCCTGACATAACCTAACCTATACTAATTCAAATGTAAATAGCAAAAGCATTATGTTCAATCACAAAATGATGCCTTAATTTGTAATCTTACATTATTCTTAACTTCTTAATATTTTACAGTTTCACCGTGTATAATTGAAACATTCTGAAAACATATCGTATATCGTATAATATTGTAATAATTAATTCTCTCTTCTTCTCTTCTTTGTCAACCATTTTCCATCCACTCCTGAATGTAGGTCTCTCCTAATTGCTTCCATCTTTCTCTATCTTGCGCCAATCTAATCCACTGTTTGCCTGCCACTGCTCTTATGTCATCTACTCATCTTTTTTGAGGTCTTCCCATGCTTCTTGTTGTCGTCCTTGGTCTCCATTCTAGAATTCTCCGTGTACACCTGTTGTCATTATATCGGGCTACGTGACCTGCCCAGCGCCATTTCATTTTTGTAATTTCTTCCACAATATCCCTAATCTTCGTTCTATGTCTTATCTCGGTGTTTCTAATCTTGTCTCTTAGTGATATTCCAAGCATGATTCGTTTCATTGCTCTTTGCGTTGTTTCTAATTTTTTGGCAGATTTTTTGGTAAGTGCTACTGTCTCCAAGCCGTAGGTACAAACAGGTAGTATGCATGTGTTATACACCTTTTTCTTTAAGTTTATAGGAATGGAGGTGTTTTTCAAGATATGTGCTAGTTTGCCGAAAGCGCCCCAAGTCAGTTGTGTTCTTTTTTTAATTTCAGCATCTTGATTTGGTTTTCTTAGTTTGATAACATGACCTAGATATGCATAATGTTTCACATTTTCTATGGTATGATTTTGTTTTGTTATATTTGTCTGGTCTCGGCTCAGTATTTTTGTTTTGCTGTAATTTATTTTTAAGCCTACCGCTCCTGAAACTGCATTTAATTGTTGTAACATATCATTTAGTTCTTGGATATTATCGGCTATTAAAACTATGTCATCTGCGAATCTTAAGTGGTTTAAGTATGATCCGTCGACGTTGATACCCTTATTGTTCCATTCCAGTTTCTTGAAAATATCTTCTAGAGCAAGGGTAAATAGTTTGGGAGATATGGTGTCTCCTTGTCTTACTCCCCGTTGTAGTCTTATGGGATTAATTTTTGTGCTTTCGTCCAGCTTTATATGCATGGTGGCATTTTCATATATGTTTTTAATTATGTTAATGTATCTTGAATTTATGCGTGCATTTTCTAGAGATTCAAGCACTGCCCATAATTCGATGGAATCGAATGCTTTATGGAAATCGACGAACGCCATATGAATTGGAACATTATACTCGGTGCATTTTTCTATCAGTGTTCTTACGGTGTGCAAGTGGTCTATGGTATTAAAATGTTTACTGAATCCAGCCTGCTCGATAGATTGATAGAAATCGAGCTTATGTGTTAGGCGGTTGGTTATGATTTTAGTTAGTAATTTATACAAATGTGATAGCCAGGATATTGGTCGGTAATTCTCGATGTTTGCTCTGTTTCCTTTCTTGAATAGTAAAATGACCTCGGAGTTGTACCATTCTTGAGGAATCTTTCCTTCATCAATTACTTTATTAAATAAAACATTTAATACCTGTTCCATTTTTCTGCCACCAATTTTCAACATTTCATTTATAATTAATTCATTTACCTAGAATTAATAAATTGCTGAATAATATATTTTCCCCCAATCACATCCAACCCCCATATCTTCAACTTATTTACGACCCAGCTCTCCAACAACCAACTGAGTGCCGTACGCACTTGTTTCGATTTATTTTGTTTGCCCAATCTTCTACCCCATGTTCTTACCCTGTGGTAAGCAAAATATTATCGTTACAAGATACCCAGCATTTATCGTTCCATAGCTGTATATTGTTTCATTTCTCCAAAGAAACAATATACAGCCTTGGAATTGAATTGATAATATGAAGATGACCATGGCAAGAAAAAAAAGGACAACCGAAACAAATAGAAATTTACGCTCTATAACAAAAAATACAACTTGGACCAGAATGCGATGGAGAGATAACATCCAAGCAGATCTCCGGAAAATGAACATTCCACTTGACGCTAGGTTGATGGAAGACCGAACAAATTGGAAAAAAGTTGTACAGTCAGCCAAGACCCACCCAGGGTTGTAGCGCAACGTGATGAAGATGAACACCGGAAGTGAAGACAAATGAAGAAATAAATATAGAGGAGGAAAAGGTAAAGAAGCATTATGGAAATTAAAAAATAGAAAATCACTAGTAGGCAACAAAATGGAATGAACTCCTAAAGTACGGAGGATTATATCTGACCAAGCAACTAATAAAACTAATCCAAAAAATAATAGAATAAAAAGGAATTCCTCAAAAATAAATATCGCAGCATTCTAATACGTCTCTTCAAAAAGGGTCACAAATCGGACCCGGAAAATTACAGAGGAATTAATTTATTAAATACAACCAAAATTTTAAAATTTCCAACCAAAGTGATAACAAATAGACTGAAAAAAATTATAACATTAACAGACAAACAACAAGGTTTTGGGTCAGGAAGATCATGCACCGACGCTATATTTATAATGAGGTAAGTGCAAGAGAAATCATTAAAATACAACAAACCGACATATCTACCTTTCATGGACCTCAAGAAGGCCTTTGACAGGTATAAAAAGGCCAAAAACAGAAATGAGAATAAAAATTAGTGAAGAAAATAGAAGAAATGTGCCCCCAGGCCTGAAGAGCTGTTATATAACTACACTTCTTTTAAAATATCTCATTGTGATTCAAGTAAGAATAAATCAAAACGTCAAAACATATGTAAAATGTAATTATCATTACAATCAATTGTGGTTTAAGTTTTCAGAATTTACTTATATGTGTATATTCCACGATTTAATTTTATTATAATTTTTTTTCTATAACTATAATATAATTAATAACATTCTTAAACCTCCTGTATAAAACCTTATGGCTCTATTTTTAAAACCTATCCTCTTTATAATCAAATCCAACCCTTCTCATGATATTAACGTCGTAAAACTTTTAATGTCTTTAAGAAAGGAAAGGAAATCTATATAGAAACAAACATCTGCCCGAAATCACTTCCACTACTATACCACCAACCAGACCACTCCAAAAATCAAAAGTCAACAGGTGGTTTCCGATGAATATAAACAAAAATTCTTTAATCTGTGAATTATAGGAGAACAGAGTAGGATTTTGGTTTTATTCCAAATTGTCTTATTGTCATGTAACAAGAATATTTAATATCTGTACTGTGAATTTAAACATAAAATTGCGGAAAAATTTAAATTTGCAAAAAGACGAAAAAATATTCTTGATTAGTATATAAAACTTTAGCGATGTTTCAGAAAACACCTGTGCCTTGTTTTTATTGCTTCGGCAAACCGAGCTCTGAGCTTTTACATCTTGAACCGGAGCTATATCTGTATTTAGTTTTGTATTAGCTTTTAAATAAAATTAGCTTTTAAAATATTATTATATAACACAAATCCACACTTTTAGTATTACTGCTTCTAGAATAGTTTCTGGTAAATAAGTTATTAGTTTCTTAATGGAGTTCTTCTTCTTTCTCATTATAATCAATTCTGCTTGTTCATTGGCGGATTAACACCTCTATGGAAGGTTACCACCACGTAGATTATATACATGAAAATCACCTAAGGATAGCAAAGAAAAAATTATCAGAAACCAGATAGATTAAATCCTTATCAATGAGAGACACCGTAACTCTAAGCACTCCGCTAAAACACCCGAATACAAAAGTATTCTGTATAATATCATTCAAAATTCTTATTAAAATGCATGTCTTGTGTTGGAACCATTGATAATTATTTTTTACGAATGTGCGAATTACCTTGCAATTTGAATACCGAGATTTAGTTACATTTTTTATAAAATGATTTTATTAATTTATTGGAAGAATTCTCATCAAACTTAAGGCGAAATATGTGATTTCTACAAGATGGTACACCATTACAATACAGAGAGAGCGGAGTGAGACAGTATTTAAATACAATTTTCCTGAACGTTGGATTGTTCGTGGTAGTCATATTCTTGTGGTGACATATAAATATAATTATTTAATTCATCAAAAATTTTAAAAAATTACTTATTATACTTATAACACTTATAATAAATACTGCACCAGTTTCTTTAGAACCAATGATGCTATTTAATATCAGACGATATTTTATGGAATGTATTGACAAATGAATTAAAGAAAATGGTGGAAATATTGAACACTTACTTTGACAAAAAGTTTAACGTTATTTAGTTTAACTATTTCTTAATTTGGTTTGTAAATAAAATGTTTTATTTATGACGTTAATTTAATATAAAACGTAAAATGTTTGATGTAAAATCCAATTTTTCTATTATTTATCAAATTCTATTATTTTATCCTGCTGATATATTTGTTTTATTTAATAATTCATTAACTTTATTAAAGGTATTTTATACCAAAATTCAGAAGTCTTGATGATTTTCTTTAGTTTTTTTTTCATTGCCTGGAGTAATTGCGATAAATCAGAATTATGTAGTTGATTTCTAAAATGCGATTATCTCGAAAACTGTTGAGTTTTGAAGATATTAACAAGTATACCTTTTTTTGTTAAAATACTGTATCTTTAATATTTTTTATTAAAAATACCGGTAACTTAAAAAGCAAAAAAATTAAGTGCCAATGTATGCCACATATGTGGCCTAAGTGGCGCTCTCTATCAACTACATCAAACTTTACATTAAATTATAATGCATCCAATATTTAATAGTATCCAGTTGTAAATTTTTATACATAAATGTTGACAAACATGACAGTTATAGCGAAAAATAAAATTTAAAATTTCTACTTTAACACCCTGTATCTTTCTTAATATCAACATTTTATTACAGCAACTTGGCTTAAATCGTAATATTTTAAAGTGTAGAATCTACGGTTTCTTTTGTACAATTACTTAAGGACCACCCTGTATAATTATCGTCCCTTTGCATCAGTAATCACCAATAACCATGCGAATTATACAGAAGTTATTTCTTCTTACTTCACTAGTAACTATCAAGTATCCCACATTAAGCCTCCAGGAACGGTCAGACTTTTTCGTGAAGCAAAATCTCTACCATAGGGAGCCTTATTTCATGTATTGGCCGACACTTAGGTTTTTCTAAGCTTTCTCCAATCATGTCGAGCTCTTAGCAAATAAGTAAACATATAACCTTTTTCTCTACAATCTGCAATCTACCAGAAAGCCTTATTGGTTTCTTAATGATTAATATCTGAAGGGTACATAGGAAAAGGCAACTTAGTCAAAAAACTATATTTCTCAGGAGAAAGAAAACAAAATTTGAAACGATAAAAATCCTATGCTTTTTAGCTAAATATTTTAATATATTTACTTCGATATGTACTTTTTATAACTAACTGTAATAATGTTATAATTGAATTTTTATTTCGTAGTTAGAAATTTTTTAATTAAACAAAATGTGGACTGAGGTGGTTCTTCCCCTGAACAGATAAAAAAATTAATTTTTATCATTTTTTTTTGTAAGGCATTTCTACATCACAGTAAAAGAACAAATTAAGCTACAAACTACTGAGTAAAGTTAACCTGATTTTTAAAAATCGCTTTGATCTTCGGGAACATTATTGGGCTCAGATGGTAAC
This sequence comes from Diabrotica balteata, assembly GCA_918026665.1. Lineage (NCBI taxonomy): Eukaryota > Metazoa > Arthropoda > Insecta > Coleoptera > Chrysomelidae > Diabrotica > Diabrotica balteata. Next base: position 18,070,561 of record OU898284.1, on the reverse strand, counting down.
TCAGGCTGATTGGCAGAAAGAAGTTGGCTGTAGTACTCTTTAGATCCCTCTTATTCACAGAATTTCATTAGAACTTTTAGATCAGCACACTTTTCTTTGGGCAAAGGTATAAGCGTTTGGTAGAGCTGATTGGGTTCTTGAAGAGCAGGTACTTTTGATCTCCCCTTCTGGTTCTTCCGTTGATCTTTTACTAAGGATGACGTGAAAGATCTGTTATACGTTTCCCTGTAAACCACGGTTGTATTTTGTTTCAAAAAACATTAACTGTTTTAGTTGCCGAATGGGAAAAGAAAATTTCTTTTTGTAGAACATGGAGGGCAAAAATATAACCCACTCTTTAAACATAATTTGTTCACATAATAGAACAACAAATGGATGTGGCTTGATTCATGCGGCTTCTATAACCGCTCTCCAGCCATCTGGGTTTCAGCCCTTGCACTTTTGGCAATCAATCCCATGTTTTTGTCTGGTTCCATGAAGGAATGGCCGCGCACAGGGTAAGTAAATTTCACAGTGTCAAATCTTTTTAGTGTAGCAGTTACGTAGTGGAAAAACTGGATGATAGTGTGATTTTTGTGTTGGCCTCCGCAAGAGTCGGCAAACACAATAAAGTTTTTGAACACCAGGATCCAGGTAGGTGTTAAAAAAATGATAGAGCATTGAGACAACATCATCTGACCCCTTTTTTGCGATGGTTTGGTCGTACGTGTACATGATTGAAACACCATTTGACAAAGTATGAATATTAAAAATGTAGAACGATAGCTGCCTTCTAAAGTACAATTCAGCAGAAGTTATATTCGGAGTAGGGAGATTTTTTCCGAAGTCTATAGCGATAGCCTCTACAGTTGACGACTTTTGAGCTTGAGTTTTTGCACGCCTTTTTAATTCATTAAACCAATAAGTCTTCTTCAAATAGAGTCTCTTTTCAAATTCTAGCTTCCTTATATCGTTCTCTAACTTTCATCATCATCATTTATCCCGGGTCTATCCACTGCTGAATATAGGTCTCCCTCAGTCTTTTCCATGTATTTCTGTTTTGTGCTGTTTGCATCCAATTTTTGTCGATCCGTTTTATGTCATCAGACCATCTTGTTGGTGGACGACCTCTACTTCGATGTGCTTCTTGTCTCGGTCTCCACTGTATTATTCGCTGTGTCCATCTGTTATCTCTAACTTTACTTTTTCGTTATCACTTTTTGAAATGGCAATTTTCCTATCAAGCTCAATCATTTTGGCTTTCTGCTCGTCACACCAATAGCACGTTTCAGTTCGTGGGTAACCGAAAACGATGTTAAACTCTGACACAAATATTTGCCTGAATGTTTCATAACACATCTCAATAAGGGGATGTTTAGTCAAAAATAATTCAAGAAGCTTTTTAACATTCATATCTTCCGGAAGGTAAACTCTGTCAAAGTCCTTCAAACTGTAGTGTGCTTTACGTTTCTTTAATGAGCCAAAAAAACTGCAATAGCAATTCACGAGTTTGTTGATCTACCTTATGAGGTCTATTGGTATGCTTTCCCCTTCTATCGATCGGCGCCTTGCCAGTTGTTCTTTTAAAGATGTTTTTATTGTATGTAATGGAGAGGCTTTAATTCCAAATAGTGATTGAAACGCTTTAAACCATACTGCACTGCCATTTATAATAACTCTTACTTTGTAGCTGTCGGAGCTTTCATTCAATCTAGCATCTTTTATCATTGCGACACAGGTCGTAATGAGATAAGTCCCTAAGTAACTATTTTGCGCATCATTACCATTGTCACGGCCAACGTTATTAAACTGTCTTATTAAATCACTTTGTTCAGCAAGAGAAATATTCTGAAAGCACTTATACCGCTTCTACTGACAGTCTTCTCCGGTTTCAAAGGTCGAGGCTCGTAGCTTCTTAGCAACATCTCTAAGACGGCCATGTGTTTTACGCTTTTTCGTTGATTTTTCTTGATTAACATATGTATTTTCATCACTGTCAGACATTTTTAACCCTTTATAGGGCAGAATTATTTTTTGGTAATATAAACAAATTCTTTGCAGATTATAGATAAGGAATGATCCGTTATTGAACTTTCATTCGTATTTTCATTTTATTTTCACTCCTTGTTGTTTTTTTTAGTTGGTTGAAATTTCGACCATAGCCTGATTAGGTATGTTGACTTTGGTAAATGTAGTTGTGGTTCCATAATCGACCACAGAAAAAAACACATTAATTAAACATTTTTATTATGAAATCGTAGGCTTCCACGGCCAGAGTCAGAATTATAGTTTATTCGTCTTCCGGGTTTGGACCGTGTCATTTGTGAGTGACCCAAAAGTGGGTTCATCTCGACGTTTCGCTACAATTGTATGTAACTTCTTCAGGAGAACAAAGAAAAGAAAACAAAACACAGGAAGATGGGTAGTTAGCAACGGTAACTCAGTTACTCAACGCAACCAGAGGCGAATACTAACTACCAAGATGGGCATTTGGTCACAGTAACTCAACTACTCAACGCAGCCAGAGGTGAAAACCAAATGCCAGGACAGAGATTCACGTCCAACAGCTCAGAACACTAACGCGTCGAGAGGCGGGGAGTGAATCCCCGAGGATTCACCCAATGAAGTGATAGTCGCGTTGGATGCAACCGACGTTCGGTTGGAAATAGGAAGATTATCTTCTGCATCAGAATCACCCTCAAAATCTGAATTTATGGCTTGTTGATATGGAATACCATCTATGTAATCAAATAAATCATCCTGAGTCATATTTTGTAAATTTTCAAGTATATTGCGGTGTTCCATTTTACTGCAAAAGATACGTACATTGTTGTATACAAATACTTGAAAAATTTAATTACTTGATCTACCGCACAGCAATTTAATTCTTGGAAATATTATTCAAGTAAGTCAGATTTACGTAAAAAAAGAATATAATTGTATAGATTTAAACTAAACAAGAGTGAAAATACACTTCAATAGAACAATTGTAAAATCAGCATGTGCTACTTTAAGGTTATGTTTAGTAAATCAAGATATATCATCTTAGCGCCAATAAAATCTGAATAGATAATAAAAGACCATAATACTGTGATGTGTTACCTTGAGTTTGATGTATAAATCTTTTGTAAATTATTTTTCTAACTTTTACCAACGGCAAAAACCTGTGATCACGTTCAACGGTAACTTACAGAGTATGATGGGTTGTGGTTGGCGAATCGACCACATTGCTGCCACGTTGCCGTATTTTGTTCTGTGGTGTTCATTTTGGGTACAATTCATTTACAAATACTGAATTTGCACTTCGGTAACTTTTCATGTCAATTACTAGCTCATAAGTATTAATAAGAGCAGTGGTCGAAATATCGACCACAAACCTATAAAGGGTTAACACTAAAACTTTCACAAAAGACTATTAAAACTGAAAAATACTGAATGCTTCTTAACAATTCAAGGAACAAACTTAAATAAATAAACGAACAAGCTTGAATAAACGTGTCGAAACAATAACTAATAAACATAGCTGCGATGACCTGCGTGTAATAACTAATTTTATGGACTGTGTTGGTTATTCCCATGTTTCATGTTAACTATGTTGGTTTTTTCCCTGCAATATACCTCCCGATACAGTACTTACTCAGGATAAAATGCTTATTAACAAACTTGAGGAATTATCATCCCTTGAAAATTTTATTGTTGTTGGAGATTTCAATTTTCCAGAAATAAGCTGGTCCATTATTTCCAAAACTGATACTATTAATTCCCAAAATTTGTTTAAAAACTTTATCATGAACTCAAATTTATTACAACTGATAACTGAACCTACAAGGTTTAGAGCCAACAATAATTCTTCAATTTTAGACTTATTTTTCACAAATGACGATGAATTAATTTCTAGACTTGAAGTGTCCTCTCCTGTGGGTCTTTCTGACCACTCGCTTGTTACTGCTCACATTCAATTTAGTTTAACACCGCCTTGCAATAATAATTTCGTAACGTATGCCACTACTAATTTCTTTGATGTAAATTCAGTTTTATCCCAGTTAAACTGGCAATCTATTTTTCCTAATCACTATGATCCATCGTCAATGTGGGAGTCTTTTCTTCATACTGCTATTAAAACAATTTCTGATCATACACCCGAACGGAAGTAAACCCTTACAGAGAAGTAAAAAACTTAGTAACTAAAGCAAAAAATATTTCCTGGGAAAGTAAATGCGAAGAACTCAACAAATATATAGGGTCAACAAGATCAAGAGAAGCATGGAAAACGGTGAAAAATCTGAGAACAAACAGAAAAGAAACGAGTAGAATAGATTTAATAGAAGAAAAATCTTGGATCGAACACTACTCACAACTTTTAACTGAAAAAAGACCTCAATTCACGAACATCAGTACAACAACATATGAACTGGAATTCAGTGAAGACGATGAAATAACACTACAGGAAGTCGAGAATGCAATACGAACTCTAAAAAATGGGAAGTCATGCGGACCGCAAGGTATACCAAATGAATTATTAAAACATAGCCCACAAGTATTACGGGAATTACTGGCGTATGTCTTCACCTTATTCTATAATGGACACGACTTACCACCGGAGTGGACAAAAGCACATATTAACAACATATACAAAAAAGGAAATAGAAAGAATTGTTCAAACTATAGGGGGCTAAGTGTCATAAATTCACTCTCAAGACTGTATGGAAAAATAATAAAAAATAAAATTGAAAAAGAGATGACAGATGTAGAAGAACAGAATGGCTTTCGTGCAGGCAGATCCTGCATGGACAGTATATTCTCTCTAAAGCAAGTTATCGAAAAAAGATTAGCCCATAACCTTTCAACTCATATAGTCTTTATAGATCTGACAAAGGCATACGATAGTGTACCACTTTCAATGCTTTGGGTAGCAATGGAAAAACAAGGAATAAGCAAAAAAAATATACAAGCAGTACAACAACTCTACAAAAATATGACGGCAAACATTAAAACTGGAAATAGATTAACTAGAGAAATTCCTATTAGTAAGGGCCTAAAGCAAGGCTGCTGCATAGCACCTACACTCTTCAAAATATATCTAAATGAGGCACTCTCACTGTGGAGAAGAAAGTGCTGCAATATGGGCATCTCAATCGGAGATGATAGATTGTACACGATACATTTCGCTGATAACCAAGCCATTCTAGCTGAAGACGAGAGTGATATAAGCTACATGCTTAGAAAACTGGAAGATGAGTACACCAAATGGGGCCTCACAATTAATACACAAAAAACTGAGTACTTAGTTGTAGGAGAACAACCAGAAAGCCTACAAATAGAAATGGGAACTATAAAACCAACAGACAATTTTAAGTACTTGGGAGTCCAAATAACATCAAAAGCAGGAAGTAGCGAAGAAATACATTCCAGGATTGGCCAAGCAAGATCAGCCACCAGACAGCTACACGGACTATTATGGAATAAAAAAATAACAAAAGAAAATAAAAGAAGAATTTATAAAACAATAATAGAAAGTATTGGACTGTATGGCGCCGAACTCTGGGAAATAAACCAAAGAAACAAATCAAAAATTAAGGCCATGGAAATGAACTACTGGAGACGATGTTGCCAGCTCACTAGACTTGATAGGGTGAGAAACGAAGATATTCGGAGAGAAATGGAAATCGATGTAGATATAATAGACACAATCGAAGCCAAAAGACTTAACTGGTATGGACACCTTCAGAGAATGCCGGAAAATAGATGGCCAAAAAAAATAGAACAATGGACTCCGCCAACTAGAAGAAAACGAGGTAGACCAAGACGATCCTGGAGAGACGATGTCGACGATGCAATGACCGCCAGAGATCTAACAACTGAAGATTGCTTCGACAGAAAACGCTGGAAATTAGGATGCGAGAAGCGGCGCCAGCTGTAGAAGACTCGCTTGTTATATTATATATACACCCGAACGGCAGGTATATCGAAATCGACTAAAACCTTGGATTAACCTCTCAGCTACTCATTTAATTCGACATAAGCGAAAGCTTTGGCGAAGATATAAACTCACTGGTTCCCCTGATGATTTTCTCGCCCACCGTAATTTTTCTAACCGAGTCAAACAATCTTTGCTAAAGTTAAGAACAGAATTTGAGGAATCTATCATTGCAAGTGGTAATAGTAAAAAAGTTTATCGGTACATTCGTACATCTTTATCTTCTAAAGTCTCCATACCATTGCTTCAAAAAGCTGATGGGTCTTTATGTTCTTCGAATAACGAATCTTCGGAATGTTTATCGTTATTCTTTTCTCAAGTTTTTACAGATGAATCTAATGATACCATTCCTCAAATAATGTGCCCTCGTTTGTCTAAAACTCTTGACAATATATCTTTCACACCGGATGAAATTAAACATCAGTTAAGGAAACTGCGAAATAATTCATCACCTGGATTAGACGGACTCACCTCTTTTTTCCTCAAACAATGTGCAGATTCTGTAGCCATCCCTATATCTCTCATAATGACTGCTTCTTTTAATCAAGGTTCCCTCCCCTCGTCCTGGAAATTGGCTTCAGTTACTCCTGTATTCAAGAAAGGTAATAAACTTGATTGCAATAATTATCGTCCAATCAGCCTGGTTCCTATTGTCAGCGAGGTCATGGAATCGATTATTTTGGAAGCTATGTCCGAGTTCCTTCTTCAAGAAAATGTCATCCCTCACCAACAGCATGGATTTATCAAAGGTCGTTCAACGATCACAAACTTACTTCATTGTGTAAATGATTGGTCATTATCTTTAAACAATCGGAATCCTGTCGATGTAATTTACTTATACTTCTCCAAAGCTTTCGATCGTATTTCAAAACGTCGATTACTAGCTAAATTGGATCACTATGGTATCTGCGGAAAATTAAACATTTGGATACAAAATTTTCTATCCGACAGATACTTCAGGGTTCGTGTTGGAGAAGACCACTCATTAGATAAGCCAGTCAAGAGTGGAGTTCCACAAGGATCAGTACTTGGAACGCTACTTTTTTGTGTCTACACTAGTGATCTTCCGCTCATTGTATCCAGTAAGGTTTCCATTTACGCTGATGACACTAAGTTATATGTGAATCCAACTATTAACCAACATATTCTTCAACAAGATCTTGACGCAATATTCAAATGGTCCTCAGAATGGTTACTTCCGCTTAACATTGAAAAATGTGTTGTTTTACATATCGGCAAAAATAACCCATCACTGCCGTACTTTATTAATGGACATCCTTTAAACTCTGTAACCTCACACAACGATCTCGGAGTGATAATTAATAGTGACTTAAATTGGTCTGATCACATAGTGTCGGTGTGTAAACGTGCTAACTCGAAACTGTTTTTGATCCGTAAATGTTTTGCACGCATATCTCTAACCTCTGTTAGTAAACTTTACTCAATATACGTTAGACCTATTCTTGAGTTTGCCGGACCAGTGTGGAATCCAGATCTTAGTCGCGATGAAATCCTACTTGAAAACGTTCAGCGTAAAGCCACAAGACTGGCATACGGCCGTGTTAGACCTAACTATGAAGATAGACTATTCATGGCTCATCTTACGACATTCGAGCAGCGACGTCTTCGAGGTGACCTAATTATGTCCTTCCGTATTTTAAAACATAATTTTGGGAACCTAAACACCACATTCACTTTGAATGAAGACGATAGATTAGGAGGCCATCGATACAAATTAAAGAGGGAACAAACTACTGCAAAGTCCAGGGCGAACTTCTTGCCAAACAGAATCTTTAATATCTGGAACAATTTGGATCAAGACACCATATCTGCAGCTAGTGTTAACATCTTTAAAAATAAACTTGATAGCGCTTTATTTTTTTTTATAGGATAGGATATTTTTTCTCGGACAGCATTATTTATTTATTGTGTCACAATTCAATTTTCGTTAATTGTTTAACTACTTAACTTTATAATTAGTATTAGTTTTATAAGGATCTATTTTATTTTTGTTTATTTTTGCTTTTTGGGCATAATAGGAGCTCGCTCCTCTGCCCTTATTTGTTATATAATAATAATAATAATAATAATAATAATAATAATAAATAATAATAATAGATATTTAAAACCTTGAATATCTCGCGACTACGTTTGTTGTTCCCCTTGACGATTTGTCAAGATAAAATACAATGCAAACAGAAAGTGTGGAAATGTAAACCAGATTTTTTTCATTTTTTGACTATGTTGGTTTTTCCCCTGTACCCTTCCTTTAGATAAATATGTTCCCCCAGTATATTTAAAACACTTGTAGTTGAACTAGGTTAAGGATGTCATAGAGCTAATCAAGGAAAAATCAGCTTAACACGTTCGCACCTGACTACCACTATACTGGTAGTTTGAGTTTTCCGTAATATACTGACTACCACTTTACTGGCTCACAGCTCCACTAATTTCAATGCTTTATATATATTCACACAGACCAGGAGTAAAGGAACGAGATGTAGACGCCGTATATGTATGTAGTCTCTAATATTGTAATCTTTGCCAGTATACTGGTAGTTCGTTCCTAAACAATTTTATTGACACATTTAGAGCACGTGATAATTTTAAGGTTATATGGTGATATTAGTGAATTTTATTCATGAAATATGGATAATACAAATATTCCAGGGTAAGAAATATTACATATCATTTATAGAATAAGTCATAATAGTGCTAGTAATAAAACAAAATAATTTTTCCGCAAATCGCCAGGAAATTTTGACATTCCTGTCAAAATTTCTTGAAGAAAAAGTCAGGACTTCCTTACTGTAAGGAAATGTCATTTCCTTACTGTAAGGAAATTATATTTCCGTACAGTTGTTAGTGTTCTACATAAACGATAGAAGTTTGACAATTCAACCTCAATACGTTTCCATAGTAACCCAAGTAATTTTATTAGCAATTTTAAAGCACCATTTATTTGGGAATAAAATTATCGCGTTTTTTTTTAATCAATCAATATCTGTCGAATTTTAAACGATTTGCGGAAAAATTGTATGTTTACCTGACTCTGTGTTGCTAAGTCTCGGCTTGCGCCTCGACTTAGCAATCTTCACAGTCGTCCAGGAATGTTAAGCTTTTCCTACCCGGTAAACAATGTACTATTGGTCTAATATTTTAGTGTTATTTAGTTACTGATTAATTAAAAGCACTTGTGCAACTAATTCCACTTTTGATAATTTTTTTATTATTTTTTAAGATGATTTTACTTTAAATGTTATTGATTGTATGAACTTAAACCTCTCACTCTTAAGTTAAATTTAGCATTCTTAAATTTTGTTCACTTTATTTAGTTACAAGATTTTTTTATTGCCCCATTATAAACACTTGAATGTTTCTTGGACGAATAAATAACATTGAAATGTTTTAACTGTTCTTAAAAGTATTATAAAATTTAGATGAAAAATAAAGTTATGTACAGAGTGGTTCAATAGTTTGTGCATTATTAATTGTTTTCTTTGTGTTTTAGCCCAAGTGGTATGAAAAAACCCAGACTTTCAAAGTATGCTAGCAATCGCCCGTTAACAGAACAAGAATTACAGATTGAAGCAAATAAAATAGAGGCCGAATGTTTCGATAGTCTCCCAGAAAATCTTAATGAGTCCGAAGACGATTTTTCTGACGATGATTCTTTAGTTGATAAAACTTATCTTAGCGAAACTAGTGTAAATAGTTCTGAAGATACAGAGTTCGATCAAAGTGAATCTGGGGATGAACAACATTTTGATCTAACAGATGAACCAAATATTTGTCATAATAAGACAACCAATACCACTATGACACAGAAAAAATCTACAAAATACATTTCAGATGAACATTATGGTTGGGGCGAAGTAGAAGATGGTGTAACAGAATTTGATTCTACTGGAATACCGTCTATCAATGTAAATCTTCCGGCCAATGCAAAACCCATAGATTATTTTAATGTGCTTTTCGACAACGATATAATCAACACAATTGTATGTGAAACTAATAGACGATCCACTGTATCCACATCTACAACACTTCAACGAAAAATAAGTCTATAGAAAGAAGTTTCTAATGAGGAAATCAAAAAATTCCTAGGTTTGTGTGTTTTGGGAGGCATCGTAAAATTTCCTTCCCTTGCCAAACACTGGAGCAGGGAAAGTATTTACTACCACCCTACTTTTGGAAAAACTATGGTCCGCAAAAGATTTCTAGGGATTTTAAAAATGCTACGATTCGTAGACCATACTGATGTTAATACTGAGGACCGTCTTTACAAGATTCGGACTAGTTTGGACGCAGTTCTAAAAAATATACAAAATTGTCTATACCCCAATAGAGAGCTCTCTATTGATGAGGCCATGATCTTGTGGCGTGGTCGTCTCATCTTTCGACAATACATAGCCAGTAAACGTCACAAGTATGGGATTAAACTATACGAACTCACTACACACGATGGATATATATTAAATATTATTGTATATACCGGAAGAGGTACCTTGAAAACTGCGGATATTGTCAAAGAGTTGACGAAGGATTATTTCGGAAAAGGTCATGTTTTATACATGGATAATTTCTACAACAGCGTAGGATTGGCGGAAGCCCTATTCAAGGAAAAGACACACGTTGTTGGAATTCTACGAGAAGACAGAACTGGAAACCCCAAGGACATGTTAAAAAAGAAGCTAAAGAAAGGAGATGCTGTATGGAAACGTAAAGGGCCCGTATTGGTTACTAAATGGAAAGATAAGCGTGATGGCAGAATGATCAGCACAAAGCATAAGCACGTTATGACTGAGGTTGTTTGTAAACGAGGTGCTACGCAAGTTAAACCCGATTGTGTGCTTGACTGCAATAAGCACATGTCTGGGATAGATCGAGCAGACCAGATGTTGTCATATTACTCGGTACCAAGAAAAACACTTCGGTGGTATAAAAAATTGTTTTTCTATCTATTAGACATATGCATTTGGAACAGCTTTTACGTCTACAAGAGAGCATCGAATAAGAAAACTTCTTTTTTGCAATTTCGTGAGAGCGTAGTAATGGACCTTATCGACAATAACAAGGCTATTCAGGTACAAACAACTGCAAACAATATACATTACCCAGAACAAGTTCCTGTCACAGAAAAAAATAAAAATGGTATGTTACGGTGCCGATATTGCACTAAGTAAAATGCCCGAAAAAGGTGCCGTTATTATTGTTCCAGCTGCCCCGACCCACCAGGACTATGCATAGTTCCTTGCTACAAATTGTTCCATACACAAGTAAAACAATAAATTTATTTCTTATAGTTTTAAGTTTAGAATGATAATTATGTTTCTTTTGTAATAAAAAAAATGATTTAATTGATAAGAGAAATTTTTTTCCCAATTATACAGCGATTATTGTTGTTTATTTTGTCTAGATTAGCGTGCCAGTATACTGGTATTTAGTATATAGTTAAAAACGTACATCTATATCCTGACTACCAGTATACTGACAGGCTAAGTAAACCAAAAAAAATGTTTTAATATCTATATACTAATCCATGTGTCCGAGTTTTAATCCAATATTCCTGTTTTTTACCTAAAAACCCATATCCGTTTCTGAGGAACGTCTAGTATCAATAGGTTAGGTGCGAACGTGTTAATGATTTGTCGTAATCAAAAATGATTAAATTTTTAAATCAGAACTCCATATAATGGATAAGACGTTATTGCATAATTAATTCATAAAACCTCTACAATTTCTGTATAATATACAACTGTATATCTGGGAATATGAAGAACTAATCACACGTTAACCATCGTTTCTCAAAGAGACAGGAAACGTAAACATTTTTTAAGTGAACCTGCAGAAAGGATGCATGCCAAAACCGTGCAATAAATAAGTGTTATTATCTTTAAATGGAATCTAATGTTTTTTAAATTCAGCTCCGATGATTAACTCCGCAGCTACATCCACAGATGGATTAAAACTTTATACCTAGAAGGATATATGCTCGTTACACTTTTGCACCGTAAAACTGTTTATAATTATGCACTTAGTAGTGCCGCGGTAGTACCTTTGCAACCGAGCCATTATAAAATTTTATAGCCTTCTCCTTTCTCCAGCTATACCGGACCTGCAGGCGGACCTTTAGTTAAGTAAGAGAATAAAATACGAGCGATAGTGGCTCCCCAATTCGAATGTTCTACCTCGTAGACAGAGTTTTTTCGGTTCGAAATGCTCGCCGGAAATCAAGTAATCACAATCACTGTCTTTGTTTACCTGCAGAGAAAAGAGCTTATATTCTGATCTTCTCAAACATGGGCGTGCCGATCTGAATATAACCGAATAATTTTAAATTGATTCTGTTTAATAAAATTATTATACAAATATTTGTTTGTTTTTTTTATTATGTTTATTTACAATCTACATCATAAAAAGAGTATTAAGTAAATGTGATGTGTAAAGATTTTGCGCGTGAAGGAGAGCCATCCAATGATGTCTCTGTCTATTTTGGTTTAGTTCTAAAGAAGGTCTTGGGGCCAGGTTCTATGTAATCTTCTTGTGGCTGGTCCATTTTCGTGGTGATTGGTACGTTCATTTTGTGACTCCGAGGCTCGATGGATTTCTTCTCTGATGAAAGGAACCTTTAAGTCATAGTGGAGTGTTTGGTTACTTACGTTGTAACGGCTAGCTCACTCATTGCACATTGAAACCCCTCAGTGGTGATGTTCGGCATAAACTAACTTAATTTGAGAAATCGGGAATTATTAATAAAATAATTTCTTTAACACATATCTTTATTTATTTATATTTTAATAAATCAAAATGTAATAACAATTAAATTGAGTTTCTAACAACAGGGAATTAAGCATCTATATAAAAAATCTCAAGAAATAAAGAAACTTAGCTCTACTCTATGAGAAATCCTCCTACTGTTCTCTTCTCAACTCGGATCATACAATGTCTGCAAAAACCATGCCGCTAAGCCGAAACCATGTGGATCCCTCTCCAATCCAAAGCCATGCGGATTTTCAAAATCAAGATGGATTTCTTATTCAAAAAAAAAAAACAATTCCATTTTCGTTTTCTTCGACCCAAAAAATCCATGTCAACGTAAATTTTCTTATATCATAATCAAGGTGGATTTTCTTGAATAAAAATCAAGGTGGATTCTCTTGAATAAAAACCAAGGTGGCTAGAAAAACAAAAACGCTATAAAATTCGTCATGCCACGAGTTTTGTCCAACAACAGAAGAATTCTGGCAAGCGGAAAGCTCTTCTCTCTGAGACCTGTATACCGATCCAGAATTCTCTGATGTTGCCAAAACTCACAAATTAATAATTGTAATTAATAGATAAATTATTAAATGAAAAATGAAAAAGACAAAGTTGTGCGATAAATACGATTTATATTGAATTATTATTATTACAGCAAAGGTAAAAAGAAAATAAAAATTGTAAACAGTTTTTAAGCACTAGCGTACAAAAAATTATATGAAAAACTAAAGTGTTCTTGATTAAAGTATGAAAATATGTTGTTGTAAAAAGAGCAAAGTATTAACTTACCCAGACCGTTAGAAGTTTCTGACCACGAGGACTTATTTTTTTTTAATAATATCTTCTCGTTTGCTGGTTTATTTCAAAAAGAAATTAAATTGGATCGGATTGATAAAAGTAAATTATTTAGGAGTGGGGTTTCTGTTTCTTGTACGATAAAGTAAGCGAAGGTAGGACTACGAGGGGACTTAAGAAATTAATCAGCGGATTTATTTGTAATAGGAAAATATTGAAATAAAATATAGGAATACAAACAAAGGAAAAAGAACTTATTATCAATGAAAATCAAATAGTATGAGCAGAAAATAGTGGAAAGTACTTTGAAATTAATAAGAACAAAAATGTAACGTTTTAAACGTTACAACGTACCGTGACGCATCCACTATCAATCTTAGTACTTTAGACTGGAATCTTTGGATCATATTCAGCGACGTTGGCTTTGCACAGCCTCATAGGTGTAGTCCGTAGAACTAGATAGGTTTGAGAATGGCTTTGTATTGAAGAATTTTGTTTTGGATGTTAAGTTTTGATTTACGTCCAAGAAGCCAATACATTTGCCGGATATTTAAGTCGAGCTGCTTTCTTTTGGTCTAGATATGTTTCTCCCAAGTGAGACGTTGGTCAAGATGGAGGCCAAGGTATTTAGCGTCTGTTACTGTTGGTATTCTTACATTTTCCATCCTTACAGGTGGGCATATATTGTGACGGTTGGAAATGTTATTTGAGTTGATTTTGTTTTATTTACTTTTGTTCTCCATTTCGAATACCAATCACTGAGTATGTTCAGATGATATTGCAGGTTTTGTGAGGCTTGTATGGGATCTTGTTGAACAAAGGAAGCGATTGTAGTATTATTAGTCTCTGATATATCGGCTGTGTAGAGTGAAAAAAGCAGCGGCCCTAGAACACTGCCCTGCGGGACTCCGGAGTTGATAGGACAGAGGTTGGATTGTTGGTCTTTGAATTTTACAGAGAAATATCTATTTTTTATGTAGGATTTAAGTATGAGGAAATAGTTACTGGATAGTGCTAGATTTACTTTGTAAAGCAGACCTCTGTGCCAAACTTTGTCAAACGCTTGTGAGATGTCTAGAAATACAGCGTTGCAGTATTTCTTTTCTTCGAGACTTTTTGATATTTCATTTATCATTCGATGAACTTGTTGGGTAGTGGAATCATTTTCTCGAAAACAAAACTGATGTTTTGGAAGTAATGTTAGGAATTCATGATCTGCGTATATCCTTTGTAGTAGCAATATTTTAAAAACTTCGCTTACGGTTGAGAGTAGGCTGAGGGGTCGATAAGATGTTACTTCATTGGACTCTTTTCCTGCCTTGAGGATCATAATGACTTCAGCAAATTTCCATATTTTTGGAAAGTATGATAAGCTTAGCATGCGGTTACATATAACTGTTAGCAAAGTTATGGTCTTGCGAAGAAGTTGTTTTAGTACTTATGCCGAGAATAAATCATTGCCTGGTGCTTTTCGTGAATTGTGTTTGTTTATTTCTTTTCTGACTTCTTTAGGAGTAAAACTTTTAATTGGGAGGGACATTTGACATGCTGCGCTAATAAGTTCTTCCACTTCTTCATCAGGGTCTGCTGGCTCTGTTTGAAATATGTTTGTAAGATGTTTAGCAAAAACATCCGCTTTTTCTTTGTTGGAACAGACTCATTCGCCATTTGGTTTACGGATGAGAGGAATGGTTGTGTATCGTTTCTTAACCTTCTTAGTCGCCTTCCATAACGTCTGGTCATTTGCTGTTAGGTTTGTAATGTAGTGTTCGAAGGTTTCGTTGTTTGCGGATTTGATGGCTACTCCAAGTTGCCTACGTAGTCGATTAAATATATGTAGGTCTATGTTGTTTTTAGATCTTTGCCAAGTTCTCCTCGCACGACGTTTTTCAGCAATGAGTTGGTGAATGTGCAGGAGAACATTTGTGGTATGTGTTGGTTTGCGTTCAGTTCGTGGTGTAGATTGCCATGCCGCTTTTTGCACAAGTCTGGTAAAGTATTGAGCTGCTGTATCTATGTCATGTGCAGTTTTGATCCACATATTAAGGTGGGTGTTTTCTTCTAGGTAGAATTGAAAATCTGCCTAGTTGGTTTTTTTTTGAACTGAGTCGAGGAGGTGGTAGACTGTTTATAACTGTGGTACTCAGGCTCATAATAACCGGTGTATGATCTGATGAGAGATCATAGCTGGATTCTATTAGACAGTTGTTTCTCGACACTCCTTTGCTTATGTAGTAGTCTAGCAGATCTGGAAGTTTTCTTGGGTCACTCGGCCAGTACGTAGGGATTCAATTGGTGTGGCAATTATAGTTGTTGTCGGTCATTACTTTTAGAAGATTACGACCTTTTGTTGTTGTTAGTCTTGAGCCGTAGTGTATGTGTTTCGCATTCCAGTCTCCCCCGACTACGAATTTGCTGCCAAGTAATTGAAAGAGGCTTTGTATTCATCTGTGGAGATTATGTGACGAGGTGGGCTATACAATGAAGATATGTTAAAGTGCCATGGCGTTGCATTTACTTGAACGATTTCAACCTCCGGGATACATTTCTCAGGTGCGGGTCAAATTCTTTTGACATCCAGAAGACCAACCGGCCTGAGAGTGGTACCATCATTCCGATAGGAGAGTTGACTCCGGGGCAAGAAAATCCACAACTAACAACATAGCTTGCTAACAACCATAGCAGAAAAGACCAGGATAAAACCTAGGATTTGGTGACAAACATTGTTCCTTAATATAATGTAACACTGTGGCAAGAAGTTGAATAATTTTTATTTAAATTCAATACTATATTTAAACATTTATTTTTCTGTTTTTTTTTATATTTTAATAAACATGTGTTAATTTAACTGTGTATTGTTTCTTCTTTTTACTTGTTTGTGTGTGTTGCTCCAGAGTAGGTCATATTCACGTCCTGAGTGAGCTAGCCAGGGAGTGTTTCGCATAACGTCTAATGTAGCAATTTTGCAATTGATACATTAGGGGTTATGGCGTTAAAAATTAGTCCCAACAGGAAACGATTTGTCGCTCCAACGTTGTTAGTGATGTTAGTCAGGTTGTAGCAGCAAACTAAGGTTTGCGGTTACAAGTTGACAACAGCAGCTCAACGTTGAAATGTTACAAATTGAGCCTCGAAGGGTTACAAATTGGCATCCAATGAATATTCGTTGGCATGTCATAGATTGACGTCCAATGAATGTTCGTTGGAACGTTACAAATTGCTTGTATTCTTTCTGTTGCATAATTCGGCAATACATGATGTGATATGCAGCTGCGGATGATTATCGCCGAGCGACCAGGAGCTGTACCATTAAAATGAGGTGTGCTGTATGTGGTATAGAGCGGAATATTGAACGTAGTTAGTTCGGTAAAGTGAGTGTCTGAAATAAGCACAACATCAATTTTATGTTAAACGTTAAGTTTAAAAAAGTAATTACTTCTTGCTTATGGTTTAGCAGGCCGTTAGCGTTCCATATGGCAACTCTAAGTATGTTTAAGAATTTCTTTGGTTAATGACTTGTGTTAGTAAGTTTAATATCATACTGTTTTGACTCATGAGCTGCGAGAACATGTTTTTGAACTCGTTTAGGAATGTCAATAGTTATTGTTCTACATTAGTTTTAGGTTCTGAATCGTGATTGGTTTGATGTGCTGTCACGTTAGCATATGTTCTTTGATGGTTTTGTAGAGTATTTAGCTGATTTGTTTCAGTACATACATGTGGATTGTTGAATGTTGGTCTTTGAGGCTGTTGGTTTCTTTTTTTCTGCATATGTCTGTTTTCTACTAGTTCCCTGTGGACTACACAGCCCTTATAGTTAGCAAGGTGATCGTGTTTGCATAGTGCACACTTAGCTGGAGTGCTTCTAGGTTTTTTACAATCTTTTGTATTGTGTTCTTTCGCAGAGATGCTTAGATATTAATCAGGAAGTACATGCCTGTTTCATTGATTTTGAGAAGGCATTTGACAGAGTGCAGCATATTCGACTTAAAAGTTTTATTAAATAAAAACATAGACAGTAGAGACATTAGAGTCATCTGTAACCTCTATTGGAATCAAACAGCAAAAGTGAAAGTTGAAAACGAACTGACCAAGGATATCCAGATTCGCCGTGGGGTCCGCCAAGGGTGTATTTTATCACCCTTGTTATTCAATTTATACAGTGAAGCCATCTCAGAATTAGCGCTTGCCGAGATCAGTGAGGGCCTTATAATAAACGGTGAGCCACTTAATAACATAAGATATGCTGACGACACCGTCCTTCTTGCAGGAACACTAGAAGAACTGCAACACCTTGCTGAACAACTAAATATATATTGCAACGATTATGGACTAAAAATCAATTTGAAGAAAACCAAGTGCATGGTATTTACAAAAGCACAAAACATCAAAGTTAAGCTAGTACTAGATAATACAGAAATTGAACAAATATCTTCGTGCAAATACCTTGGAGCATGGATCACAGAAGATACTGATCAGACAAAAGAAATAAGATGCCGCATTGAAATTGCGCGGTCAACTTTTAATAGAATGAGAAAACTTTTTTGTAATCGCGATATCAATATATCGCTCCGGATAAGAATGCTTCGATGTTATATTTTCTCTACCTTTTTGTATGGAGTTGAGGCTTGGACACTTAGAAAATTCAACATTAAAAACCTAGAAGCATTCGAAATGTGGTTTTACCGACGTATTTTGAAAATATCATGGATGGATCGTAAAACAAACGAACAAGTTCTCGAACAACTAGGAAAACAATGCGAAGTTTTAAATTCCATAAAAATCAGGAAATTGGAATACTTGGGGCACATCATGAGAGGTGAAAAGTACGAACTACTAAGGAATATAATGCAGGGTAAAATCAAAGGTAGAAGAAGCGTAGGAAGACGTAAAATCTCGTGGCTACGCAATCTCCGTGAATGGTTTGGATGCAGTTCAATTGAACTATTCAGGCGAGTATCCAATAAAATTATAATTGATACATGAAGAAAAAGAAGAATGTATTGTGTTGTCCTCCACATTTGACGCAGTAATGCGGTTTAGTGCAATATGTTTTACTATGACCATATGCTTGACATCGCATGCATTGAATGATTGAGTGTCTCTTATGTGGTGTCTCGACTGCTATGTTGGTGTGACATAAAAATCGTGATCACTTGTGATCACTATTCTTATGTCACACCAAAGGACTTGTGATCAGAAGATGAAATTGATGATCACCATGTTAAAAATGATTTTTTTAAATTGCTAAATATCTTTTTATTTTGTTTTCAATTTTTTTGTTAATAAATTGAGTTGGATATTCCATTTTTAAATTTTTATTATCAAAATATGGAAAGATTAATAATTTAAATATTTTTGTAAATTTAAAGTATGCTCTCATTTACAAATATATGTACACAGATAGAAGCCAATTTTTATTGGAAAATTTTGAAAAACATTTGATCATTTATTGTTTTTATAATTCAAAGAAATAGTACTTTACTTTTTTACTTTCATTACAATTAATTAGTACATTATCTTCTTCTTTTTGTGCCACTCCTATCGGAAATTGGAAATCATCAAGGCTATTCTGACCTTGTTTACAGCTGACCTAAAGAGTTCATTAGTGGTGCAGCCAAACCACTCTCTCAAATTCCGCAACCATGACATTCTTCTACGGCCTGGATTCCGTTTTCCTTCTATTTTGCCCTGCATTATATTTTGAAGTAATGCGTATTTATATCCTCTCATCAGGTGACCAAAATATTCGAGTTTTCTTCGCTTTAGCGTTAACAAAATCTCTGGGTCTTTTCCTATTCTTCGTATTACTTCACAGTTTGTTATTCTTTCAACCCAACTAATCTTCAGCATTCGACGGTAGCACCACATCTCGAAACTTTCAATATTTTTCATGTTGTTCTGTTTGAGAGTCCAGGCCTCTACACCGTATAATAGCGTGTTAAATACATAGCCTCTCAGCATTCTTAATCGTAGAGGGATGCTTATATTTCTGTTGCAGAAGAATTTTCTCATCTTTATGAAGGTGGCCCTGGCAATTTCGATACGTCTTTTTATTTCACTGTTTTGGTCTCTAGTTTCGTTTATTAAAGTTCCCAAGTATTTGTAACTTGATACTTTTTCAACTTTAGTGCCGTTTATACTAATATACGCTGGTTGTGTCATGTTTTTACTGAAGACCATATACTTGGTTTTTTAATATTGATATTTATACCATAATTGTTGCAAGCAATATTTATGTCTGTAAGTAATCTTTGTAATTCTTCTACTGTTCTTGCAACTAGTACAGTGTCGTCCGCGTATTGAATATTATTTACAATCTCTCCATTAATTACGATTCCTCCGTTTGCTTGTAAAAGGGCTTCCTGACAGATGCTTTCACTATATACATAAAATAACAGAGGTGACAAAATGCAACCCTGTCGTACTCCTCTACGTATTTCTATTACATTAGTACATTATAATTAGCCACCTACTTAGTTTTTAAACGTATTGTTTTATATAAAACTTTTGTATAAAAGAGGTCGCTGGTTAAATGATATTAGATAAATAATAATAAAGAAAAAATGCAATATTTGTTTGTAAATAAATTAGCGAAATTAACTGCTCTTACTCATTATTGTTGTCTGTACAAAGAATGTAGACTTACCCTTTGGTGTTATTGATGTATTCGTAACAGGATGAAGAGTTGGTCGCGGTGCATCACGACGCCCGGGACGCCGAGGCTATAGCAGGAGAACCGATCAAACTATGTCCGTGTCGTTCGCTGTCTTGGGAACGGTGCATTGAGACAGCAAAGTACCCTCTAACCGTTACGTGGTGGTCCAAGAGGGTAAACCAATAAATCACTCTATTGTATTGCGATTTTGAGTGGTGATAATTTAAGTTAATTGTCTTGGTAATACGAAATTTTACATAAGTTTCCTTTGTGACACATAACACAAAAGAAAAAGCCAAATTCTCCGTACTTAAAACATAATAAATGAGATAGCCTGTTTAACAATTTTGGGAAATAACAGGAAGCAATATATTTTAATAATGTCGTTAGAATACAGCATTGAATAAGATCACATTACAGTACAGTCTTCTTCTTCCACCTCGTCAGAGATTTGGCTAACAAGCTCTTTTTGTTGATCATCTTTATATAGGTCCCTGCAATACGATCTCTATGTCTCTGCTACGTCTTCTCTGTTTGTTCTCAGGGTTCCAGTGATATATTCAATGGCCCAAGTTCTGGCTCTGAAGTCTCTTGTCAGGTAGCGTATTTTTCTAAATAGATCTCTCGGCTGATTATTCTGACCATGTCTATCAATTTCTTTACATATACTTTTATAGTACTGTTTTTTGTCGGCTTTACAACTTCGTTTTATTTCTTTGTTGAGGTTTCTTAAACTAGCTTTTTCCCTTTCACTATGTACACCACTTTTACAAAGATTTCTTCTATTCTCAATTATTTTAAGAGTTTCATCTGCTATCGGATTATTTTTCTTTGAGCGATCCAGTGGTGTTGTTACGCAATGTTTAATAGTCTCCCATATTTCTTGTGATGTTCCGTTACGAATAGAGGGCATACTTTTCTGTACTTCCTGTAGAAGGTCGTCTTTCTTTCATAGTTCTATCCTCTTTATCTCTCTTTGTTTGTTGGGTGCTTTAAGTTTAAGCATTACTTTAGCTACGAGGAGAGTATGATCGGATCCGCATATCGCTCCTGGATATGATCTGACTGTTTGAATGGACGATCTCCAGCGAATATTGGTGAGGATGTAATCTATTTGATTTCTAAATCTATCTCCAGGACTTTTCCAAATATAAAGTCGACGTACATGGTATTTAAATCGAGTATTCATGATAGAGTAGTTGTTTGTGATAGCAAATTCGATTAAACGATCTCCTCTTTCGTGGAAGGTGGAAGAAGAACCTGATATACTCGAAAATGAAGTAAGACAGGCTATCAATAAGCTCAAATATAACAAAGCACCAGGTCCAGATATGATAACAGCAGAAATGCTTAAAGCCACAGAAGAAACCGGCGTAAAGTTACTTCATCTACTCTGTAACCAAATATGGCATTCCAAACAATGGCCTGAAGACTGGACAAAATCTACAATAACGACCATACATAAAAAAGGCAGCTTACATAAATGCGACAATTACAGAACTATCTCTCTTATATCCCATGCCAGCAAGATAATGCTAAATATAATCAATGAAGGACTGAAAACATTCCTTTAAAGAGAAATTCCACAAGAGCAAACTGGATTTACCAAAGGTAGAGGCACTCGAGAAAACCTGCTGAATATAAGACAGATAATCGAGAAATCTAGGGAATTTAACATCCCACTATATATCTGTTTTATAGATTACCGTAAAGTGTTCGACAGGGTCAAGTGGAGACACTTACGGCGAATACTAAAAGAAGTAGGCGTACCACTACATCTAATTACGCTTAAAACCGAACTATATGAACACACTACTGGATCAGTTAAAGTACTTGTCACACTTTCGAACGAGTTTCATCCAGAACGGGGTGTCAGACAAGGATGTATACTATCTCCACAATTATTCAACATATATGGGGAGTATATTATGCGAAGAGCACTTGAAGGATGGGAAGGGGCATCTCAATAAATGGTCATAAACTAAACAACCTACGTTTCGCAGATGACACAGCCCTTCTTGCAAATAGTCAAGCAGAGCTGATGGAACTTATACGACTGATAGAAAACGAAAGTTAAATATTTGGTCTGCAATTAAACATGTCAAAGATAAAGATCATGACAGTGGATAGACTACACAACAATCATCCACACATAACCACAATTGACCGGTTCGAGGTTGTGAGCTCATACTTATATCTGGAATCATTAATCACATCATCTGGAATCAAACATAGGGTCATTACAAGAAGAGATTAAACGTAGATGTGATCTAGCAAAAGTTGCCAAAAATATGGAAGGACTGTCAAATTTCAAGACCAATAAAGATGAGGTTGATCAACTGCTTAATATTCCCAATACTGACCTACGGATGTGAATCTTGGACTCTGAGACAATCGGAGAGAAGAAAGATAGACGCCACTGAAATGTTCTGATGGAGACGAATGTTACGAATTCCTTGGACCGACCGTAGAACAAATAATTCAATTTTAAGAGAGCTAAAAGTTAGCCAACGACTCTCTAGTTAAGTCCATCTCCAACAATTAAAATATTTTGGGCATGTTATGAGAGCAAACACAGAAAACATGGAAAGACTCATAATACAAGGAAAGGTAGAAGGCCGAAGATCACGAGGAAGATCCCCAACAAGATGGACAGATCAAATTACAGGAATATGCCAAGGACCTATGCATGAATTAAAAGAAATGACCAGAGACAGAGATCTCTGGAGACGGACAATACACGACATCACGTCGACCACTACACTCCCCCTGGGGGGTCAGGATTGAAGAGAGAGAGACAGTACAGTAACAGAAAAATATTAAATGAAAAAATATGAAAATAATTCGTACATACTTTCCAAAACACCTATTTATATTGTTTTCTAATTATTAAAATAAACATTAATTATTATATCATTAATAAATTTATGTTTTCATTAAGAGTATGCATATTTTAGTAATGCATTTAGTTTGGGTAAATAAGTGCATATTTAGGCACCTATTTTTTACTATGTTTTGCATATTTGCCCAAGTGTCTTTATTAGTGAGCTGGATTTGATAGCTCTTTTATTTTATTTTGGAATACTTTTTGTTAACTATAAAACTTGTACAACTTAACTACAAAAGAAAAAATATACCGCTTGTTACAAAACATAATTGTTGTTTAAGTTCATTGAATTAAATTAATGCAGTTATGGTACAGGTCTGTGAATATTATAGTAATCTTAAAGCGTAATTAATGTTAAAACTCCTGTTCTTTGAAAATATCTTTTACTTATTCAGCCGACTAACCAATATCCTCTCGAAACTTACAACGTTCCGCCGATGGCCTTGAATTGCATCGCCCAGATTTACTGCGATCTAAGCAGGTGCAACACTACCTGTCGTCCTTAACACAACGGCCCTTAAGGGCTTTATTCGCCGGTCAACGCAGCTTCCCCATTGACAGGTATCTTTTTGTGGTAAATTATTTGAGAAACTGTGGCAGGTGCAAAGTGTACGTCATGATGCGTTCCGAGTTTCTTTTTTATTATTAATACGCTCTCTCGAAGGTACCGAATTGTAAGGAAAGGGGTCTTATGTGTGGTACCATATATTATTTGTGTCAGGTCTTACGTACTCGAATTAAAATCGTATCACTTACATAACTGAAGATATTTTTGCATAATGCTAATTCATAATAATATAAAATAAATAAATAAACACTACGGTTTTTTAAATTTTAGTTTCTTATTTCAAAGCTTCTTTTACTCTATAAAATATCCTATTCTATATTAAAATCTAAAATTATACTACATTAAAATCCAGTTTCAATTAAGAATATCTTAAACCATCTTAGAAAACAACATGGAAGGTTTTATACATGATTATTTGGATCGTGTTTACTTCTGTTGTGAAGAGCTGGTTAGATGAGCAGTTGACATATTATGTGCGGTTGCAGAGCTGCGACATATGTCTCCATGTAGAGCTACGTTTTTCATGATTTTTACTTTATAATAACTTCCAGTATTTGTAAAATAACAACTTTTAGAAGTAGAACAGTTAGTATTGTGATCTATTTATTACTGTTCCTCTTAATATTTTAATGTATGACTTCTTGTTGGGCAACTCAATGAGCCTTAACAACTAAACGTTCAAACAAATGAAAATGTATTAAAAACATTTTCCTCTGGAATCCCTACGCACGTTTTGCCAACAACACTGTATCGTCTGTATAACTACTATTGTTAGTAAGTTGGCCATTTGCAGCAATATCATCTTCGGATTTGCCCAAGGCCTCTCTTAGATGTTTTCAGAGTGTATGTTAAATAATGCCGGTGACAATATGCAACTCTGTCCAACTTCTTTTTCGACTGTAAAGACCTCGGACAATTCATTTTCTAATCGCACTGTTACTTTTTGTTGGAGATATAAGTTTAAGGTCAGTCTTATATCCTTACCATCGAGACATGACATTTTTAGGATATCGATTAGTTTTCCATGCAGGACTTTATCAAATTTGAAATCAATAAAACATGCATACACATCGCAGTTGACATCCTTGGCTCCATGTATTTTAACTTGCAAACTAAAAAGTGCTTCCCTTCACTTCTCTCTGGTGTTCTTCTAATTTGGTGTATATGCGCGAGTGAATGATAGTAAGGAGTACTTTAAGTACATGGTTTATCAAAATATTTAATCCATATTCTTTATATTTTCTAACGTTGGCTTTTTTTATTAAGAGGAATGAATATTGATAACAGCTAGTCTTTGGGTCAATAACCAGTCTCGTAGATGTTGTTGAATAGCTTCGTAAGAGCTGTGATTTGGCACACCAAATTTTCTTACTTTTTTTAAAATTTCTTACTAAGCTATTATATCTTTATATATAAATCATAGCTTTATAGATATCTAAATCATAGCTTATATAAATCATAGCTATATAAATCATAGCTTTAAAATTTCACCATGCACCCCATCAGGCCCTGGTGATTTCCCATCTTTTTCCGCTTAATGAACATACTTACTTATTAGTTTGATATTTCTGGGCCGTAGAGATTGTTAATTTCAGTCGGACTTCGTGCTACATTTTCGAATAATTCTTGCATATTCTTTCCATCTTCGTAATTTATCTTCAATGGTAGTCAAAATCTGGCCTTCAACTTCTATAACTATGCCTGTATTGCATTGTTTTCTGGTGTTCTGTACTTTTTAATTTTTTGTGCATATGGAAATCGTCATGTTTGCGTTGTAGTGTTTCAATTTCCGTACATTTCTCCGTCAGCCATGCTTAGTTGCTCCTTTTATCTCCTTTAGTATGGTCTTATACCACTTTTTTTCTTCGTTGTCATTTCTACCTTTAAATTTTCTTTACTCTTCCATTATCTGAAATATTTTATCTGTCATCTATTCTTGCTTCCTTCCTCTTTTTGATTTGAGATAATCATGCAAAATTGTGTTAGTATATGTCTTTATTTCGTTCCACTTCATTTCGTTTTCGTTCTTTTATGCCTCTAGTAGTGTCTTTACTGATTTACGCAAAATATTTATTAATATCTGTTTTTACTTTTTTCTGGGTGTCATTTTCTTTTAGTAGTCTTGTATCTATTTTGGGCCTCATTTTCTTTTGAATTATTTTGGGTCGTATGTTGATATTTGCAACCAATAGACTATGATCTGAGAAGACATCTGCGCCTGGATATGTTTTTGTTGAGGTGATACAATTTCTAAACCTTTTGTTTTTGTTGATAAAATCAATTTGGTTTTTTATGATTTTTCCTGGGTTATCACCGAGTGCTTTCCATGTATAAAGCCTTCTGGGATGTAATTTAAAAAATGTATTCGTTACAACTATATCCGCCTCTTGGCAAAATTGGATTAATCCTTCTCTTTTTTAGTTTCTTATTCCAAGACCATATGACCCCACGACATTCTTGACTTACCTTGTCCTATTTTGGCATTGAAATCACCCATGATAATAGTAAGATTATGTTTTTTGGTCAGTTTTAGAAAGTCTTCTAGAGTATAACAGAACTTTTCTATTTTTTTTTCAATAGCACAACTCTGTCTGATATGGGCGTAAATCCTATTACTACTTTAGCTATTTTGCTTTTTACTATTATGGCTACGCCATTTCTGTTTCTTGTTGTGTCATTTTCAGAATAATAAATATGCTGTGGATCTATAATTCTTATTCCAGAATTTGGACATCGAACTCCAGTGCATCCTAAAATATCTATGTTAGGCGAGTCATTTCTTGAATACTATTTGCTGCTTTGCCTGCTTGGTACATACTTTGAATGTTCCACGTACCGATCCTTTTAACTTTTGCGACATTATTGGCTGACCGGAGGATTTTTAACACCCTTTCCCTACTTAAGGGGTACCCGGGACTGAGAGCCGTTTGCTTTGGATTTTCAACCTTTGTGTCCTGGGGATATCCTTACGGATCTTTATTGTACTAGTCATCCCGTGGCTTTCCATATTTCAATGCCGTTGGCTAATTTAGCTCTTCCAACTTTGGAGGCAATTTCTCAGTTCCAGGGCAATGAGGTGCCCTGCCACATATCAGTTCTTCCACCCGTAGCTGCTGACAAACAAATGGGGGATTACTTTTATCGGTAATCGTTCGGTTACTTCGCAGTACCACAAGCTGTTAAATCATAATTACCACTTGTGACTATTTAGTATTAGACCGGTAAAGAGAATTTTCTCTACTGCTCTGATCCTGTAATAACATAGCTCCTATGTCATGCTCTCAGTTGATCCGCGGGTATTTATTTTTTTCTTCTTAGAGTGCTATCTATCTACAGAGGTTGGCAATCATAATGGCTATTTTTATTTTAGAACTTGCTGCTCTAAACAAATCAATCGATCTGCATTGGTACCAATCACGTAGATTCGGTAACCACGAGTTCTGCCTTCAACAGGTAGTCAACAGATTTCCCTTTATTATGAGTCTCAAAATTTTATATTTTGGTCCCCTCATAACGTTGCCTAGGTATTTCAGTTTTCTGGTTTGTATAGGAGTTATTAGTTGTGTTTCTTTACCAATCCTCTCTAGTCCTTCTTTATTTGTAATTCTATCAGTCCATGATATTTTTAATACTCTGCTGTATAACCAGAGTTTAAGTTATTTATTTACCAAAGCCTTACTCACACCTGTTCCACATATCTTTAGGACCATCCCTATCTGCTCAACGCGCCGTGTTGAGGTTGAGAACTACCCTCCTCCGAGTGTACTTTCCAAGAAGTACTGAAGGTGTAGTTGAAGGTGGGGATTTTAGTACTAAGTGGTAAATCGTGACTTCTGAAAAGAGACTTCATCTTAACAAACGCTGATATTGCTTTCCCTATGCGTTGTTTTATTTCAGTAGAGTGGTCCCATTGACTGTTACGTTAGTTCTAAGATATGTGTAGCTGTTTACCCTGCCAATTGGCTGTTGATTTACCAAAAGATGCGTATTTATTATTTCCTGCTTACTAACTACCATGTACTTTGTTTTATTCGTATTGAGATCTAGCCCATATTCTCGACTTATAACTGATAAGAGCGACATTGATGCTTGTGGACCATCTAGGCTATCTGCAAAAACTACTGCGTCGTCAGCAAATCGAATGTTGTTTAGACGCACTCCGTTAACTAAGACGCCTTTCTGTCGTCCCAGTGCTTGTACGAAGATACCCACTGAGTACATATTAAATAGCACTATAGACAGAATGCATCCTTGCCTTACTACTCTATCCATAAAAATTGTCTCTGTCAACTGGTCATACACTTTAATGATGGGAGTTTGGTTGAAATTTAAATTATATATAATTCGCAAGTTTTTATTCAAGATGGATATGAGCTTGTTATGTTTTACTATATCAAATTCCCAAAAATAAAACAAATATTTTATACATCACAGTTGACATGCCTACACCTTTTTTATAAGCACTTTTATGGCGAATAGAGCTTTTCGGGTGGCTAAGATATCGCGAAATCCAAATTGTGTGCATAACACTTGTTCTTCTTTACATATTTATATATTATTTTATGTATCAGTTTCAAAAACGTTTTAAGTCAGTGGCTTATTAGGTTAAATTAGTAGTTAAGTATTCATTGTTTTTGCATTTTTTTTTTATAGTTAGGAAGGTCGACTTTAACCAGCTTTGGGGAATATTTCCAGATATATATTTTGTTAAATATAGGCGTTATCAATTTTATTCCTTGTTTGTCCATAAGTTTCAGGAATTCTGTATAAAATTTGTCAAGCCCTACAGCTTTACCCTCTTTTGTTTTTTTTTAATAACTGCTGTGACTTCTTCAATGGTAATCAGGGGTCCTGTTTGGAATTCTATGTCTTCAATGGCAATCTGCCTGTCATCTGCAAATGTTACTTTCACATATTTCTTTCAAGTTTCTAGTCTCTCTTCCACACTTAGTAGTGCATTACCTTAGTTGTCTGCCAAACATCCAACTTTTCCAGGATTGTATAAGCCTGCAGGTTTTAACTTTTTGTGCATATTGAATGAATCGTGTTTGTGTTGTCATAGCTGTATTTCCGCACATTGTTATCTCAGCTGTGTGTCCTTATCCATTCTGATTGCTTTTTTGCTGATTGCTTTTTTGATCATTTTGTCTATTATTTGTATAATGTCTTGTCTTGATCTTTAACCTTTCGCCTCTCTTTCATCATATCTAAAACATCATTTGCCATCCACGATTTTTCTTAATTTTCGATGGTTTGAGGAATTTTTCTTCTATGTCTTGTGAAACTCTATACAATTTTGCAAGCTTCTGGTCTGTTAAATCCGTTTGAACAAAGGTATTTAAATTGCTACTTATATATTGTTTTACACTCTGTTCTGTGTCTTGGTCTTTGAGTAGTCTCATGTTCATTTTGTAAAGCAGTGGGTTATGGTCTGACTTGGAATTCTCCTATTGTTCCCTATCAATCTGGGCAATTAAATCACCCATAATAAAGGTAAGATCCTTTTTGGGAAGGTGGCATTTATATATATATATATATATATATATATATATATATATATATATATATATAGGGGCATATAGGGGCATATACCTGGATAATGTTAGTTATTATTGGGTAGGTATCAAGTTAAAGAAGGTGCATTCTTTCAGATATGGATACAACGTTTTTAAAATGTCTGGCAGTTTCTTGATTTAAGATTATACCCACTAAATTTTTATGTTTTCCGTTAAGGTTACCTGAATGATATATTATGTGATAATTGTTAATTTCACATTGCCCCGAGTTAGTCCATTGTAAGTGCTAGATAAAGCATATAGACACTTTTTATTTTGTATATTTTTTTTTATTATAATTACTAGTATGACATTTGAAACAATGAAGGAGGTCAAATGTGGAAACCAAAAAATGTCTATTTATGGCCCAATTATGGCCAACCTTCTGACCATAAGTAGAAAAACAAAATCCACTTTTGGCCAGTTCACTTTTCTAGTAATATAACATAGTTACATAAATACATATATTTTATTTATTTTAATGAAAATGCCAAAAGCACTAACAAATAATAAAAGCAGAGTAGAAAAAATGTGAAATTATGGAGGATAAGGGGCCCAAGATGGAGAACCGTATATATGGAGAATGTATGGAAAACTGAGAGAAATTGATCTCTTCATATAATTTGATAGTATAGTTTAGTTAAGTATTGAGTTTTAATTTATGATAGCTAGTTAGTCAGGCCATGGAGTGGGGGTATATACATTGTAAAAATGACAATACATCATTCATGCCATGACACGCTGAACGAGTCATACTACAGTTTGTACTTATCATGTACTTACTTTGTATCAATACTCTTACGCTTATGAAACGCACCTGAGGTATCAAAGGAATGTTCACATTTGATTATTTTCCGACTTGTCTTAAGTGAAATGATTTTAAACTTTCCTACCAGCCTCTCTTGGCTAACTTTTGTTTCTTCTGACTACGAATGAGTATTAGATTTCCGAGAGCAGATGGGTTACTATATTTCCCTCTACTACACACTCTAAAACTACCACTAACATGAATTAGTGTTTAAATAAATTTCTTCATTAAAAAAACAGATAAATATTTTATGCCATAACTTTTATGACATAATTTAGATGTTGTTTTTCTTTAATATTATTGTTTCTTTTTATTCCTTTACGTGATGACACAAATAAATTATCCAAGTTCTTAGAATTTAAAATATTCCAGTACGGCCTTTTTCTCAGAAAATATCCATCACGTAACATTTATGACCGTAAGTAGATATCCAATATCTACTCACTTGATTTAACCTTAAACACCAATTTGGAAAATCCTCTCGTCGCCTCAATAAATCTCCTTATACGTTCTAATACCTCTTGCAAATTGAATATTATAATCATTTACCACATTCTACCTCTTATCGAAGCTCCTACTATTCACTGCGATCCAAACAATATTAATACATTTTCCAAAACGGATATTGCTTTACATCGTTCGCCCAAATAATAAGATTAGCTGTAGATTATCTCACGAATGGCAGAAGAGGAAATGAGAAGTGTCAAATCCATCTGCCGTTACTTACCTATGTTCTAAAATATATTTGTTATGGAATCAGAATATATAGAAATTTGGGTATTTCTCCTATTTCCTTATATAACATTCAGCTGATAACCGTCTTTATTACTAATTTAAAATTGTTTTACTTTTAAAATTATTATATGAAAAGACTGACATGTTTTTGTACACACTTATAACAAATCAAAAAAATGAAAAAGAATTACATTATTACTATCCAAAATGTGCATATATGATCCAGAAAAACAAAATTGTTTCAGTATTACGTATACGAACTTGAAAATTGTTTAAAGCATAATTTTAAAAATGTAGAACTGATTCTTCTAGGAAGAGTATTGATGAAAGTATTGTAAAAAGTTGATACAACCCTTGGTGAGAGAGCCGTCTATAAATAAGCTAGTACAGTAAAGTCCAAAGACACTATGTTATGACAGTTTTTTTCCTCAGTAAAAAAAATAGTACATTGTTTACCGGGTAGGAAAAGCTTAACATTCCTGGACGACTGTGAATATTGCTAAGTCGAGGCGCAAGTCGAGACTTAGCAACACAGAGTCCAGGAATGTGGCTTTTCCTACGAGGTAAACATACTATTTTTCCGCAAATCGTTTAAAATTCGACAGATATTGATTGATTTAAAAAAAAACGCGATAATTTTATTCCCAAATAAATGGTGCTTTGAAATTCCTAATAAAATTACTTGGGTTACTATGGAAACGTATTGAGGTTGAATTGTCAAACTTGACGCTTATAAATTTAATTGCTGGTGTTCTCGAAAGTAAAATGATAAGTGATGATGAAATTTCCATTCCTGGGACTCCTCCAGAGCTGGTTGAGGCAGTGAATACTGCTTCATTAGAATTATTGCCAAAGAAATCAAGAGAAAAGTACGAAAATGCATACAGACGTGTTGTGGATTATCGCATGAGTAAAAATACGAGTTCTTTCTCAGAAAATGTTGTAATGGTATACTTCCTAGACCTTTGTTTAAAGATGAAATCTTCAATATTATGGGCCAATTATTCAATGCTGAAGTCAACCCTTGCACTTAAACACAATGTAGATATATCTACATACTCAAAACTTCGTTCTTTATTGAAACGGCAAGCTCAAGGTTATAGGGCAAAGAAATCTAAGATTTTAACGAAGGAAGAAATTGAAAAATTTATCCAGGAAGCTCCAGATAAAGAAAATTTAATGATTAAGGTAATTTACAAGGTTTTAATTTCTATTTAGATTATAGCTTTATTTATTTTTTAGGTGGCTGTAATATTTGGTATTTCTGGGGCCTGTAGAATGGATGAGTTAGTCCGAATGACTGTACACGATAATCTAAGCTTTTAATCAGCATGCCTGATTCGAAAACCAACAAACCAAGATCATTTGTAATTAATCAGATCTACTTGAATGTTTATCGAAAGTATGTTTCGTTAAGACCAGAAAATATGAAGTGACCGATTTTTCTTTAAATATCAAAGCGGAAAGGGTTGTAGACAAGTGGTAGGAATTCATCAATTTAGAAAAATGCCCAAAATAATTGCTATTTATTTGAACTTGGTAAATCCGACAGAATATACTGGTCACTGCTTTCGTCGGTCTTGTGCAACAATATTGGTTGACTCTGGTGCCGACATAACTAGTTTAAAGAGGCATGGCGGATGGAAGTCATCAAACGTTGCTGAAGGATATATCGAAGAATCGCTTAACAATAAGGTTGAGGTGGCAAATAAAATTTTCACAGTACAAAATATTCAACAAAATGACACTTCCACCCTGCATGTTGTCCAAAATGATTCTCATAGTTCTAAGAGTGTTCCTCCAATGTTCAATAATTGTACTAACTGTCAAATTACTGTAAATATAACAAATTGATCTTAAAAATGTATTCAGCAATGACTTGATGTTTTCAAAATATAAATTAATGCCTTATAAGCAATGTGTTTTCTATCATTTATGTAGAACACTAACAACTGTACGGAAATATCATTTCCTTACAGTAAGGAAATGACATTTCCTTACAGTAAGGAAGTCCTGATTTTTCTTCAAGAAATTTTGACAGCAATGTCAAAATTTTCTGGCGATTTGCGGAAAAATCCATTTCCTTCTGTAGAAACGGTTATTGCATAGGAAAAATCTGCCAAAACTCACTAAAAACTTGATTATAAGAGAATCTGAGTTTGTTGGAAATAAATATAATATAATTTGTGCGGAGTGGCAAGATACCAAGGAAGTCCTAATTCTTAGTAACTTTTATGGAAATGGCCTTACAACTGTACTGCGTCCTAATAATGATGAAGCCAGAAAAAAGTTGCCTGTTCAGAGACAATTAGCTTTTACAACAATTGGGAGTAGTAGATTTATCGTACCAAATAACAGGTTTATACGACATTGATCTCAGATCGTGAAAATGGTGTTTTTTAGCTGATTGTGTTTGCTGTTATAAACATTTAAGTTATTTACAATGATGTTTATTGGAAAAATACCTTTCCTTGAATTTCTATTTAAAGAGCTGATTCGGTTTGGAAAGGCTATGTCAAAAGTTCACATAAGAGGTCAATTTGCAGACCGTCAAAGAATACAAAATGCTTGATAAATGTAGAAAAAATCTGCCAGTCGAGGATAAAACAACTTGCAGTTGTGCAAGATGTTCCCAACGAAAAATAGAAAAACGAACTTCAACATTGTGCGAAATATGCCAACTTCCACTTAGCAGAAATTTCTTTACGCCATACTACACTTAAGACATTTTTATTGTCAATAGATAATCGTTTGTGTCATAGTTTTTTCTAAAACCCACCTGTTCTATTTTCTTCTTCTTCTTATCCTTATATCGTCCATGTTTGGGCATACGCCTCTCCCAACTCCTTCCATCGGTCTCTATCCTGAGCAACATATTTCCAAATTGTTCCGGCTATTCTTTTAATGTCATCAACCCATTTCATCTGTGGTCTTCCTCTTGGTCGTTTATTTTCGTAAGGTCTCCAATGTTGTATTGTAGTGTTCCAACGCTAGTCTGTGGACGTTGGCCTGTTCTATCATCACGTCATCATCACACAGCCAAATTTGTCCACTGTCGAACATAGGCCTCCTCAAGATGTCTCCACTCTTCTCTATCCTGTGCAGCTGCGATCCAGTTTGTCACTATTCTTTTAATATTGTCCGTCCATCTGGTAGGTGGTCTTCCACGATTTTGCTTGTCTGCCCTTGGCCGCCATTCTAAAATCTTCTTTGTCCATCTGTTATCTCTCTGTCTTGCGACCTGTCCTGACCATTTCCACTTCAACTTCGTAATCCGTTTTATGACGTCTTCCACTCCAGTTCTTCGCCGTATCTCATCATTTCGTATTCGGTCTCTCAAAGTTACGCCAAGCATAGATCTTTCCATTTTTCGTTGTGCTACTTGTAACTTTTTTATTGATGCTTAAGTCAATGTCAGTGTTTCTGCTCCATAAGTGAGCACCGGAAGTACGCACTGGTTAAATGCTTTTCTCTTTAGCTTTATTGGGATGTTTTCCTTAAACACGTCTTTTAGCTTGCCATAGGCTGCCCATCCTAAAGCTATTCTTCTAGATAATTCGCATGTTTGGTTGTCTCTACTTATTTGTATTTCGCGGCCCAGATATATGTATTTGTCAACCGTTTCAATATGCCAGTTTTCTAGTTTCAATGGTCCACTAGGTACTAAGTTGGTCATCATTTTAGTTTTCGCAAAGTTTATTTCCAGCCCTACTTTTTGGGAGACTCGTTGTAAATCTTGTAGCATTTCGTTGGCCTCCTTTAAGTCGTCGGTTATTAGAACTATGTCATCTGCAAATCGTAGGTGGTTCAGCCTTTCGCCATCGACACTTAAACCTCTGTTTTCCCATTCTAACATCTGGAATGCATGCTGCATTACGGCATTGAATAGTTTTGGTGACATGTTGTCTCCTTGTCTAACTCCCCTTTTTAGTTTTATTTTTTGAGTAAGGGTGTGGAGGTTTATTGCTGTTGTGGCATTTGCATATATATGTTGAATAATGCTGGTATATCGGTAGTCGATTCTACAATCTCTCAAAGCTCTTAAGATAGCTACCATCTCGATAGTGTCAAAGGCTTTTTTATAGTCAACAAATACTAGAACTAGTGGCCGGTTGTACTCTATAGTTTTTTCAATTAGGGCCTTTAGACAAGTTAGATGGTCATTTGTACCATACCCAGGGCGGAAACCTGCCTGTTCTCTTGGTTGGCATGTGTCTAGTTTGTTCTCAATTCTGGCAGTGATAATTCGAGAAAATAATTTATACTGACTTAGAAGACTGATTGGCCTATAGTTTTCGAGGTCTGTTTGATCTCCTTTCTTATGCATGAGGAGCGTTATAGAATTATTCCATTCAGCTGGTATTGCTTGGTTTTCTAAGCATATATTGAAGAGCTGCTTGATTGTCCTGATGAGAGCAGAGCCTCCGATTTTTAGCGCATCCGCCACTACTCCATCTTCTCCTGGTGCTTTGTTTTTTTTTTTTCATTTTCTTTAGAGCATGGTAAATTTCAGCCGTTGATATGTCGGGAATATCTTCTGAACCTTGATTCATAATTTTTTGTTCTGTATGTTCTGTGGGGGTTTAAGTCCAATTTATTTGTGTATAGTGTTTTATAGAAGTCTTCTACTATCTCTAGCATTTCGTCTCTGTTGGGACTGATCAAATTGCAACTTATCTTCTAGTTATTTTGTGATTATTTTTGTAAAATGTTTATAAATTTGAGAAAATAGACTTATGAACACGTAGTTTTCGAGGTCGGTAGTATCGCCTTTTGTATATAGTATCTCTATCATATATTTTGTTAAATAATAGACACATATTATCAGATTTCAGTATCTCAGCATGATTGGTATCTTCCCTTGGAGTCTTTTTGTTTCTTTTTGGAAACTATCTTGTCTTAACCTATGTTTCACTGTGATGCTTGTATTTTGTGTGATATATTTCTTAGCATTTGTTGTTTCGTCAATATTTCTCGTATATCATTTTGTGTATATCTTCGTGATCCATTCATTCGATAAAATACACTATTTTAACCTTTTATCAATTTTATGCTTTAGCATATTTTTATATAATGTTGAATATATTTAAATTATATATAAAAAACAGGAAGTTATTTCGACACATTCATGTCTAGTCCTCTAATTAATTTTAAAAAATGTTACCAGCCCAAGTTTAATAAAACTCAATCAAAACATAATTTAATTTGTATGGGCATGTCAACAAGCCACTAACATCTACATTTTTATGGATCCAATTTTCGAAAATACCAAGATTCTTGATCTCGGGAATATTTATAGATGCCACCTGTATATATCATTTATCTTGTGCGGTCTTTTTTTCATATAAATATAAATAGCATGTGAAGTACGGTTAGAAAAAGGAATTAAGTCGCCGATTTACATAATTCTGATTTGAATCAGACCGTTCATATTTTAAATCCTTAATATATACCACTTTCAGAAATTAATTCCCAAACAGCATCCTATGTTCTTAATGAAAATACGAGGGATATCGAGATAATTCATGAACTTTCAGTAATTATTTTTATATTGAAATAATCATATATATTTTTATTGTGAAATTTTGTGCGATTCATGTAACTTACATAACAAATAAGTCACTTTTGGGCTTAATTTTTGGCGTAAACTGGTCTTATGAAATTGACCTACGTATTTCTGGTTTGGCAATTTTTTTGTTGAGAAAACTCGAGATTTTTTTTACCGATCACCAAATTCGCAGCCAACTTTTTAAGATCAACAAAATTTTCAGAAGAATTAAAAATTAAATTTTTAAAATAATAAACTTCTTGCATGAAAGGATTGTTCTTTTCACCTCCAGGTAAATATTGGCCCATTTGACAGATATATTTATTAATATAATAAAATGTACACGTCTTTTCACGTCAAATTATGTTGCAGTTACTTATCTGTAAGGTAGATGTAAAATTTATTTCGGACCACACCAATAATTAATTTAATTGTCAATGAGCATTGTCATTTAGCATTTATAAGTAAATACTAAACAAACAAACAACAATATATATATATATATATATATATATATATATATATATATATATATATATATATATATTGTTGTACTTTTGAATGTCCATAAGCAATAAAAAACCGATATACAAATTTTATTACTTAAATAAAAATTAAAATTATTGATATTTCATAAAGACACGGGCATATAAATTTTCAAACTTCCTGTATAAGACAAAATATGTATTTTAAGTTGTTCGAAGAATTGTTCATTATGCCTCAGAGACAAGACTTTCAAATATTATCGATAAGAAATTTAAATAAGTCGGTTATTGTGGCATGGATTTACCCGGAAATAAAGTGTATGTAGACAGTGTTTAAACAATAGACCGGGATTTGCGGTGGTTTTTCTCCCCGAAAGATTATATCGGTAAAAGTTTATTAACAAAAGACATTGAATTGAGAAACAGGTATCGTTTGTAGCTATTAGTAAAGTTGTTACGATATGAATTGGGAAAGAACAATTTTTGGGGTCCGGTCAGTAATTCTACGGCGAACATAGAAATAAAGATAAATCTTTGTAATTCTAATTATTGATTACTCCTGGTATTAGTCCACATGGATATTGGTGTGGCTTATTAATTTGAACGTATCTTATTGGGTAATACTGAAATGTAATTGGTCAAATTTTTCGGAAGTGCATAACTATAACCAAATCTGGCTTTGCCGTTAGCAGGTAAAAATTGCTTCTCATGTTTCAAAGGCGGCAAGCATTTAAATAAACACAATAACAGTGTCGTCGTGATAAATTTGTTTTATTTTATTTTAAACTTATTATATAAATTATTTTATTTTTATAGTAAAATTGTCTCATTTTTTAGTTCTCAAATTAATAAGCACATTACATTTCATTTGCATTATGTATGTAAATACTTTTAATCATCAATTTTAAATTTCAATAAAAGTTAAGGAATTTTTAGGGTCCAGTCCCGAATAATTCAGAAATATAAACATTATTTGTAATTGATCACTAACGGTATTGTCCATATTGCAGCTGTGGTTTATTACTTTCTACGTATCTTATCGGACACTACTGAAGTGTAGTTGATCGTTATCTGGTCAAAAATGCCTTCTCAGGTTTCTCATACTAAACGATATATTCAGTATCGTCGTGTACGACAGCAACTTCACGTATATTTTTAATATTTTTGTGCAAACAGTAGTGTTGTGTTTTAGTTAAGTTTGAGTTAAGACAGTAGAAAATAAGTTGTAAATACATTAAAGATGGCTTTTTGGCGACCATTTGAATGTGATATCAACGAGAATACTAGCGGCAATCCAACGGACGATTTAGGTATGTAAATTCTTACTTAAAACTAGTTTAATAATTAGTTGTATAGGGATGCTCGATCATAATATTCACCCTTAATCTACTTTTTTTAACAATTAAAAGTAAAAATATTTCTTTTAGATCCAACACCAATGAATTGGGAATTTGTAAATAAGGACTTACATATTCAAGCGCAAAGGATTATTCTAAATATATATTCCTGTTTAAGAGGCGAAAATAGTACACTTTCGGAAAATAATATTGTGTTAAGGATATGTGAACTTACCAAACTTGCGCGTACGACAGTTTTACGTGTTATTGCAGCTGGGGATGTAAGTGATCATTCTGTTAAACGTCGAAGAGTTGGACAAAACCTTAAAAAGATTGATAAGGCCACTAAAGACGTTATTTGTCGCTATGTGTACGAATTTTATCAGGACAACAAAGTTCCAACGTTGGAAATGCTTCAGGACAAGTTGAAAATATATCCCGATTATGCATATAAATCCCTTGATATATTGAGGCGTGTTTTAATAGAATGCGGATTTAGTTATAAAAAATTAGATAAGAGAATGGTAATTATGGAATCTACAAGGATTGTGATACAGAGGCAACATTATTTACGTAAAATAAAGGAATATCGATATGACAATAGAGACATTGTGTATCTTGATGAAACGTGGTTTGACACCCATGATGTAAATCAATATGGCTGGATGGATGATAGCAAAAAGTGCTGCTTGAGTACTCCTTGTTCGAGAGGAAAAAGAATTATAATTCTACATGCTGGAACTAAGAGTGGGTTTGTACCTAATGCCTTGTTATTATCGGCCAAAAACATTAAACAGTCATCAGCTGATTATCATGAGGATATGACGGCTGAACTTTTCGAAAAATGGGCAACGGAACAGCTGTTACCGAATATTAAAACAAATTCAGTGATAGTAATGGATAATGCGTCATACCATTCTAGACTCTACACCAAAATTCCAAATACTAGCTCCAAGAAGGGAGATATCATAGAATTTATGGAGAACAAAGGCATGGCAACACCTAGTAAATGTACCAAAAAGGAATTGTTGCAATTAATTAAGCAACAAAATTTTCAAAAAGAATATGTAATAGATAAACTCTTTGAACGCCACGGGCATACGGTTTTACGGCTCCCTCCATATCATTGTGTTTTCAACCCAATTGAAATGATATGGGCCGATGTAAAAAAGAAATTGCGGAAAATGAATCAATCTCCCCAATTAAGTGACGTTGTTGTCCAAAATATAAGAACAGTGATCAAAGAACTTAACAAAACTGACATTTGGAAAAATTGTGTAGCGCATGTTCAAGTAAAAGAAAAAGTATATCCTACTTTACCACCAATTGAACCGGTAGTTATAAACACAAACGACGACTCAAGTTCTGGACACACGGATAGTGATAGTGTTTAATTGTTTGAATATTTCTACAAAGACTTCCACAACTTGTCAAAAATATGTTCTGTGTATCGAAATAAATGTGATCTCTCCATTAATCTATAACCTAAGAAACAATTCGACTGGAAGACGAATTGGCCGATTTCATGTAAGTATCTTTCAAAAATAAGCTCTTTAAACCGATGAAACTTACAGATCATATTCATGATTATATTTTACCAAAAAAAGGGATCAACTTTGTTTTGAGCGTAACTTGCTTACATTTAATGCTAGAAACTTTTTTAAAAATCAAAAATAAAGATTTCTTTAAACAATTAAAAAAAAAGTAAAAAAACATTTTTTTGATTATTTCACGTTGAATTATTCGATATGGAATTTGACGAATAGGTAAGAATCTACTTTTCATTAGCTATAACTCTGCTTCTGCTGGGTATACAGATTTCATACATATACCATTGTTTTTACTTTTTTATAAACTGTATTTTTGCTATGAACATTTTTTCATAAAATACTTACCTTTTGAGTTATTTGCGAGAAATCGTCCAAAAACGTGGTGTTTTTGTTGAAAAATGAATATATTCACTCGCAAATAACTCGAAAAGTATTGATTTAGTAAAAACCTCTATAGAACAAAAGTTGCCTAGAATTAATCAGTTTATCCACTTCCGGACTTATTTTGGATGTATATCTTTTCACCCGCGAGAAGGTGCGGTACCCACCCCCAGGGCAAAAATACACATCGGCACAATATAACTTTTTTTCTTTGACACGTTAGCTATATGTGTATGCCAAATTTCACATGTCAATCCCAGTGGTCCTTTAAAATTTAGAGGTTTTTACAATATTTTACCGGTAGTGAATGGACTATGTGTATTAACTTTTAATCATCTTTGATGTCAAGTTCATAAAAAAATGTGAATAATTAACAATATTATTACTGTTTAACAAAATATTAGACCTTAATTTGAAAATAAAAGTTTATTATTTAATTTCTATTGCGCCGCCTATGTTTTACAAACGAAGCCGGCACTTGAGTGTCGAATTTTGTTTTTATACTTGTCCAACTGACATCGTAGAAACTATAAGAAATATTTGTAAAGCAGATAGATTTAGTTAGAATAATTAAAGAATGTTGTTTTCTGGAATTACCCGAATGACGTTTTATAAAGAGAGTTGGTTGGTAACGATATACGTCACAGAGGTGGATGATTTTTATTGGTCAATTTTTGAATGCAATGGAGGTAGTGGTTTTGGCTATGAGATAGGAGAGAGGAAAAAAGTTAGTTAGTCAGTTTTCGTCGCCCAAGAAGGAAGGAGCTTTGTGGTTTGTGTTTGTTTGAAGTCCCGAAGACGTAATTTACCGGGTGTGTTTATTTGCTGTGTAAAAGCTGATCAGTGTAAGGAACGGGATACAGAGAGATAGAAAAACCAAAGGGTATAAGAATATTAATATCAGACGAAGCCGGAAACATTTGAAGTTATAAACAGGCGCGGAGATTTGCTCAAAAGGAGGCTGCATAGAATTACACGAGTTGTTGGGTTGCAGATACAAGGACAGATAGGAGAAAGGTGTACGTCATCTGGACCACAATAGGAGCAGAAGCAGAGAAAGGTTTTTTTTTTATGGCGTGGCCATAGAATTACAACGGCAGAGAACGAAAGGTCAGTCAATTTTCATTAGAGCAGGAGTGTGGTTTTCATTTATTAATTAAATAAATTGAATAAATAATAGAGACAGTTAATTTTGCGATCATTTAAAGAAAAAAATTATAAAGAGAGCTTAGTTATAACACATATTAAAAATCAATGTAAAATAACATTTGGGTCCATGATAGAAAACAACTTCTCATATATATTTAAAGTATTATATTGCAAATATTACAGGATTGATTGTTATATAAAATTTCATTAAAATAAAGGACATCTCACATATAGTTCAGTTGAAATTCTGTGTATTTTATTCAGGTCATATTACCTATCCCAATTAGGAAGCCAATTGGAAAATATTTTGAATCCACGATCAAAGGTAAATAGTACAAGTTAAATAGCCTGAGATTGTAATTAATTAATGCTGATTTATTTGATTAATTGGAGATTAGATCATTTAATAAATATAGACAGGATCTTTTCTAAATAACCAATAGAATACAATTTAAATAGCATAACAATATATATATATATATATATATATATATATATATATATATATATATATATATATATATATCTGTACCCCAGAATAAAAGTGT
Organism: Diabrotica balteata; assembly: GCA_918026665.1. Lineage (NCBI taxonomy): Eukaryota > Metazoa > Arthropoda > Insecta > Coleoptera > Chrysomelidae > Diabrotica > Diabrotica balteata. Next base: position 18,028,839 of record OU898284.1, on the reverse strand, counting down.
ACTAAGTCCAAAATATCGATTTTTCAGGAGAGCGGTTTGAAATTTATCAATGTGAAGTTTTTAAGTTAGGGCCTAGTATTTTTCTCCCTATGTGACACCAATTTTTTTTGGCAATCTATGATCTATCAACTACTGAATTTCTAGTAATTAAATCACGAAATTCAAATAGTGATTTGTCAAAAATTCATAATTTTTTTGGTTTTGGACATAATACAATTTTGTATTAATACCAAGTCAATTTTAAGGACTTAACATTATAAGCATAAATATTATGTTACAATTCCAAAGTTAAGTCCAAACAAGTTATGGTTATTATTTGAACAGAGCACAAAATAAAATTACCATTTTTATTGATGAAAAAGCTTTAATAGAAAATATGAAACTGATATTGTAGTTATTCAATGTAAGTTACAAAATGAACACAAATTATTGGGTATGACTATGCTTTAGGTTGACATAAAAATCATGGAACTGCTTTGGAACCCATTTCAATAATGTCTGAAGATGCTTGTATTTTTTTTTTCGGATATTGGATTATTATCATCCCTTACAGTTTGTATTTCCTCAGGAAATACGACTCTCCTTCCAGTTCGAATTAAATTGACTGCCTGAAATTCCTTTTCTTGAAAATTAGTTTTATAATACAGTGTTCCATACTTTTCTGCCCTTATTTGTAAATATACCATTTTTGATATTGAGACATCCATGCCATCCACATTTTTTTTTCTAGACAAAAATGGAGACGTGATGTTGCTATATAATTGTTTAAAATCCTTGAAATCACTTGTCTCCATATTAATCACCTCGAACGGATTAGTTATGCTACACATTCTGGCTAATTGTTGCCAGTCCCAGGGAGACCTTATTTGAAAACCAGCACTCTTCTTTTTTTCGCGTTCAATTAATGAATGGCAAGCATCAACTTCTAAGTAAGTATAACCACGCAATAAGAATTTATGTGTAATGGTTTTCAAAGTTGGAATTTTTTTTTAATATATAAAAATAAGCCATTACCATAACATGTTTCGATTTTGAGATGGACAGTTATCAGACCATATAATAATTTCTTTTTGGTGAGGTTTAACATGTGATAATGCCCACTTTAGCAATCCTGATGCCATTTCATTTGCACCGCGTCCTGATTTGGACTCGTCCCACATCAAACAAGTAGTAGCATTATTAGTGGCATCATAAATTGTGTAATCATACGTCCAAAGTTTTAAAGAGTAAAAGCTTTGCGCGTTAGTTAACACTGGTGTTGGGAGGCATTTTTGTAAATCGACGCATATCATAATTGTTGTAGAATTTTGTTGTTTTGTGCATAGTTTATCTTCTTTATTTAAAGAGTATTCCTCCAAAGAGTGCTTTCTCCAAATGTTCATTATATTTGGCTTGTAGAGATTCCTTTTCAACATCATTCTGTTCTTCACGTAGCTTCACTAAAAAAAAGTCACATTGATCGCAAGTATCATTATCTGGAGACTTGAAGGAGTAATTGAACTCTGTGTTAAAAATGTAACTATACAACCACTCTTTGGCAATCAGATTTTCATGTGTATTTTTTTCTTCACACTGTACTTTATAAAGTCTATACATTTTTACAATAGTAAGGTGACTTCCCAGGTATTTTCTGCTCGATATCTCCCGCGAATAATGTGATTGTTCAACAGGGAATTTCATAATATGATCACGAACTTCTTGTTTCACTTCAGGAACCTTAACATGATTTTCATGCTTCCCCCTTTTATCCACAGCAATTATACCCCCTGCTTGTTTTTTCTCCAAAGATGTGGTCACAAAAGTTTGTGAAATATGCAGAGTGTTAACAAAAAATATTTTGCACACACGTACCATGGAATTGGTGCAAGAATGAAATAATTCTCTGTGATCTGCTACTCATTTTTAAAATGAAAATAAACTGAAATCACGTTAAAAACTACTCTGAAAACTTTACTATTTAAACTAAAGTCTGTTCCTACAAACAGTCAAACTCAAACTATTAGTCAGAAATCGTCGGTAAAGATGTGCAAACAGTTGGACAGTGAGAAAACATTAATACTCTCATTAGTGCTATCACCTCTACTCGCGCTGGTCGACTATTCACCGTTCTAACCGTTTTTCCCTTGGCCGCTTGTTGGAACGTAGGGACTTAACACAGTGTTGCGTATTAATGTGAGAGGAAAGTATGGACTTAATTTCAACTTAAAAATAAACTTGGACATAATATTGCCATTACCAAAAATGCTAAACTAAAGAGTGTACTATTACATTTGGTATTCTTTTCTCCCAGGAGACACAAGGACTTAATATCGTTTAAAATTAGCTATCTCTGTTATTATTTGAGATAGGGCTTAAATTTTAGTAGCGTATGAAAGAGGACTTAAATCTAAGTCAATTTCATTGATAATCCCGTTTTGCTTAAAATTGGACTTAATACACTTTTATTCTGAGGTACAGATATATATATATACATGAGATAATTTTCTCATGTATGTGTGTACATCGAGACCTGATATGAATACCTTTATAACTTTACTCACCATGTTTTTCATTTATGGATTAAACAACATCTATAAATCCTATCTGACCTAAATATAAAGTTTTATTTAATTATTGATGAATATTTTTTATAAAAACATTGTAACTTTGAATAGGTACAATGTTTTTCTCCAACAATTTTTAAGTAAGATTTTACAACTTCATTGTAATTTGTGATACGAGAAAGCAAGGTAGTAGAATATTACTATAAATAAAATGAAAATCAATTTACTTCTTCTTATCAGGAAGATGGCCGACAAGAAGTAAATTCTTTATTATTATCTGCTGAGCATAGAGCATGTTTTAAATCTGAAAAACTAGTGAAAATACTAGTATAGAATTTCAAACAAAGATAGTCACACCTACATAATCATTTAGGGCCAAACTAACTTCTACTGATAAAAATAAGGTACCAAAATGTTCTCAGTGCATTACATACTCAAGATACATCGACAGTGGACATTTTTACATACACCAAAGATATAAGTTCATCATTAAATATGTCTATTAAGAAAAAACAAAACCCAAAGAAGAAAAATATGGGAAGGGAGAGACAAAGATATCCAAGTGTTTGGAAAATGAAGAAACTGTCAAGAATATACTAGTCAAACTGAAAAATTAACGAAAATAATAGAGTCAATTGATTTAATAATTTTTACGAAATGGCTGTTATAGACGCCACTGTTGGAGAGAAATTTACGAATTCCGTGGACCGACCACGGGAGAGATATTTCAATTTTAAATAAGCTAAAGGTCAGAAAACGCCTATCCAGCAAAGTTCATCTCCAACAATTTTAATACTTTGAATATAATATGAGAGCAGACACAGAAAATATGGAAAGATTTGTCACCCAAGAAAAGCAAAAGGCTACGAGGAAGATCTCCAACAAAATGGAGATCAATGGAGAACAAAATCAAATTACGGGCATATGCAAAAGACCTATGCATGAGTTAAAAGAAACGACCAGAGACAGAGACTGGAGACGGACAATTACGATGACCACTACATTCCCTATGGGAGGTCAGGATTGACGAGAAATAGAGAGAGAGAGAGAGAGAGAGAGAGAGAGAGAGAGAGAGAGAGAGAGAGAGAGAGAGAGATATGAAAAACAAATGTGCCATACGTGAAGTCAAAAATCGTGATAAAGAGGTTTCTATGAAAACAGCAGTAGTTATAACTTCCTCTGTAATAGTTTGCAACAAATATTAACTACAGCCCAATGAGATGTATCATTCTTTTCTTATAAAAGTAAGTTTTAAGTATATAATTTTACTATCTTTGATATTGGATCTGCGGAAGATTATTATGCAAATATTATAAACTCTTATTCTTATAAACTCTGTATTTTAACCAGAGAGCAACAGTACGTCTTCAAAATTTCAACGAAACAGAAGATTTCTCCATTAAAAAAGGAGTAAGGCAAAGTTGTATACTGTCTCCAACGCTGTTCAATTTATATGTAGAAAAAGCCTTCGCAGAAGCAGTGGCAGACTCTAATAAGGGTATAAAAGTTAACGGCATATTTATTAATAACATCAGGTATGCCGATGATACAGCCACAGTGGCAGAGAACATCGAAGATCTTCAGTGCCTTTTACGGCTTTTACGGAATGGAAGCATGGACGTTAAAGGCCAGTTCCATTAACAAACTTGAAATGTTTGAAATGTGGTGCCTGCGTCGAATGCTTAGAATATCATGGACATATCATGGAAAATATCATGGAAAAATGACTAAAAATAATCTCTTTAGTTTTATGTATACCCATTAGTTACCATTTATATGCACCCAAATAAACATACTTTGTTGAAATATAAACCACTTACAATGATGTAAGTGGTTTATATCACATCGTCTCTCCATTGTCTCCGATTGTCTCCAAAACATCCATCCATCCACCCATGGCTTTAAACGTGAATGGTAACATTATCGAAAATGTCGAGAAATTTCGATATCTAGGGTGCTGGATAACGAAAGATATAGATCCAGACATAGAAATAAAATCGCGAATTGAACAAGCAAGAAATGTCTTTTTAAAAATGAAACAAATGTTTACGTCCCAAACACTCAATCTCAAAATCCGATACCGAATGCTGAAATGTTACGTTTACAGCACCTTACTATATGGAATGGAGGCCTGGACCTTCAAAATCAACCCACTGAGGCGTTTGGAAAGTTTTGAAATGTGGTTATTTCGAAGGATGCTGAAAGTCCCCTGGACAGCGCATATGAGCAACGAGCAGGTCCTACACAAGATGGGTACCGACAGAGAACTCCTAAAAATAATGAAAACACGGAAAACCTCATATTTGGGACACATATACAGAAATGAGAAATACCAGCTACTGCAGCTTCTTATAGAGGGGAAGGTAGAAGGAAAACGTGGTCCTGGTAGACGGCAGGCGTCCTGGTTGAAGAACATTCGTGAGTGGACTGGTTTGGATTCTCAATCTTTAATAAGAAAAGCCAGGGACAGAAATGATTTTGCTGAGGTTATCGCCAACCTTCATTGAAGACGGCACCCAAAGAAGAAGAAGTGATATAAACCACTTACCATGATCTTCACCTAAAATTCTTGAAAAACTTGGTATTGTAAGTCGACCTAGATAAGGACATGTAATTTTAACAACAATGCGATACTTGAAAGTGAAAAGCTGAGTTAAAGTTATAAAATGGGAATTAAGAAAACTAAAAACTAAAAAATAAAATGTGGAAATGTTGTTTTTAATCGCTCTCCTTTAAACTGAACAAAAGTGAGTTACAATGTTTTCCATATCAGATGTCAATATTCCGCTAATAACCTCAGAATTAGAGGCGACTATGTTTGTTTAATAAAAAAGATCTTTTTAAAAGTTCCCCGTATTTTCATTTATTGAACAATATTTAAAAATCGTAAACAACGATAGGACTTGGAATATATTTCGTAAATTTACAAATTTATTAAGGTCTCCGAGTCGATAATTGGATGTTTCCGAGATTTTCTGATAAGAAAAATGCCGGCACTATCTAAACAGCATTTAAAATCGGTTTCTGGGCTAGTTAAACAAATATTTGGAAAATGCTGAACTGAATATTCTCCTAAAAGCGCGCCGGAAAGAATAATTCTCAGGTTGGAACTATTTTGTGTGTTTAATTCTACCGCCTTTGGTTTATGTTTAAATCCTTGCTCGGTTTTACATTATTAATAATATTTTTCTCATCAGTACCATATACAACTTTGCAAATAGGATTTCTTGTGAAAAAATGTGTAATGAATAATTATTTTCTATTTCTTACTTTTTGTATCTACATTTACAACAAAACTTAGTTATAATTCTAATGGAAATTGAATTCAATTTATTTTATAATTTAATTAACTTACTTAACAAAAACACTCACCGGCACGAAAAACAGAGCACTTACATTTTTATAATAAAAACGTTGTATTGTTCTGAAGCTATTTTCTTGTGGCATTGTAAATTAATTACTATTAAACTGGGAATAAGCCACAATTAAAGATAAAAATACGTTTATTGGCGTTTCAATTTCCACTTCGGAAATCGTTCTCAAAATACAAACAGTAAATTAAACAAATTTTGTTTCTTGGTACATAGTGAAAAATTCTTCTAATAATTTAATTTTATATGACTCATTTATATTGACAATTCAGACATACATTATGCATTTTAAAGTAGACGACTTTAAAATGATATTGCCAATATTGTTGAGTTGCGCTCCTGGGACGACTTTACTTATAAGATAGTTCATTCGATTACATGAAATCAACTTTAACTTGAGAATATCCGTCAGAAAAAAAAATCATAGCATGTAATTCGTCTTTAAAAAGACAAACACATGACATGATGACAGTAAAATTCTCCTGTTAGTGATTCCATAGTAAATTATGAGGGAAAAACCAGGAAAAAAACCTCATAATACTATCCCGACATTGTAAGTATTTGTTCGTGAATTTAGTTTACCTTCAACAAACATCAAAATTCTGATTGTTTCTGATGAGACCACCGATGAGATTTTCAATGCCTTAAGGATAAGAATTTTATACAGTAGGCCTAATTAGTTAGGGACAAGAGTAGGTTCTTAATTTTTGTTGTCATTGTATAAAGTTTTGTCCTTTTCAGATTGCTTTACGTTTCGTCGAACGATGAAATGAGGCAAACTGACGACATTCTGCAAATGAACTATGGAGATATATAGCTGCAAAACATCGTTGCCAAACGATAACGTAAAAGAAAATAGATTTCTTTAAAAAACTTGTTCATTTTTCTTAATTTTATTACTTTATTCTGTATTTACTTATAAGAAAACATTACGAAATCACCTCATAGTATTTTTTAATACCAATATTTTAACCAAGAATACTAAATGTTAAAAATGTTTAAAAAAACAATGTTAGTTTTAACCGAAATTTTTATTATCCGAAACGGCCTTCCCCCCAATTATTTCGGTTAACGGAGGTTTAACTGTATATTTTTTCGAATATATATTTTTAAAAAATATTTTATTTAACACAATATAGTAACAAGGACGCGTTACTATAATAATGGTACAATTTAGACTAACTTACTCTTCTAAAGAATGTTCTTGGGGTAAACTAGTTCTTCTCAGAACTATATGACAAGAAGCATTGGTCCAATACTCCGAATATGTAAACTAAATATAGAGACACTTAGTAGATCAAAGTGTGAGGTACTATCTAAAATATTACTAGAAAATAACATTAACATGACTACCATTCAAGAAACTCATATAGGTGATGAAACTGATCTAAAACGTAGGGGCAAAGTACCAGAATAAGAAATCCTTGGTATAACATATCACCATGTATACGGCTGTATAACATACATCCGCAGCAACATAAAAAATGCCCATCTAATGGACACCAGTACCAATGGAAACATTAAAATCATTACAGTAAAAATCAAAAAAGTTACTTGCTAATTTCTAATTTCTAATTGCTAATATATACAAGATCCTAGAAACCCTGTGGACTCCAGAAGTATTGCCTCATCTTTTACAGTTCAGCCATAGCGTAAGCCAACAGTATATAGCCAACAGTAAATAGCGTTACATACCATACAGTTTATATGGGAGATTTTAATAATCACCATACGATGTGGAAATATCACAGCAATGACCAGAACGGCGAAGCACCTGTAAAGTGGGCAGAAGAAAACAATCTTAATCTAATATTTAATGCAAAAGACAGGGGAACATATAGATCCGCAGCGTGGAGAAAGGAATACAACCCAGACCTCTGTTTCTCAACCCAAAACCCTCAGAATTAACCTTTCAATATAACAAGAAAAGTCCTGAAGAATTTCTCACACAGCCAACATCGCCCAATAATATATGAAGTAGGTATCCAGGTCCCGATAGTCCGATCCACTCTCAGACCGAGATGAAATTTTCAGAAGGCAGACTGGCAAAAATTCTCTATTGAACTTGGTAAAGCTATAAGATGGGTTCCAGCCACACTGGAAAGCTACGATAGATTTGTAAGTTCAGTGATATTAACTGCAAAAAGTGTATACCAAGAGGTTACCGCAAAGAGGTATAGTAATATACAAACACCGTACAGGTCTTTTACAAAAAAAAAATTAAGAATGATAATATTTTTAGCATCACCTACAGTATACGTCCCCTTACGCACATTTTGATGCTTTTCCGCGATAAAAGTACTTTATACAACGTTAGCGGTATGTAGCATTTCCTATTTTAAAAACTAGCATGCATTCAATTTTTATTTATAAATTCTGTATCTGCGTATTTATTTTTGTTTAGACAACAATCAAAAATTTCCACCCAGCCACAACAAAACTTCCATATAAAAGCGCAACATCGACATCGGCTAAAACTTCCACCAACATACACTAATTTATCAGTAAAGTTTGATAGAACAGAAGTTTTGCACATAATAGAGCATGAAAATATATTTAAACAGGCACTTTAGATAACCACCAAGTTATTTTCATTACAGCGCTTTTTGCTTTGCTGTTGTTTATGTATATCTATACGAGACTGTTTTGAACGAATTTTCAGAGGTGTTTTAAATCATTATTTCTCGAAACTATGGGACAATTGTAGAAAAATTAAAAAATTTAGCCAGGTTTGTTTAAAACTGCATTTAAAGTACTTAAAAGCTTATTTATGTAACGAATTTACATATTACATTATTACATATTACTCGAATATGTAAATAATGTGTTCGTGATAACGATACTTTATAGTATTTCATATAATTATTCTCCTCTTAACATGTCCTTTGTCACATTTCTGATATTTTTTATTTCAACCAACACTGATTTATTATTACTCTGAAACACTTTTTATGGCATGTTATTGCAATTTACTATTTTTGTTGGGAATAAACCATTAAGTTTATTTGACGTTTCGATTTCTACGTCGGAGATCGTTTTCAAAATATAAAACATTAATAAATTAAACACATTTTGTCATTTATAGTCAAAGATGGCGCTGTAGTGTTCGTAGTATTTATGCTTCATTAAGTCACGGGTAGCGATTGGATACTTCTCTGTGATTCCGGCAGGGGATAGATCTACTTCAGGAATAGCACACCTTCCCACGCGAGCTCATGGATTTCCCCGGCCTCCCATCCCCAAGGAAACCATGTCCAAGTCCAAAGCATTCCCACTTCCACCTTTTCCTTCCACCACTTCCAAACCAACTCGCCAACACCCAAATGGCTTAAAACCCCAAAAGTTATTTTCCATGGAAGACGAAAGAAGAAACCCAAATTATTTTTAGACCAGAAGACGTATTTCTTTTTGGAGGCGAAGAAGATATTTCGAGTGGTAGAGTAGGATTTATTATATGTAGAAAGAAGGAATTAAGAATTTTATGAGGGCCTAGAAATAGCGTTACATGTCATACCAGCATATTAGACAATAATTAATGGCGACTTAAATGCGAAAAAGGGATTTAAACAAGAGGATGCAGAAGTAGCAATGGGTAAGTATGGATATAGCAAAAGAAATGTACGAAGGCCAAGATTGCTGAACTTCTTATTACCAGAAAAATTTATCACATGATGAACTCTTTTTCAATGAAAACCCTTAGCGTAAATACACATAAATTAGTCCAGATGGGAGTGTCAAAAATAAAATAGATTATATCATAACAAACGGAAAAGAAATAATTTAATACATCAAAGTATTCAACAAATTCTTAATAGGAAGCGACCACAGATTAATGCGAGCTAAGATACTTCTTCTTCTTCAAGTTCCACTCCTATCGGAGATTGGAAATCATTCTGGCAATTATAATTTTATTGGTTACTCGCCTGAATAGTTCAATTGAACTGCATCCAAACCATTCACGGAGATTGCGTAGCCACGAGATTTTACGTCTTCCTACGCTTCTTCTACCTTTGATTTTACCCTGCATTATATTCCTTAGTAGTTTGTACTTTTCACCTCTCATGATGTGCCCCAAGTATTCCAATTTCCTGATTTTTATGGAATTTAAAACTTCGCATTGTTTTCCTAGTTGTTCCAGAGCTTGTTCGTTTGTTTTGCGATCCAACCATGATATTTTCAAAATACGTCGGTAACACCACATTTCGATTGCTTCTAGGTTTTTAATGTTGGATTTTTTAAGTGTCCAAGCTTCAACTCCATACAAAAGGGTAGAGAAAATATAATATCGAAGCATTCTTATCCGGAGCCATATATTGATATCGCGATTACAAAAAAGTTTTCTCATTCTATTAAAAGTTCACCACGCAATTTCAATGCGGCATCTTATTTCTTTTATTTGATCAGTATCTTCTGTGATCCATGCTCCAAGGTATTTGTACGAAGATATTTGTTCAATTTCTGTATTATCTAGTACTAGCTTAACTTTGATGTTTTGTGCTTTTGTAAATACCATGAACTTGGTTGTCTTCAAATTGATTTTTATTCCATAATCGTTGCAATATATATTGAGTTTTTCAGCAAGGTGTTGCAGTTCTTCTAATGTTCCTGCCAGAAGGACGGTGTCGTCAGCATATCTTATGTTATTAAGTGGCTCACCGTTTATTATAAGGCCCTCACTGCTCTCGGCAAGCGATAATTCTGTATAAATTGGCTTCTTTGGCTTCAATGTATAAATTGAATAATAAGGGTGATAACACCCTTAGCGGACCCCAAGGCGAATCTGGATATCCTTGGTTAGTTCGTTTTCAACTTTCACTTTTGCTGTTTGATTCCAATAGAGGTTACAGATGATTCTAATGTCTCTACTGTCTATGTTTTTATTTAATAAAATTTATTTAAGTCGATTATGCTGCACTTTGTCAAATGCCTTCTCAAAATCAATGAAACAGGCATATACTTCCTGATTAATATCTAAGCATCTCTGCGAAAGAACACTTACTGCAAACAGTGCATCTCGTGTTCCCAGTCCTTTCCTAAATCCCATTTGTGTATTACTTATGCCTTCATCTAATTTCTTATGTATTCTATTGTGAATTACTTTTAAAAACAATTTCAAGACATTACTCATTAAGGCTATGGTGCGATGTTCATTGCACTCCTTTGCATTGGCTTTTTTGGGAAGCAGTATGAATGTTGATTGGAGCCATTCTTTAGGTATTATACCTGTTCTATATATGGTATTGAATAGATCCAAAAGAAGATCAATAGATTTAGTATTCACAATTTTAAGTAATTCGATAGGAACTTCATCAGGCCCGGAAGATTTACCACCTTTAGCTTGTTTCATTGCATATTCAATTTCTTCTCGTATAATGTCAGGCCCAGTATCATCCTTAAATTCTTTTGGTGCTTCTGTTCTCTCTTTGTCTTCAAAAAGTTGTGCTATATATTGTGTCCATCTCTGCATTTTTACCCCTTTCATCTCTTAGTTGCCTAGTTTGAAGTGTTTTTCTCATTCCTATTAATTCTCTAATTCTTTTATGCATGTTAAAAAAGTCATATTTTTTCTCAATTAGTTCTTGGTACTGCTCATGTAACATTCTCTCCTTAGCTTCTTTTATTCTCTTTTTTATTAATCGATCAGTTTCATTATATTAAATTGGATTTTTTGTTTTAAATGATTTTCTTTCATTCATTAATAGTCGTATTTCTTCAGCTTTCTTTTAGCTAAGATACTATTAAATGTTAAATTGGAAAGAACAAATATGGTCCTAAAACAAAAAAAGAAATGGATTCCCTATATCAAAAGACTCTAACCAGAGATATACAAGACTTGCAAGATGAAATAGAAAAAAACTAATCACGGGTCAATCCGAAAAGACGTAAAACAAAACAGTACAAGAGAAATAACTAAAATAATTCAAGAAAACAAAAGTTTAAAAGTTTAAAGGCGAAATACGAACAACATACGCAACCAAAATATGTACAATTCATTGATATAGCTTTGGTTTTCGCATCTATTTATTGTAGCTTTCTTGTAAGTATGTATTATGTATAAGCATTCTATATCAGAAGGTTCTAAGAAGACAGAAAGATTCAAAAGGTTCGAGGTAAACAACGGTACCAGCAATTGGGACGTAAGGAAAATAAAATCTTTTAGATTAGATTTTACAGAAAATTACTATGAACGTGCGTTCGACGATATTCCCCAAAGTATCTAACAGAACTTGTCTTGAAAACTGGAAAATAATTAGTTCCTTTCATACTCAGGATTAAAAAGGAAAGGATTAAAACCTTTCGTTCTCTGAGAAGTCGGTAGATTGAATAAAATTTTGCCGACGGTAAACCGGCCATAAGCGTCTCAGCCACATTGATAAAAGGATTAAAAATAATTTAATATATTAACTATAAAAAAATTACACATCATTTATTCTGTCTTCTTTATTTTTCGTTTTCTTTGCAACAGTCAGTCCTGCTTTCAAAGGCTTTTGTTGCATTTCTTTATTAAGTGTGTTCAGGTCGTAGTTCAGTATATATATATATATATATATATATATATATATATATATATGTATATATATATATATATATATATATATATATATATATATATATATATATATATATATATATTATTCCTATTCTTCTCCGCCAATCCTCCCCGTCCAAGGCATGCTCCTCCTCCAAACCTCTCGATTTCATCGCTCTTCTAATTCCTTCATTCCATGAGCGTTGAGGTCTACCTCGTTTTCTTCTTCCAGGAGGATTTCATCTGTGAAGTTTTTGAGGCCAACGTTCGTCATGCATTCTTAATAGGTGTCTAAACTATCTTAATTTTTTTCTTTCTGTAGCATTCATCTTATTTCTTATTGCTCTTCTTTGTTGCTTCTTGTTGCTCCCGTTGCTCTTCCTTTCCATCCTTGATTTCCTAGCACATTTTCTCAAATAATCCATTTCAGCTGTCAACAATCTTCTTTTCAGGTCTTCATTATTTGACCATACTTCAGAGCCATAACAAAGAACTGATTCAATTATGGTTTGCCCTATTCTTTTTTTCTTAATTTTGGAAATATTGCGATCCCACCATAAGGAGTTCAGATATCCTATAATTTTTCGTCTCTGTCCCGTCTTCCGTCCCATTAATCATTCATTATATAACGCATATAATGAACGATTATATGCGCCTCTCGAGTAATTATTTTCCAGATGAATGGAAAAAAGCACTAATTAGACTCATACCTAAATGTAACAATCCAACCGAATATAAGGATCTTAGACCTATTAGTATTCTGCCTACTCTATCAAAAGTGTTAGAACGCATTATGCAAATGCAGCTTGGTGATTATATTTCCAGCAATAATATCTTAACTGATTTTCAGTCCGGACTTAGACCATTTCACAACTGTGAAACTGATGACATTTTGAGAGAAAGAGATGTTGATAAGGTTACCATTTTAGTTTTGATCGATTTTTCTAAGGCATTTGACTTTCTCAATCATTGACTACTCTATGCAATTTTGAAGTCAATCGGCTTTTCCATGAATGCATTGAATATGGATAAGTAATACTTGCATCACAGGAAACACAGCGTCAAAGTAGACGAAAAAAGCTCTGATTTTTTAAACATTTTGTCAGGGGTACCTCAGGGCTCAAGCTTAGGTCCAATTTTATTTACATTATACACCACCAACATTAGTACTTCCCTGAATACCTGTAAATTTCATCTCCATGCCGATGATACACAAATTTATCACGCATTTTACCCGGTTGACAGAGCAAGTGCTATTGAGATTGTTAATGAAGATATTAAATCATTGATTGCTTGGGGAAAAACTCATGCATTAAATATAAACTCAAAAAAAAACTAATCTGGTGGTTTTTGGTCCAAACAGGGTATGTTTTACGATGGGTAACAGCATTGAAATAGTTGTTGATAATGAGATCATTAAACCTGTAACTAGTGCAAAAAATCTAGGTTTAACTTTAGACAATCACCTCAAATTTACAAAACATATTAACACCTGTGTGAGTAAAGCATTTCTCAGTCTAAGAACAATTTATCATAATCGCCACTGTCTCTCATACAAAATAAAAATACTACTGTGTGAAAGTTTAGTATTATCAAAATTTACCTATGGAGATGTTGTGTATGGGCCTTGTATTAGTTCAGATAACAGGAGAAGAATTCAGGTGGTTCAAAATTCGTGTCTAAGTCTGATCTGTGGTGTAAGAAGACACCAGCCTATTTCTTACAAATTAAAACATGTAAAATGGTTCAGCACCACCTGATCTTCGGCATTTTTTATTTCTTATTGTATTATATGCATTTATAATTTTATATATTTTGTGTATTGTATGAATTTGAAGGAAAAATAAAGACCTTTATTATTATTATCCAGACTTATACTCATCCCAGATACCTACGGTATCAAAAGGATTGAGCTCTGGTGGGACTCTTTCCATGTTATCGAGTCCTAGGTGACTTGGTACGTCGGTGTATCTCCTAAAAATTTTCGCACGCATCTGGACGTCGAAAGTAGCACAGCTTTCTGCATGACTTTATATAGATGTTTATTTAGACCCAGCTTTTTTATATTTTTTGGGAGGTTCTTCGGAATGACTCCAGTGGTAGAAAGAATAATAGGTATCGTCTGGGTACTTTCCATTCTCCATTGTCTTCTTATTTGTATTTTCAGATCTCTGTACTTATTATTATTATTATTAATTCGGTGTTTAATTTTGGTTTCTCCCAAGCGGTTCTTATCAATGAGTGCACCCAACTATTTAAATTTTTTTACTTGTTTAATTTCCACGTCCTCGTCTATCAACACTTCAAACCTTGCATCTAAATTGTTAACTAAATATTCTGTTTTCTTCATGCTGCTTTCTAACGCCCACTTTACATATTCTTGTTAATAATATTCTACAAATTCTTTTTTTAATACTTCTCCGTACTCATCTCCGTTTTGTCGTATTTTAGTTTGATCTATCTGAATACAATAATTATGTGGCCCTATTTCGACTTGTTTTCGTCTGTTTAATATGAATCCTTGCTCTTGAAGTAGAGGACGACCACCGACTAGATGGACGGATGATATCAAGCGCATCACCACAAACTGGATGCAAGAAGCTCAAGACAGAAATAGGTGGAAAATTTTACGGGAGGCCTACGTTCAGCAGTGAACAAACATAGTCTAATTGATGATGATGATTGCTCTTGAAAGGCGATGATCGCTGCCAGTTGTAAATCGATTGAGAGCAGTTATATCTTCAAAAATGGCTTTGTTCCCACACAAGACGTAATCGATCTTGTTTTTCTTTTTTTTTATGGTTAAGGTTACATGTACCAATAAAGGGTTAAAAACTTCAAGCTGCGTACACTAGGGATGGGAAAAACCTACAGGTTTTAAGCGAAAACCGTTTTTTTTACTTCGAAATAACCGGTTTTATCGGTTGTTTTTTTGTCCCGGTTATAACCGGTTTTTTATTTTTAAAGTAAAAACCGGTTATTAGGTTTTTACAGTGATTAGGAGTAGGTTAGGTATTATTTTGGATCCCACCCAATCATAATTATTATTCTCAAGTAATTATTCCAAACAAAACTAAAATTCAATTTTTATTTTATTTTATAAATAAGGAAGCAAACTGAAAGTGCAAGCTCACATCAGCCAGAAACAATTAAATTTTATTATAGTATTTCGTTGAAAAAGTATTTGTATTCATAATAGTTTTACATAAGAACTGATCTGGTATTTTTTATACATCATCTATTTTTCACACTTGACTCTTGACATTGAAAGTGGGTGAATGGCTTTTTCTGATTACCAAAAATAATGACTATAAATCGAATTACCGATTACGAATACGAATCTCCAACGATTTCCCTACGTTTTCAAAACGATTTATACCCATACCGGAAGTCGGAAATGAGTTAAAAGTAATACATGATATTTTTTTTTTTTGATGGTAGTAAAAATAAAAGATGAATTGCATTATCCAATTTATTTTTAAGTAAAATATTTATGTTGATATTATTTTCTTTAAATTCCATTTGAAAGAGTCTGGAAAATTTTTGTTGGGGAATTTTTTTCACACAAAACACAAAAAATTGTGTTGTATTTATATTGATATTGATGTTCTTTCGATAGTACTAATTTTGATCATATTGATATCGAGTCGAATGTAGTATCGCAAACTAAAGTGCATTGTAAATGTAACTTTCTATTCTATTGGATTAAAAAAAAAAGAAAACCGGTTTTTTTGGCCGGTTATAACTGTCAGGTTAAACCGTAAGCAAAAAAAAACCGGTATAACCGAAACCCGGTGTTTTGTCAAAAACCGCCATCCCTAGCGTACACAGTGTGTAGAACCAATTTGTTTCTGTAGATCGGGTAACCAAATTTGTTGTCATTGTATAAAGAACAAAATAAAGACAAACAATAATAATGATAAATGATTTACTTACAAAAAATATCAATTTACTTTTTCATATAGATCGTATCTATTTTTGGAAGACGTGGCTAATGAGAATTTGAAAATCGAAAAAAACATTAACTTACATGACAGGTAACATAATATTCATAGTAATTCCATATGTAAAATTATGTCTAACAATAGAAATGCCTTTTGTAATATTCACAACGCTTTCAAATGATTCAACACCAACTATTTTTCAGTGTCAATATCCGACCGATGATATTAATATTATAGATTACATAGACTTTATATTTCACTTAAGTGGCTCTTTCTCGTTGAATAATTATTTAGGAATTTCAGATGACTGAAGGCGTATACCTAGTATTATAATAGCCTTTGTTGACACTGCTTCATTTGATAGCGACTATTGATAACCAGCTTTGTATATTTTTCCTTTATCTTGTAAATTTATTGTTTCTTTGCTATTCAATCAGAAATTTTCGGTTTATTAAAAAACAGAATAGAAATACATTAGGATATATGACACCAATATTGTTATATTTTAACGTATATTATTATTTATATATTAACGTATTCTTATTAAAGAAAAATACACAGAGTGTCACAAAAATATTGGTCACAAATTATACCACGATTTTTAGGGACGAAAATAAGTCGATTTATCCTGTATGCAAAAGTGTCCCTAGAAAAGGTTAGGTTAAAATCTGTTCATGAAGTAATATTTTAAGACTAGATATTATCTCTCTCAAGCCCAGGTCAAAAATGCTTCTATCTTTTACTTTATCCGATTATACAACCAGAAAACCCTCTAAAGTGACAGGTTTAGGGC
Source organism: Diabrotica balteata (assembly GCA_918026665.1). Lineage (NCBI taxonomy): Eukaryota > Metazoa > Arthropoda > Insecta > Coleoptera > Chrysomelidae > Diabrotica > Diabrotica balteata. The sequence goes on along the minus strand of OU898284.1, from coordinate 18,011,659 downwards.
TGCACAATAAAACCAAAATTTTTTTCCTTAGTGGTGTTATAAGTATAGAATAACAGATCAGATTAATGATATCTTACATGTTATATAGTACAGATATACAACTTAGATGCAAGGTAGAGAACCACAAGAACTTCGTAAAAAATAGAAGAGTAAAATAAAACGATCATATAAGCCGAATGACAACAAAAGAGTAGTAAAGGTTCCCCAATAGGAAGACGATCATTAGGAAAACCACGAAAACGATGGAATGACAACTTACTGAAGGCGCATTTAAAAACAGACAAAGTCATGTCTATATAAAAAAAAGGAGAAGAAGAGTTTATGCAAAGTTATTATGTTATACCGATCAGGCTGTAACATAGAAGCAGTGTATGGAATATTTTTTTTCTCGAAGCCATAGTGCATAACACACTTCTTCTATAAGAATGTTTATGACATTTATCTTTGTGTGTGTGTCAATTTCCACCTCAAATAAGATCCAGAAACAAAACCTTTTTCATACAGGTTTTCTAAGCCCATTCTTACTGGTGTCACACTAATTGTTTTTGGAAATAAGTCTCGTCAGTAAACACAATAAATTAATTTGCTTTTCTGGCTTCCTTAATATTCCTCATGTATTGCAGCCTTAAATTTCCAATTTCAAGTTTTTCTATCTACATTTTATTCCCAACTGATTTTTTTCCAGCGAAACTCAAGTTTATGAAATTCCCTTCTCATACTGTCTATACTTTCTATCTAATTCAGTTCACTTACAAATTCCCGATGAATTTTCTTAATTGTGGGAACTTGTTGATCGCTAAGATGAAAATTATACAGGGTGATTGATTAGTGTGAGGAAGCCTAGTAGATCTGTTATAGTAAAAATTACAAAAAAAAGTTATTAACAAAAATGTGTAGGCAGCTTAAAACTTCACATTTTAAAGATAGTTACAATCTTACAGGGTGTTCCATAAGATGGTGACAGACCAAACTTATGTTTTTTTAAATAGAACACCCTGTATAATTAAAAAGGAGTATAGGAACATTGAACTATTACATTCATAGTTTTTTAATAATTGTTAAAAATTATAAAACATATTCGTTTTCATAATATTCGTTAAATCAAATACAGGGTAAGTCAAAATGCAAGTACATTATTTTCTTGGTAATTCTTGGTCTTGGTCTTTCTTGGTAAAGTAGAACGCCCTGCATTTTATATCACTATCGAAAAGTACTAATATTGTACTTCAAATTTTATGAAGTACTCCCTATGCCTAAAGTTATCAGTTTTCTAGATATTTTTATTTTTCCATCAACGTAATAATTTGGTAGATATTTTAACGTTTACCAATAATTATTGTGAGTTGGCCATTATTGATTTGTCAGACTGACAGTTTAACATTATTATTTATTCATTCAGTAAAGAAATAACGACACAGAAAAGAAAACAATTTATTTCAAATAAAATTTTAAAAAATAACCGACGGAAAATTTAAAAAAAATAACACATAGAAAAATTAAAAACAACAGTAATTTTAACTTATCTTACATAAGTAAGGTGTTCAAAATGACCTCCCAAAGCATCTATGCATACTTGAAAGTGGTCATTAAAAGAGTTGCTTACATTACTAAGCATTTGTAAAGAAATATTTTGAAATGCAATTCGGATTCTATTTTTCATATCATCCCTTGTTGTTGGAGGTATTTTATATACTTCGTTCTTAACGTAACCCCAAAAAATGAGTCCATTTTATTGAATTCTGGTGACCTTGGGGGCCACCTTACCGGTCCATCCCTTCTGATCCATCTTTCACCAAACTGATCATTAAATTCACCACATACTAATTCGTTGTGGTGCGCAGAAGCACCGACATGTAGAAACCACATTTGTTCACGTTAAGTGGAACCTCTTCTAATAATATTGGTAACTAATTTATGATAAAATCTAAATAAATCTCACCATTTAAGTCATCTTCAAAAAAATACATGGTTACCGACGATACCTGCCCACATATTTAGAGACCATCTTGTTTGACTATGTGTTACTATGTGGTATGGATTACTTGTTAAACAGTAGTGACAATTATGCCTATTAACAGAATGTAGCTTCATCACCAAATAGGATATAATCAAAAAAATCTTTCTGCTCATTAATTTTTTTAAGGCCCATTCACAAAATACTACTCGTTTCTAAAAATCATCATTATTTAATTCTTTATGCTTTTGAATATAATAAGGGAGCATTTTGTTTTTAGATATCTAGAAAACTGATAACTTTAGGTATAGGGAGTACTTTATAAAACTTGAAGTACGATATTAGTACTTTTTAATAGTGATATAAAATACAGTGTGTCTATTTAAAATTACCAAGAAAATAATGTACTTGCGTTTTAACTCACCCTGTATTTAATTTAACGAATATTATGAAAACGAATGTTTTATAATTTTTAACAATTATTAAAAAACTATGGTTGCAATAGATCAATGTTACTATATTCCTTTTTAATTAAACAGGGAGTTAAACTTAATACGATTTTCAGGTAATATTGGTTATAACTTTTTAAATACTCGCTATAACATAATAAACCTTTACATTGTTGTGATGTGGAAGTGAAGCAGATTTCAAATTTAAAATAAAATACAGGGTGTTCTATTTAAAAAAAACGCAAGTTTGGTCTGCCACCATTTTATGGAATACCCTGTAATATTGTAACTAATTTTAAAATGTGGAGTTTACAGCCACCTACAATTTTTTTGGAAAGATTGAAAGTAGGCGCAGCATAGGTAGGAGAAGAATGTCATGGTTGAGAAACCTCAGGGAGTGGTTTGCTTGCACTTCCATACAATTGTTCCGAGCGGCAGCCTCCAGGGTCAAAATTGCCATGATGATAGCCAACCTTCGTAGCGGAGATGGCACGTGAAGAAGAAGAAGACAATTTTTTTCAATAATTTTTTTTAAATTTTTAATATAACAGATTTATTGATCTTCCTCACACTAATCAATCACCCTGTATATATCTGTCTCCGTAAGATAGCTTAATAACATGCATCTATAATAGCTGTATTTTGAGGACTTTTTTTGTCGTTTATTAGGGATAGAGAATCCAAGTGTTTCTTCATTTTCAACCTCACGACCCTCTTTAGCGATTTTTTAATAACCTTTAGTTATAGTTAACCTTTATTAGCGAAATCGGCAATAGAAGAATAAGAAACAAATTATAATAAAAATATGAATATAATTTTTAAATTGGTATTACCATACCATTTCAAAATTTGTTTATAACTAAATAAAAGTCGAACGTTGGCCAATAGTTTCAATCGCATTGTATTAATGCTTATTTGGACCATCCACTTTATTGCATAATATAAAATAGAAATAAATTATTTTCTAAATTAATTTAATTGAATTTGCAATGGTGATGACACAGAGTTAATTATTCAACAGAATGGCGATTTTGCATATTTCAGGAATAAACTAGCCAATGGAAAACTTAATAAACAATGCAAATGGATGTCACAGCAATATTGTGAATATTACTATTAATATTCATCAAATTAAATTCGTTTTATGTTTTTTTGTGTATGTAACTATGTGTTGTACAATAAAAACAATTGAGTTGTATCTAGTATCTACACAATTTCGAGTAATTAATAAAGATCACATTTTTTATTCTAAATAAATGGCATAAAATAAAATAGTACAAAGACATACAGTGATTTTCAGGTAAAACTATCCACCTTAAATAACTTTTAAACTTAAATACGTCAATTAATATTTGAAGGGGGAGACATTATGTTTACATGTTAACTTGCTAGGAAAGGCACTCACTCTCTCACTTCCCGTATCATCCCTTTTTTTAATTGTTTCGTCCTTTTTTTTATTTTTATATTAGGATTCTAATTTTTGGACTGATTTCAAAAATGTATAATACATTCGGCTTGAATTCATTAGTCTATGAGATAAACAATTTTTATTTGTTTACACTTTGCAAGAAAGAATTGAAATTGTAGGTTTTTACTACAAAAATATTAATTATGCAAGAGCAGCTGCTAGAATTTTTAATGAAACATACCATAATGGACATGCATTTCATAAGTATGTGATTGAACTGATGTAGAAATTTAGTGCAACAGGTCCAGTTTACAATAAAACACATATCCGACAGAGACACATAAATAACGAAGCAATCCAAGTAAACGTTTTAGTGTAAGTTAACTTAGAGGCTGAGCAATCACAGTCATTGTCAACAATAAAAACAACAATCGATGTTTCACCTTCTACAGCCTTCCGAATCTTCCATAAATTTAAGTTTCATCCATTCAAAATTAAATTGGTACAAGAGTTAAATGAAAAAGATTTTGTTCGTCGTCTCAAATTTTGCGATTTAATGACACAACATCATTAGTAATGTTTTTCAGCAGCAGAAGACAGATCCAGTAGAAAACATAGAATATGAAACTTTAACAGAGCCAATTGGATGATGTATACCAGCACTTTGGAAGCAATGAAAATACCATTAATCTACGAAGAATTGGTAACAAATATAAACCAGGCAGCCAACGTCGCTATCCCAAAACAATCTTCCATTAAAGAAAAAAACAAAGGTCATATTCCGAAACCATGGTCGAATAATGATTGTCAGTTAGCAGCTGAAAATAGAAAACATGCGTTTATAAATTATAAACAGAATCCAACGCTCCAAAACCTAATGGAGTTTAAACGACTAGATGCTATTGCAAAAAAAATCTTCAAACAGAAGAAAAAGAAGAATTGGATTGATTTTTGCGAAAGTCTAAACTAAGGAACACCAATAAAAGATGTCTGGCGAAAAGTTAATTGGTTTAAAAACCGCAAACAAGCCAACAAAGTACCTATTGATCCAGAAGATACATGGTTGCAGGAATTCCATAGAAAAATTGCCCCAGCATGGGTTCCAAATGACGACACTGTACAAAAACATATCCAAACAGTACCCAAACAAAACCACAATTTTGACGAGAATTTTCATTTATGGGAATTGCATCGTGCCCTCGAACAAAGAAATAATTCTTCTTCAGGTATCGACAATGTGTCATATTTGCTATTATACAACCTACCTATAGAATATAAAATTTCACTAGTAAACATTTTCAACAATATTTGGACAAATAAGACACCAGTACCAAATAGTTGGAAAGAGTATCTGGTAATTCCCATTAAAAAACCTGTCAGACCAGAACGTGATCCAAGTTCTTACCGACCTATCTCCTTATCTTCATGTCTTTTAAAAACATTTGAAAGAATAATTAAAAATAGATTTGAACATTGGATTAAGTTCCCAATATGGTTTTCGCAAGTCTAGGTCCACTCAAGATGCAACTACAGCTCTAGTTACTTCAATTCAGCTTAATTTTACCTCAAACAAGTCTACAGCAGCTGCGTTCCTTGCCATTTCTGCTGCTTTTGATAATGTCAATTTAGACATTCTTTACCAAAAAATGTTGTATATCGGAATCCCTAGATCATTTGCTCTTTTTAAAATCTGTATATTCTAATAGACTAACTTTTTAAAAAATTAATAATGAGAAATTTTCATACCCCCGACTAACTAACATTGGATTGCCACAGGGGAGTATTTTAAGCCCGATTTTATATATCCTGTATAACATAGATCTTGAAGTTAGTATACCCAACCATACAAATATTCTTCAATATGCTGATGATGTTGTTTTATATACAGCAGGAAAATTGTTAAGTACCTGTGAGGAGAATTTAAAAGTCACATTAGAAATCGTAAATCAGTACTATGAAGAAATAGGATTATCAATTTCTGACACAAAAACTGAAGTGTGCTATTTTCACAAAAACGTAGAGTTTCACAAGGTAATCTTAATGTGGGAAAATTCAATTTCCCTATAAAAAACTCTATTAAGTATCTTGGTATGTATCTAGACAGGAAATTGTTATGGAAAGATCACATTTATCAAATTGTTAAAAAATCGGAAAACTCAATAAACATTTTAAGAGCTTTCTGTAAAACAAATTGGGGAGCAGACCCAAATATTGCTTTGATGTTTTACCGTAACATAATTAGGCCGATTTTCGACTATAACTGTCATTTATTTGGATCAGCGGCCAATACACATCTAAACAAACTTGAAGTTCAAAAAAATAAATGCCTGAGATTATGCCTAGGTTATTTAAAATCCACTCCAGTCCAAATAAGGGAAAATGAAGCGGTGGAACCTCCATTGCATTTACGCCGCCAATTCCTTAGCGACAAATTTACAGTCCGAATTATGTCCAAAAATTGTAAATACCTTCAAGATCTTAATGAGCTATCAGTTTTAGACCTTACCCATAGGTACTGGAGAACTAAAAAATGTATACCTTTGGTAGAAAGCTATGTAAGTACTGTAAAATACAACGATATTCTCTATAAAAGTCAAATTCCGCCCTACTATGGTGAAATGGCCAAAACACTATTTTCTAGAAAAGTTAGGATATGTTACTTAAACTCACATTTACTCCCAAATATGTTTGATATAATTAAAGAAAAATGGACAAATTATCAGTACATTTTTACTGATGTGTCAAAAGATGCAAATGGAACGGGCTGTGCAATGTTCCACGAAAATAAAAATTGTTATCATCAGTATAGCTTACCCAGTGAATGCTTAATATATACAGCAGAAATGATGGCAATATTGTTTGCTCTTCAATATATAGTACAAAATCGTACTAGCAACTATGTTATATTTACTGACAGTAAAAGCGTAGTAGACAGATTTAACAACATACAAACAGTCAAACACATAAACCACATTGAACTGAAAATTCTTTATGAAACTATACAATTAGGATTAAATGTAATGATTACATGGATCAAGGGCCATTCGGGAATGAAAGGCAATGAGATCGTTGACAATTTGGTTAAATCGGCATATATGCTTGGAGTAAAAGTAAACAAAAATTTAATTCCAGCGACAGATATTGACACCGTTAGTAGACAAAAACTTAAAAAAAATTGGCATTTACATTACACAGAATGTAAGACTGGCTTAAATTTTTATCATTGTAATACTAGGATACCCTCAAGAAGATGGTTTTACACAGAATCTAATCGACATTTTATAAAGACCATTAATCGGCTGCGAGTAAATCATGCTCTTACGCCTTCTTACATGCATGGAATCGGCTTATCAAATACTCCCAATTGTACTTGTGGCAAAATAGGCGATCTAACACATATTATATTAGAATGTGATTTACAAATTAATAATATAAACGAACTTTATAAGGAATTAATAAATTCTAAGTGTTGTTTTCCAATAAACCTTAATCTTTTAATATTTTCAAATAATATGGAAATTCTTCACTGCATTTACAAACATCTTAAAATGTGTAAATACAAGATGTAAACAGTATATAGGCATAATCTGTTAATATGGTTTGAAAAAAAAAACAAAAAAAATAAATACAAAAAAAACCAAAAAAAAACAACAAAACAAAAAAAAGAAAACAAAACAAAAAAAAAGAAGATAATAAAAGAGTAAAAAAAAAACAAAAATAATATATCAAAATATAATTTATGTATAAATATTAGGTATATGTAGTACTAACATTGATAACTTATAACAAGAAAATTTTGACTATGAATCTGCAATCACTAATAATTAAAATTCAGTCGATTTTAACAATAAAAACAAACAAGTCTGGCTAATTGGCTCTGCCAACATAATTATCAATATGTGCTTTTCCGATGAATTTTTATTTTTCTTCGCGTGCCATATCAGAATTATCCGACGTTGGTGATCACCATTGCGAAGGCTTCTCGATCTTCTGCAATATGGAATAATTGCCCTGCATTTGGTATTCACGAATCATCCATTCACGAATGTTTATTAACCAAGAAACTTGTTTTCTTCCTACACCTCTACGGCCCTCTATTTTGCCTTTAAGGATCATTTGAAAAATTTTGTATCGACTTCCCCTTACTATATGTCCCAGATAAGACATTTTTCGGTGTTTAACAGTCTTAAGCAGTTGTCTATCTTTGTTGACGCTCCTTTTTCTTGGCATGACTTGTCTGTGGCTTTTCTGTAATTTCTTCAACAAATTTTTGTTCTATATTCTCTGTAACTTGGGTGTTCAAGCTATCTTCAACAATATTTTCCAATATTTCTTTTACTTGAGTTTCTACTGTCATTTCTTCTTCCAAAGTCTCTTCCTTATTATCAACATCAAATTCATTATCAGAGTCGTCAAGATGACCAACTACCTCTTCCTGGGACAGATTTTGCAATTCTCGAAAAGAAAGTTTGGTTTTGGTAGTTTTGAACACACGATCCATCTGAAATAAAAAAGTATATTGTACTTTTTTATTTTATTGATAGAAACAAAATTCACACGACTTTTAAATGATGCCATTTGGAGGCCTCCATAATGGCCCAATGATTCAATTTGGATTCATTGATATTTATAATGTTTACGTAAACAATCTTGTAAATATGAGCAAACTATAATTATCAAATTATTAAATAAAAACAATTTAAAAAGCAAAATATTTTTCTTTTGGTCAGGGCAAAAATTGTTTTCCCATATAGATTGAAGGACAGTGTCTCATCAAGCCAAGACAAACAACTTTTAGAAAGAATTGATCTTCCTCAATACAATCTGTCCAGTTTAATTCATGAAAGCACCCGTACACTATATAAGATTCGAATGGGCTCCAAACTTGACGAAACACTAACAAATACCAAATGCATATATGAGAACATAATATCAAGTATTCATCAAACAGCACAGGAGGTCTTAGGAATCAAACAAAATAAAATTCGTAACAAGCTTTGGTGGAATGAATGGTCGAAAATGCGGTAACAGAAAAGAAAAGATTATACCATAAGTGGTTAAATACAATAGATGACGCAGACAAAGACCGATACAATGAAATGAAGAAGAAAACTAGAAAGATAATTATAACCTCCAAAAATGAGACATGGGACAGAAGGTGCAGAGAGATAGAATCTTATATTGGAGGACGACAATGCACTGAGGCGTGGAGGTTTATAAACTCTGTTAAAAAGCCGACCAACGAGAAAGTGATTCTAAGTCCCATAAATCCCGAGGATTGGACACATCATTACAAACATCTATTCAATGAGAACAGAGACGAATTTAAAGAAGATATGAATTCATCAAGAATCGAAATTCTGGGAGAGCATATTATTATAAATATCAACATAGTTCAAAAAGCTATAGCAGGGATGAAGAATGGGAAAGGAAGTGGACCAGTGGGAGTAACTACAGAATTAATAAAGAATGGCTCAGAGAAATTACACAGAATGATCACGGTGATATTTAACGAATATATTGATGGACATCCAACACCAGATGAATAGAAAACAGCATATATGACCCCAATATATAAAAAAGGTGACAGGAGAAATTGTAAAAACTATAGAGGGATATCGGTCACAAGTTCAATGAGTCGACTATACGGTCGAATACTACGGGACCTGATAGAGGAAGATTATCAATCGTCTGAAGATGAAGATCAAGGAGGATTTAGACAGGTCGTTCATGTACAGATAGCATCTTCTGTCTTAAACAAATTATAGAAAAAAAAATTGTTACAAATAGAGAGTTACATATGACTTTTGTAGATCTTGAGAAGGCATATGACACAGTCCTGCTAAATAAACTATGGGAAGTCCTGGGCACATCAAACGTACATCAAACATTGTTTAGTGCTCTCAAAGATCTATATTATGGTTCAAACTCCCAAATGAAATTCGGAAACCTCTTAGCTGAAAAATTTGCAGTTACTAAGGGTCTTAGACAAGGATGTTGTATCTCTCCGACTCTATTTAAGATTTATATCTCTGCAGCTCTGAAACAATGGAAAAGGAAAGTCAAAGGAATGGGTATACAATTGAACGATCAGGATTACATATATACTTTACAGTTTGCAGATGATCAGGTGGTGATCTCAAATGACAAAGACGACATGGAATACATGCTTAGAAAACTAATCGAAGAATACCAGAAATGGGTATTAAATATCAATTTAGAAAAGACAAAATACCTCTCAATTGAAGCTGAAGCAGAACAACTCGATATCGATGACAATTAAAAAATAAATCCATGTGACGAATATAAATACCTGGGCGTCATCTTCGACCGTAGTGGAAAAGATGAACGAGAAATAGAACATCGAATTGTACAAGCACGAAGAGCTATAGCATGTTTGAATGGAGTTCTATGGAGTAAAGAAATATCAAAGAAAAGAAAATGGAACATCTATGAGACAATGGTTAAAACTAGCCTACTTTATGGAGCTGAGACATGGAGAATAACCGAGAAATATAAGAAAAAGGTCGAAGCCACGGAAATGGATGATATCAGAAGATCGATGAGAATATCAAGAGCCGACAAAATACGGAATAAAGTGATAAAACAACAAATGGGTATAGAGGGCACTATAGTTGAAGATATTGAGAGAAAACAGCTCATATGGTATGGGCATGTGAGCCGAATGGGGGACAAAAGATTGCCTAAAAAAACGATGATGTGGCAACCCCTAGAGAAGAGGAAACGAGGAAGACCACCACAGAGCTGGAACCTGGGAGTTAGGAAAGCGATTAGCGCTCAAAATCTGGACGAAGACCTAACTCAAGACAGAATACAGTGGCGTTTGGTAGTCGGACAACGTCGTAAGACGTTATAAAACCGAAATATATATATATATATATATATATCTATATATATATATATATATATATATATATATATATATATAATTTTTTTTTGTGCAATTACTGGTTTAATTACTCTCCTTAGAGAATGATTTGAAATTTACAGTAAATTGATGATCGTTGTTTCACTACGAAGTTTTACATTGAAATGTGACTAACGCTTACTGATAGAATTGTCAAATAAATTAATGCAGTGTCATCTAGTAGGAAGGTCAGGCAATGCAGTACCGTTCACCAAATCGGCATAAGTAGTTTCCTTTGCCTCTAACGCAGAAAACATTGCTATGACCCCAAATGGGATCATCTGACTGGAAAGGGTTAAAGGCTCTACAAGTAAGTATTCCCCATATTTTAGCTTATTAAAGTATAAAGTGTACCATAATACTGACAACTAACCAGAATAAGAGCAGCCTGGTTATAGCCTTGGCTACTAACAAGCGTAACTACCTGACTTGACAATGGCAACTGCAACCTTGCCGAAACGCCGCAAAATAAGCGTTTTTCTCAAAACCAAAATTATTCAAAGGAGCCAAACCGTTCAGAAAGTCCAGAACGGACTTTCCCTCTAAATATTTTATATAATATATAAGGAAAATAAATATTTTTGTAACTTAGTTGTCTGTCATAGAGAAAAAATATCAACATGTCACGATTTGTCAATCATTACTTACTCGAACTTTTATCGATTTTCAGTAAAATATAATTTGAGGCTAATTATAGTCCGATTTGAACAAGTGACTAAGTTGAATGGGCCACATTCGTGATTGCATGTCTAACTGAAAGTAATGGCAAAATTGATAAATAATTTGTGTGAAGTGGACATACTTACAAATCAATATTTTCATTTTATATTTAAAGCTACGACAATTCTGCTGTGGAGTAATACGTTTTAACAAAATTATAGTTGACTATGATGGCGATAACTTACAATTCTCTGGCTTTCGTTGGAAGAAGTATGTAGTATGTATGTATAGTATTTATTATTCATGTATTGATTGTCGATTTCGTTTTCCTTAATGTAATTGAAGATTTTAGATACACGAAATATATCAGGTTTCTTCGGCTTCAGCATTTTTAATATAACACATTGTCGACATGTACACAATAAAACTAAGGTAAAATATCGGTATTTCATATTTTGTAAGAAATTGCAAGCAAAATAAAAATATTTTAGTTTTGTGTTAAGTAAGTACATTTTGCATTTGGTACAAACAAATCTCATCGTCTTAGTGCATCCAGGGTTTTAACAACGCATGTGTACAAAAAGGGTGTACATATGTGGGAAACTATGAGTATAACTTCAGTGTATGTGGACTGTATTATGTAGGGCTGGTTCAAATAAATTAGGATATGTAGTAAAGGGTATACAGACAATAGCAAATTAAGTTTATACAATGTCTTACCAATATTTTTTCTGCTCCACACACTCGCCGTTTTTTTTCTTATGCGGAATCTGTCCGGGCACCGGTTTCTGAACACGTGCATCGCGGTACTAACACTGATATCACGAGATGGAGCACAAAGAGAGGAAAATGCAATATTTGGGTCATGTGTTGAGAGGCGAAAAATATGGTGGAAAAATATATTCGAAAGGAGACGACGCCATAAGAAGACGAGCACACTTCGCGTCTGTACACGATTTAAAATAGTATTTGCGGTATTTTTCGCGTAACTAAAAGCGCGAGAGAGATAATTATTTAGCGGCAGTCAACAGTAGATAGTGTCTCTTGAGCGATAGAAAACAGCTAAGAGAGCGACTGTTCTTCTCGAAAAATAAAGAGAGAGAGAGAGAGAGAGAGAGAGAGAGAGAGAGAGAGAGAGAGAGAGTGCTGACTGTCCTCAACGACAGTCAACAGACAAAAGAGATACGTCTGTACCAAGCGATAGGTAACATGAAAGAGAGAACAACTGTCCCTAACGGCAGTCGACAATCAAGAGAGAGTCTTTCTGCTTTGCTATTTTAAAACTGTCTGTATTATGATAGTTAATAGATAATACAGAGAAAAAATGACATGATTTTTGGCATGTGAAAAAGTTGAACAGCATGTAAGAATTTCTATTGCTGACAGAGCATATTTGCAAGTAGTTATTAGTGGTTTTTCTTACATCTATAGGCGGTAACTGGACAACTTAAGATATTTTTACAGGAACTATGGGCTCTTTATCTTTAGAAGTCTTCCTTTCTCATGAAATATGTATGATGTATTCTGATGTGATGTGATATGGTGAAATATGATGAATTCTGGTACATTCTGATGTAAACACAATTAAATTTGCAGCTTTATTTCATCTTAAAGAATTTGAATGCTCACTAAAAAATGGCCTGTATGTGTCTTTTCGCTCTGTATTGATCCAGCATTGACTAATTCATGGATAGAGTATCGTCAGGATAGTGCAACGTTTGGCCATATTAGATCAAAGGTAATGGATTTACTGGAACTTAAACTGTATGTTGGAAGGTCACTAGCTCTAAGTGGTAAGCCTTAGAGCTAGTGAGCTAGTAGAAATATACCAAATAGTGAAACACCAGCTAGTTTTACGTCAGCAGCTGTTTACGGTGGCTCTAAATAAATTAGCGGTGGTCTCTTGATACCATACTCGGAGATTTCGGTGCCAGGATGTTCTTCGTCGGCCTGGGCCTCTCCTTCTGGCGATCTTACTCTGTATTATGAGGTGTAGAGGGTTATACTTCTCTGGATGTCTCATTACATGACCGAAATATTGTAACTTTTGAATTTTTATCGTTTTTGTTATTTCTGTGCTCTTTTTCATTTGATGTGAAACTATTTCATTTCTTATTCGATCAACCCAACTTATCCGCAATACTCGTCGATAAATCCACATCTCAAATGCCTCTAATTTTTCCATTAATGTCTCTGTATGGGTCCAGCTCTCCATCCCATTCAGCAATGTGTCCTGACAAGAACGGTCTTTAACAAAATGAGCGCCATCTCAAAAGTCACAACATATCCCTTGATACAAAAATGAGACATTTGAGATTCTATGTTTTCTCTGTGTTGTTGTACGGGACGGATGGATAGATGCTTACAGACACCACTATTAAAAAACTTAAAGCATTTGAGATGTGGCTTTATAGAAGAATGCTGGGAATATCATGGACAGCAAGGATCACGAACAAGGAAGTTCTAGGAAAAATGAAGAAGGAACCAGAGATTGTGTTTACAATCAAACGCATAAAATTGCAATACCTGGGACACGTTATGAGAAATTAGCACCGTTACTCCCTGCTACAGTCTATATTGCAAGGTAAAGTCAAAGGTAAGCGAGGACCCGATAGAAGAAGAATATCATGGCTGCGGAATTTAAGAACATGGTTTAAGTAAACCTCAACGGAGCTGTTTCGAGCCGCAGCGAGCAAGGTTATAATTGCCAATATGATTTCCAACATCCGAAATGGATAGGAACCAGAAGAAGAAGGTATGAGAAGGTTTAAATTTATTTTCATGGAGTTAAAAATACACTCTTAATTAAATCAATTGATTTCCAAGAGTTGTGTTTCCACTACGTTTCCAAGAGTTTCCATGAATTTGTCACAAACAAGACAATCTAGGGCACAAGACCAAAAGGCCACGGAAATTTTGAGACAATGAATTGGCATCTGACGAGCACAAATTGCTATACGTGAGAACCTGGAGAAGATCAGCGTGGGACCAGCAAATTCGGAGGCATAGTTTGGAGTAGGCCAAGGCTCAATTTAGGCTTCATTGGAGAGAAAAAAAACACAATCTAGCAGAACGTCGTTTTGGAAATGCATCCAAAAAAGACTGACAATACTATTTTAGGGTCTTGCACTTTATAATATATAATGACATGTCCAAATTGGTAGTTAAGACGAAACAAGATATATCATTAGCAAAAAGAGTTTGTTTCCTTCTATATTCGGTAAACTATAACTCGAAAAATTTCCATATAGAGCTTTGATACATTGTCCTATTTTTGTCAAATATTATATACTACTTTTTATTTCTATAATTTTTATTCTATCGATTTTCATATCAATTACTCACATAGTATATTGTTATGCATAATATATATGGGTAATTACCGCCACGTTCTCTGTTTATAGTATATTTTGTCTTTCCCTAGTCCTTAAATAACATAAATCTAATTTTAAAATCATCCAATAAATTGTTAGTTTCCATTAAGAATTAACTATACCTTCCTATTATTTCAACTCCTTAAATATTGCTGAAAACGACGTCATATTTTAGTAATTAGGATCGTTTATCAAGAAAAATGATATTCTCCAAGCCAAAAAGCTACTAGGAAAATTCACAGTTATCTTCTGTATCTCCGGTATCAGTTTAATGAGAACATATATTCAGGTACAGGGTCCTGGTAGAGAGAATTCTCATAAAATTAAAATAATAGAACAATAAATTTTAATATCAATAGGAAGAATACTTTTTATTAAGAGTATTCAGTACTGAATTATTATTATTCTAGAAAAATAAAAAAACGAGGCAAATGTTAATAGATCTTAAGAATAGAATACCTAGAATAGTTCTGTGGTGGCACAAAACAAGATGAGAGAGACATATTTATGTGAAATTAGGATTGTATCATGGCTTTATTTAGGTATAATAAGTCTTTACTAATTCTTAAATTTCAATTAAAGAAGGACACAATTGCCATGGGTTTTTCCAGAGCTAGATTGAATAATATACAGAAGAGTGGGTCTCCCTGACGTAGCCGGTTATTTGTTTTATAAGGTTCAGAGAGTTTTCCCTGGATTCGTACTCTGCATTCAACTTTTCCAAGGGTTAGTTTGGTTAGACGTACCAACTGGTTTCGTACTCCTAGGTCTATTATTGCTCTAAACAATTCTCTTCTATTTATAGAGTCGTAGGCTGCCTTGTAGTCAATAAATATGTGGTGCGTGTCTACACCGTATTCCATTGTTTTCTTTAGAATTTGTCTCAGTGTTGAAATCTGATGAGTTGTTGATTTACCACCTCTGAAACCAGCCTGATATTGTCCTATTATATTGTCGCTCTGCATATGGTGCCATACGATGGCATAGTATATTGGAGAATATTTCATACGCTGCATTTAGGAGCGTAATTCGTGGATAGTTAGAGCATTCAAAGATATCTCCCTTTTTGTGTATGGTGCAAAGTATTTCAATATTCCAATCTTCTGTATCCGTATTTCTTTTATAAGCTGCTGTAGCCCTATTATGATATCGTGGCCACCTTCTTTATATAATTCCGCTGAGAGATTATCTATTCCGGGTGATTTGTTTCTGGCTAGTTTGTTTACAGCGTCTTTAACTTTCAGGATCGTTGGTGGATCATCCTCCCTCTCGTCTGCTCCGCTTACCTAACAGTTTTCGTCTTCCGGGTTTTCTTCTTCTTCCTCTATATTAAGTATCTGGTTAAAATATTTCGTTCATCGACTTAGTACGTCTGTTAATAGATTGCCATTCAAACTTCTACATTGCTTTGTGTTTGCCTTGAATTCTTTTCTGTTGATGTTAACTTTCTCATAGAATGTTCTGAATTCTTTCTCTGTGTTAAAGTTTTCTATATCTTGAAGTTCCTTTTTTAAGTTTCGTTCATTCTGTGTATTTTCTTTTCTTCTCTTCTCTTTATCTGGTAATTCTCTGCACTTGTTCTAGTTCGGCGGCTAAGCATTTTTGCATAGGCTTCATTTGTTCCTATTTCATCTTGTACTGCTGACTCAATATCTTCCTTTATCCTGTTCCAGTAGGAGTCTATATCTCTCTGGTCTTCTTCTCTTAGACGTTAATTTCTTAACCTATTGGTAATATTTTCCCAGTACTGTTTTGCAACAGTTGCATCTCTCAGCTTCTGTACATTCCATTTCTTTGTATCTATTTTTTTCTTTGTTGGAATTTGAAATTCTAGCCCTTAGTGTTGAGATCACTAAACAGTGGTCTGAATCTATATTTGCGCCTCTATAACTTCTGCAGTTCATTATGTCCAATATCCATTATATCCAATATACAAACTATACCAAAATACAAGAGTTACAAGAAAGTTCTCGTTAAGTCAAGCCGTATATACGGTATTAAATAGTTTTCTATAGTAAAATCTCTAATCTAATGACTTACATTATCAATATATTAGTTTCTGTTGTTTTTTATGTAATTTATAAAAATTGTAGTGTCCAATTTTATTAAGACTTAAATCACATGTTCTTAAAAATGGTAATAAAAAATGAGCTGTTCAGATTTTTATTCAGGATTTAACTGTTGCAGCAGCCTGTATAATCTGATACTTCAGAAAAACTTCGCCATAACGAATATGCAGCTCTATATTTCTCTATTCCTTTTGTAATAATTAAAAGTTTTTGCTATTTTAAGTGTTATTTACATACAGTCGGATAACGGATATTAATGATTAAGCTGTATAAAGGTTCAGTGGCAGGAACGTTTTTACTCAGGAAACAATCTTAAGTATTATCTCGCGGTCCATTATTAGGTTTTTGTTGTAAACTTATTATTAAAACTTAGAGCGTATTAAAACATTCATTATTATATTATACAAAATTTATTCGGCAAAAAAATTATACAATCATCTCCCTTTGCAACTTCAATCTACAACTTCTTTCCTTGAGTTCCATAAATTGACAAAAGCCTTTCTATCTGAAAGACCTTATTATTCAGTAGAAAAGTTTCTTAACAAATAATTAATAAAGTGCAGTACGTTTAGGTACAAGCAACAAAGTATTTTTGTATCTGTTTGTAACGATATATTTTGTCTACCTCAGGGTACGAACATAGGGGTAGAAGATTGGAGACAAAAACTACTGGGGGTAGAGATGGGGTAAACAAAATATTCGAAACTTATGCGTACGACACTCAGGGGGTTGTTGGAGAGCTGGGTCGTGGATAAGTTGAATAAAAGAGGTCAGATTGCGGTAACTACAAAATGAAAACAAAGGGATACTTACATAAATCTCCTGGAACAATTATGAACAAGATATGGCAGACAAGATTACCTCTAGCTATTTTTATTCGGACGCCGCTTCGAGGAAAACTTCCTGCTGGAAGAAAGAAAATTTCTTCTTCCCTAAAATCAAGAATACATAAAAGGGTTAGGAGATTTTTCTAAATTAAAACAAAAAAACATAGATCAGAGAAACAAATCAAACGTTTATTTTTGTCTCAAACAAACAGTTATTACAAATAGAGATTGAATAAAAAACATACTATATAATATAAAACAAAATTAACAAAAACTGACGTGTTTACTTGGAAAAATTAATATATTGAATGTTACCTTATTTTCACTTATTTCACTTAACAAAGAAACTTACTACATCTCTGGGATTGAAACTAACCGGACAAATTCTCCACAGGAACAAAGGAAACCATTTCCATACTCAGGAACGATCTAAGGCGTAAATGGGGTTGGAGCAAAGCAGACAAACAAAAAAAGCTGGTGGGGACACTCTATATATTACTTTTCAAGATTTCATCAGTCTCCGGTACACTGCACAAATCTTATGATTACTCTGTTCTAAACTGCCATTATGCAAAGAGTATTATCACCTTGACCGGTCTTAAGACATTACACACAAAGAATTGGCTGTGGATTCAAAATCCGCCAAGCCAAACGTTTTTCTAATTTAAATGCTCTTGCTCAACTCCCATCTGCATTTCATTTTACAAATTCAACGCCAAATAAATTCCCCTTACGCCTCCGGAACCAGTTGTGCCTACAAACTTAAAACAAACATAATACCATCGACACTCGTTCGTAACAACCTTGAAATATTCCCAGCTTTATTGCGTTTTAGAAAAATTGAATACCTGACTTGCAATATTTTTTCTAAGAACCTCAACTTGAAACGCCATAATATATCGATCGTTTTAAAATGCCTTTACAAAAGATAGACGCAGATTTATCTATTCTAAAGAAATCACTATTTGTAGAAAGAATTAAGGTGCCACCATGAGCTGAACTTGGACGATCGTACCTAGCAAATGTGGTATATTTTTCTACAAAATAAGGCTCGGTAATTTCAAGCCAATGTTCGGTAACCACAACTATCGGGAGAAATTCTAATTCCTCTAGAAACAAAAATAATTCATCTGTTTTATATCTTATAGAATGAATATTAATCAGAACAATGCTTAAGTATTCATCACTATAAAAATGTGAGGTTTCTAGTCCCACAGAACACGTCATAATACACGTCATTTAAAAATTTCGTTTTGGATAGGCAACGGAATAGTAGTTTTGGTGACTTTCCCTTTATTTTTGTAAGTGAATAATTCTTTCCGAAGTGAGAAAGGACCTAAACGCAACAAGATCAGCTTTCACCTCACTTTCACACATTCTATAGGCATCGTTAAATTCTAGAAGGATTTTTCGAAGATCTTCAGTCTTAGTGGTAAGTCTTTGGAAGCCAAAAAGAGTTTAACGCTTGTGTTGTTGAATCCTTTGTAACATACTGAAGCAGGTTGGTCGTGTAGAAAAGCAAGATCTAGTTTAATGGCTTTAAAGATAACCGGTTCCCTTAATCTTGCTATATCCTGAAGCTTTCTTAGGATTTTTTTATCTTTGTTGATACTTCTCTAAACGATGTCAACGTTAATTTTTCTTCGGTTTGGAATGGTTTTTCCCATCTCAGTTCTTCACCATCATTGTCGTTGGGTTTGAACGTTATTTTTACATGATCTGCAAATCGTTCTGCTTTCTGTTCCTTACTTCTAGCCCTGTTGTCGTTTTCCAACTTGATAGGAGGAGAATAAATAATTGTCCTCTTCATTCTTTTTGTTGCCTTCCATAATGAATAATCTGTGTTCTGGTCAACTGTTAGATTACTTAAAAAGGAATCAGTTGTGAAATTTGACCCTTCTTTAACTACTATTTTTCTTTCCCTGGACTTGTTTGAATAAATGTTATAAGTTGAAAAGTCAAATTGTTGAAAAATAATATAATTTTCTGTGCTAATTAGGATTTAAAAGATTTTTAAACCTTTAATAGACTAGTTTCGCCATAACCATGAATGTCGCATTAGTCGCCTATCTAGCGAGTACCAGGCACTAGATAGAAGCTCTATAAATTTTTTATTTCCGTTAACAATTTATATTATTTAACTAGCAGAGGCGGCATAATTATATCCACCTTGCTACAGATGCCTATACAATGAAAGAATCGACTTGATTACTATTTATGACACAAAAACATTCACATCTTTGATTGCTTTAATTACATCGACAGCCCATGTTTGTAACGTTTGATTTACAACATCGAAATGGCGTTGACAGAAATATGGCGCAGTTTAATTCTTGCTGTAATGCTTGCATAGATAAAAGTTAAAAGGATTCAAAGATGTAGAGAGCGGATAAAGTTAATAGCTTCTGTTAGCGAGTTTCTGTAATATATCGATGATATGTATGTTTCTGTACAGGAACATCGTGTCGATATATTGGAGGGTTATAAAATCCGTTTAGGATACCTGTTTGTTTTAACTGCAATAAAGTTTTGTATTTTTTGCTGCAACCGTTTCAATGTGAATTATTCGATAATCAATCTACAACAGTATTCTAGTTTAGAAAGTTGTAAAAGTAATGAACAGATAAGAGTTATCATAAATCGATTATAAATGTTATAAAATATTTAATAATAATAAACAAAGGTCGATAGAAATTAAGAAAAAGAGGAAATAGTAAAGAAGCAGTACTTTCTCCACAGTTATTCAAATTTCGTTAACGAAATTTTAAAGAAAAATGAGTAAAATGTAGTTCGCACAGAAAATGAAAATATTTATATTCATTAATTTACGGAAACTAATCAATTATGACAGAAGACGACTTTTCATCTAAATGTGCCTATATTCTAGAGATGTTAGCGACCACTGGAAAGCGATAAAACGAGTATTTGGAAATCTGAAATATATTGCTCATTATGTACTGTTGCCAGTCGCTCGAGTTGCTCCAGTTGCTCCCATACAACTTCGGTTGTGTCTTCGTAGACACACCGTCTCAAGACTAGCAACTTCAACGTGGAGTCATATGTCGCCATGTTACCTAATCCAACGGTAACTTTAACATCTTAAGTCATCATAAGAAATTTTGTAAACCAAATGTAATCAATTATTTGTTAACGGGTTTTTACCCATATATTTAGTGGCTACATTCATTTAGACACTGATGATGGACTATGGATTCCGAAAACGTTTTGTATGTTTAACTTAGCCTGTTTGGGTTCTTAATATATACCTTTTACAAAGGATTTTTAATAAATTTCTCTATTATACTCAATTCGCCAGTTGTTGTTTTTACTTATTGGACCCAGTATCCTAAATATTTTGTTTGGAGATTATAGTTCTCCAACACGTCCCTTTCATGTTCCCATGCTTTGGCTAGTATTTGTTTAACACTCTAAATAGTTGGTCAATGGTAGATATATTTTGCCTAAACCCTGCTTGATATCCCCGATGACCTTTTCCGTGAGAGGTTGAAGTATTGAAGCAATGTGCTATTCAGATAACACATTTTTTACATCTTTTATGTATTGTAATCGGTTTCTTCAAATAAAAAAAATAATAATCAATAAAATGAAACTATTTTACGGTTTTAATAATCAATAAGTTTATAACGTAATTAACATAGGGGAGATCCGTCCAGTGACAATAATAAAGGTATAGAAAGGTATATGGGATCACGGCGTTTTAGTCTTCCTCTCCTCGGTTGCTTAAGTAGGTCTTGGGCAAGCGTATTTGGATGGTTTATAGTAGCCTATTTTTGTAAGTGCCACTGAGTGAGACAACGGTGTCTTTAATAGTTTGGATCTGAAAGTCTCGATGTATAACATAATTGGGAACATACCACGGTGCATTGGTAATTTGTCTCAAAACTTTAGATTGGAAACGCTGAAGTTTCAGTAAATCAGAATTAGATGCTGTATCCCATATCTGTATACCGTAGGTCCAAACTGTCTTTAGAATACATTTATACAGTAATAATTTATTATGTAGACTTAATTTGGATTTTTGGTTCATGAACTAATACATTTTTCATATTTACATATTAATTTTAGTAGCAGTCGCTTTGTCCAGATGTGCGTTCCCCAATTTAGTCGGCTGTCAAAATGTACTCCCGAGTATCTAACATCATTTTTTTTGGCTATTATGGTATTGTTTAAACGTACAAATGGTACACTATATTTTTAAAGTATATATAAAGTAAATATTATATATGCTGTTAATTAGTTATTTTTACATAGTCAGCTGACTTCAAGTCAATATAGAAACCATCACCAACCAAACCACTATTATATAGTGGTTTGGTTAGTGATGGTTTCTATACCTTTCACACCATATCTTTCGATCATTTCGCTAATCACCGATTGATCTGTTGTGTTTTGTTCCATGGGATCAGTTGTTTGAGGCATTCTTATATCTTTCAGACTGGTTACTTCAGATCGAATTTCAGATTTAAGTTCGTTAAAGCTTACCTGAAACGAACCATTCAAAGAGTCCAGCTCGCTTCAGAGGGACTTCATTTCTTCTGCATGTCCATAGCCTGCTTAGTAATTTCCTTTAGGCATGCAACTTCGCTCTCCAAAACATCTACTCGTGGTGAGAACCCAATCAAATTCTTAATTTTGGAGTACAATCCTTGCAAACATATAGTATTATTCTACTTGGCATCATTATTGCTCTGATTTCTGTAGAACTTACATTGGAACAATTTCTACACAATACCAACTTGCAATAATCACAAGGAAAACTAAAGACATCGATTAAAGATTTTGGTTCCTTAAAAATGAATGATTTATTGCATCTATCACATGTGCCTGAAATTATAGGTTAGAATTTTAAAATGCACAAAAACAAGAAATAATATTGCAATCACATAATTGACTTCAATTGTATGGATGGGAAATACGACAAGGAATCAATTATGGCTGTTTATATAATAAAATAAGCCTTTTTAATTAAAACACTAAAAATTCTAACAACAAAAACATAAACAAACAATCAACATAACCTCAGGTAGCATGTAGGGGAGAAGAGGGAGACTTGATCATATGGGAGACTTGATCACTCTTTAAAATTTCAGTAAATAAGTAGCCTAAAATTATAAAACCGGCAATAAAGCGTAGCTGTTAGTATGTCTAAAGATCCCATTTAATTTAGTTTGTATTAGAATCCACAACGAAGAGCACGTGTTTATTACAAGTTTTTTGTCCCTACCGAGAAGTGTTTTCAGAATTATTTCAAGTTGATTTTCTTTAATATTCGTTAAGGTGAGTTTTTCGTATAATTTTTATTTAACACTATAATCATTCAGTTTACGTTTTGTACATTTTGCAATGAGTTCTAGTTTGTCGTCATATTTTTATAGACAAAAATATTCAAATGGCGTCTTGGGGGAGACTTGATTACATCTTATCTGGGAGATGTGATCCCGGGATCAAGTCTCCCAGAAACTCCTTATAGATGAGTGTTTTTTATTTTATAGATATGCCACGTCAATACAAAAGGAGGGAAGGAGCAAAGAAAAGAACACCAGTCGACAGCCAGAAGTTAAAAGAAGCTGTATTAGACGTTATTAATAACGGAACGTCTCTCAAGGGAACGCCAAGTCGTTATCAAATAAATGTTATGACATTAAACAGATACGTTCGCCGACAACGATCTAAAAATGTTGAAATAACCTATTATCCTGATTACAAGAAGGCTCAAATTTTTACAAATGCAGAGGAAAATATGTTTAAAGATTATTTAGATGTTGCCAGCAAATTACACCATGGCCATACAAGCAAAAGAACTAGTATACTAGTTTGCCGTAAGAAATAATAAAAAAAAACCTGCTTTGTGGAATAAACATAAGCAAGCCAGTTACGACTGGTTATACGGATTTCTGAAGAGGATGAAGACCTTATCACTACGATCTCCGGAAGCAACCAGTCTTACTAGAGCAACTAGCTTCAACAGAAACAATGTATCAAAATTTTTCATAAATTTAAAGACAGTTCTTGAAATCAATGGAATTGGACCAGAAGCAATTTGGAGCATAAACGAAACTGGCCTTTCAACTGTCCATAAGCCAAAGAAGATTATTGCATGCAAAGGTGCGAAACAGGTTGGTAAAATTACGTCAGGGGAACGTGGACCAACAGTAACTCTTTATGGTGCAATCAACGCAATTGGAAATCATATACCACCTTTTTTGGTTTTTCCTCGAAAACTTTGGCAAGATCGCATGATTGATCATAGCTTCTAATTTCGTCAAATTTTTGGAACATTTTCAAAAACATGTAAAGGCGACTACCGACAATAAATCTTTAATCATAATGGACAATCACGATAGCCACGTTAGTCTGGAAGCCATAACGTATGCCAAAGCACACGGAATAGTTCTTCTTACCATACCACCACATACGTCGCATA
The DNA here is from genome assembly GCA_918026665.1 of Diabrotica balteata. Taxonomy (NCBI): domain Eukaryota; kingdom Metazoa; phylum Arthropoda; class Insecta; order Coleoptera; family Chrysomelidae; genus Diabrotica; species Diabrotica balteata. The sequence continues at coordinate 17,987,545 of OU898284.1, read as the reverse complement.
AGCTCCAGGCGTTAGACACGAGTGTATTTGGTCCTCTCAAGACTTTTTATAATACTGCCTGTGATGATTGGATGGTGGCGCACCCAGAAAGGACAATTACAATATATGAAGTCGGAGGATGCTTAGCTTACGCTTTCCCCCTAGCTTTTACTCCACGTAATATTGAGAGTGGATTCAGAGTTACGGGTATATGGCCTTTCAATTCCAATATTTTTACCGATGAAGATTTTATGTCGGCGTATGTTACTGATCGCGAAGATCCGGAAAACAAATCCACTTTATCCCAGTTTGATGTTGCACAACCAGCCATAGATAACAATAATCAACCCTCCACTTCTACTGGCACTTTCACCACCCCTGAAATTATTAGACCACATTCCTCAAGTGGATCCATTTCACATAATCAACAACTACGACGAACACTAATTGAGGACGAAAATCAGCCTTCTTCTTCTAGTGGTACTTTCACCAGACCTCAAATAATTAGATCCCTTTCTGTAAATGGAGATACTTCACAAAATGAACAGCTACAACAAACATCAAAAGAGCACAATAACCATTCTTTCCCTTCTGCCACGTTTACTAGCCCAGAAATGATTAGACCCCACCCTAAAGCCGGGCCCAGGACTTCAGCAAAGGGTAGAAAGCGAGCAACTACAATAATTCTCACAGCAACATCAGAAAAACTTGCGCTTGAAGCTGAAGTTAAGGCTAAAGAAGAGAAAAAATTAGAAAAAGAGCAAAGGGCCAAAATAAGAGCCCTAAAAAGAATAACTAAACAAAAACTTAAGGATTTGAGGGAATCTTCAAGTTCGGGGGGCAGTGATATTATACTACCATCGTCAGAGTCTGAATATGATCCTAATGATGAAATGCAAGTAGAGACAGATAGTGAATGTGAATCGGAAGCAGAAGGTGACGAGTTTGAGTTGAGTGTGCAAGATTGGGTAATTGTCAGCTTTGTCTCCGAAAGAAACTTAGTCCATCGATACGTAGGACAAATAATGGAAAAAAAGAACGAGGATTTTAAAATCAAATTTGCCCAAAAATGGGATGAAAAAACCTTTAAGTGGCCAGAAAAAGAAGACATGGGTGAAGTCCCACGTGACCAAATTTTAAAAAAGTTACCACGCCCGACTTTTAGGAGCTACAGTAAGCGCATAGGATGTTTTGTCTTTCCCAAATCACTAAGGATGTTCAATATTCGAGAATAATTTTTTTTCTTTTATCATTTTTCAGTATAGTTTTTTGCCGGAAACTGTTATATATTTTTAATAACATTATTTGTTATAAGTCATGACTAAGTAAAGTTAGTTTTCAGCATCCAATTTTTGGTTTTATTTTAATATCGTAAATCTGGAAAGGTATAATCAAGTCTCCCATACACAAGGATCAAGTCTCCCGGAGTACGGGGAGATATGATTAGTTTCTCCATATTACGAAATTCTACAAAAACTCGTTTTTTATTAGCAGTATATTTTTCGGGTGTACAATACCCAAAACTGTGATAAATTTGTAATGTTCCACTAAATTATCAAGGTTCTAGATTGGTTGTAAAAGGAGCTATCTGAAAAAATGTAACGGTGGGATCAAGTCTCCCTCTTCTCCCCTATTTATATTACATTATGTTCTAATTTAACGATGCAATGGTATAATACGTCTCCTAATTTGGTTGCATGAAATAATTTTAATTAGAACACTTCAAGACTTAAGAGATTAAGAACACTTCAACCAAATAGTCTGATTGGAATTTGTTTCGAAGAATGGTAGCCAAGAAATCTACTTTCTGTAATTTTTTCTTGTCTAACAACTATTTTTTTTAAAGCTAAAATTTATGCCTCAAATAACACGTAAAATCTATTCTGCTCAAATTATGGGTGATCCTAAAACTAAATTTGCACATACAATTTTTATAACATCGTTATTAACTCGACTACTCGTATAGACTCATAGGACTTAAGATTTATTTGGTTAATATCGTTGAACAATTTAGACCCGACTCTGCTATTGAACACCTGCTTTCCGTTAATAAACCTTTTATTACAACAATTTTTGTTGCTGGTAGGGAGTCAAAATCGAGCCGCTCGTTTGCGTCTTCAACGTTGTAATGATTTTAAATCAGTTCTTCGGTTAATGGACTAAAAAACTCATATGACTGGTGCTCATTTAGATTTCTTACTTATTAGACTAGATTCTTCGTAAATATCGTTTTCATGGTTATTATATAACATGAGTAGTTCTTATGAACATTTGGTATGTAAGTATGTGCACTTGAATGTCGATTATCACATACTTTGTCGTAACGATTTAATCAGATCCGCTCTGATATCGAATGAACGCTGCAAGCAGTTTCTTTCAATTACAATGTATTTTGTTTCTGTTTTATATTTTACTCCTTTATTAGTTCTTCTTCTTCTTAGAGTGCCGTCTCCCTACGGAGGTTGGGAATTATAATGACTATTTTTATTTTATTACTTGCTGTTCTAAACAAATCAATTGATCTGCATTGATACCAATCACGTAGATCCTTTAACCATGAGTTCTGCCTTCGGCCAATAATTCTTTTTCCTTGAATCTTTCCCGGTGTTATGAGTCTCAAAATTTCCAGAGATCAGATAAACCAAGAAAAAATAATCAGAGTTTGAAAGCCTCGATTCTTTTTAAATTGCATTTTTTTAATGTCTAAGTCTTAGCTCCATTTAATAATATTGAAAATATTTAACATCGAATGGTACGTAGTCTGATTTCCAAATTTAGATTTTTGCACGTTAGGAGTGGCTTTATTCGTATAAATACTGATCTGGCAATCTCTATTCGCATGTTTATTTCTTCAGTATGATCATTAGTTTTATTGATCAAAGTTCCCAAGTACTGATATTTTTTTACTTGCTCTCGTTACATTTGATTGTCAATAGGTGATGTATATTTTGTGGTCTTTTTGTAATTAGCATGTATGTCGTTTTTTTAGCGTTTATAGTAATTCCCATCTCAGCACTATTCATACTCAAGCTTTGAATAAGCAGTGTCATCTGCATATCGTAGGTTGTTAATTAATTTTCCATTTACTGTGACTCCCGCTTCGATATTATTGAGCGTGTTTTCATAAAAACGACTTCATAAAAATGATTATTTCGACGAATTTCATACATCTAATAAATAATTGTTCTATATTTTATTTTATTTTTACTTATTTTAGCCATTTGTGCTAATAATAAATCTTTTTTCAAACAGTATTTTATTTTTAGAAAATAGAAAATACATAATACCTTACATGCCAACGATCTCAAATGGGAACGACATGGTGAATAGAATATACAGCAGCAATATTTTTTTATTTCAAAATCTATTAAAACATGTCAAAATCAAAAGATCTTTTACATAATATTAACTGTTTATTCCAAATATTTCGTAAAGCCGCCATTAAGAGGTTAAATGTACTTTGTCTGCAGTGGACTCATAAACTCTCCTACTTGTAAATCACAAAAATGGGATTTAAAGTTTATTTTACGGTTATCTTTCAGTCTTACTTATACATTATAGGTGAGTCAAGTTAGTAAAAATAAGCGTTTTTTCGTCACAAGTGTATAGACAGGTTTGACAGTTGAAATGGGTAGTATGAGATATTACAAAAAGACTTTCATCTAGGGATTCATGACATTCATTCATAACTATTTTTAAACAAAGTCCTTTTTTTTAAATCACTGTTAGGTCAATTAACAACATTAAGGGATGAAATTAACCAATCTTTTAACAGAAAAGTCAAGGTTTTTAACGAAATGTTTAGCAAACAAAATAATTGAAAATTGTTTAAACAGGAGTGTTGTAAACCAAGAGTACTTTGCGTTCCGACTAGAATGGAAGGAGTGGAGATAGCCGATTGCACACAAGCCGCGCTCTCCTAAAAAGTCGAGAGCACGGATTCAAAATAGAACGCTTGGAAAAAAATGACATATCTCGTGTTCTACTGGACCAAATTTGCTCTTTTTTTAAACTTGGGTACAACGTTAAAATAATAACATGTAACGTACTTACATTGCAAAATTATCCTAAACAAAGCAGCTAATGACTACGGAATGTACAATTTTCTAAGTCGTCTTTTTATTGTTATTTTTCTATTTATTTATTTTAAATATGATTATATTAAATAAATATTTTTTTATAAAAATTATTAAATTGTTATTTACAAACAATTTTTCCATATACTGTTACAAAATTTAAACAAAAGTTTTTTAGTATTAAAAAAAAACTTTTAGAACAAAAAATCATATATTATATTATAAGAAATCATAACTTCTTACAGTTTATAATTTCATTATGTATAGGTATATACATAGGTATATATATATATATATATATATATATATATATATATATATATATATATATATATATATATATATTTATATAGGTATATTTCATTTTGGAGCATAATATATTTATAAGCAGTTATATAATATATTTTGGAGGAAATGTGTATTTGATAAATATTTTTGTACGAACTTTTGTTGTAAAATAAATTATTAAAATTACTTGCTGATAGAAAAGATCTGCAATTATTAGCTTCCAAATTTTACCAACCACATGCATCTGCAGAAATAATTGGGCAGAGTGGAGTGCAAATAATTGCATGTTTATATAGCGCAAAAGAAAACAGTGACTTAGGTGAAATACGATTTTACCATTTCAAGAAAACTGCTTTGAATACAAGCGTTATATTGGAAAAGTTGCCACCTACAAAGCGTAGTACAGAGCAGCACAGTTATAGAGTATACCTTCAAGTACAGGAATGGTTGGGCGTAAAGAAAGACCCTACAAAATGGGGATCAAAAAAAATTAATCAGCACTTCACACCTACATATTCATCTGATCCCATGGTTCCTAAAGAATTGACTAATTCAATCAAATGCAATTTCAAAAAAGGATGCAAAACTAAAACATCAAATTCAAATGTACAGACATGTGCGGTACATGCATAGACATTCAATGTACTAATATTTATAAAGTTATTAATGAATAAGAAAGCGATACAACAGATGAATAAGAGATAATTGATGAAATGTATTTAACTGGGATTGATGAGAATAGCGACAATGAAAATGAAATGATTTATGAAAGTAATAATACAAGTGAAATTGAAGATGAAAGTGAATATGAATGTTTACATAGTAGAAGCAGTGACGATATAGAAATTAAGCGTAGAAAATTACAATAAATTAAATTATTTAAAAAAATCACTAGACAAAATTTCAACTTCTGTAATAATACAAAATTAATTTATTATTTCATTAATAAATTTTTAATAAAAATTATTAAAAATCTTCATTTACTTATAACATTTATTAATTATAATCATATTTAAACTAAATAAATAGAAAAATAACAATAAAAAGACGACTTAGAAAAAGTTTGTACATTCCGTAGTCATTAGCTGCTTTGTTTTTTTATAATTTTGCAATGAAAGTACGTTAAATGTTATTATTTTACCATTGTACCCCAGTTTAAAAAAAATAGCAAATTTTGTCCAGTAGAACCCGAGATATGTCATTTTTTTCCAAGCACTCTATTTTGAAACCATGCGCTCGACTTTTTTGGAGCGCGCGGCTGGTGTGCAATGGGCTATCCCCACTCCTTCCATTCCAGTCGGAACGAAAAGTACTCTGGGTTTACAACACACCTGTTCAAACAATTTTTAATTATTTTGTTTGCTAAACATTTTGTTAAAAACTTTGACTTTTCTTCTAAAAGATTGGTTAATTTCAGCCCTTAATTTTGTCAATTGACGTAATAGTGATTTAAAAAAAAGGACTAGCTCGGCTCCTAATGGTCGCAGGACATTTTTTTTAATTTGTGTTTTTTAACCACGTTTCCAAATATTTTATTGCCATTTAATTTGAACTAAATAGTACGGAGTTATTGTAAATATTTATAAGCTTAAAAAGTGCTATTTATTGTTAAATCATTTTGTGTACATAAACGTATTTTTTTTAACTTGTTTTTCCATAGGATAATAACATATATCTTAACGAAGAAAACAAGCCTCAGATTATTAAGATCCATTCAGTCAAATTATCTGGACCGGCCTTAGAAATTTGTGCATTTTTCAAAAAATTTTATAAACAAATTAAATTGTGCAAAATCTATTCGACGGATCTAGCCTATCTATCGCACACACTTCTGACACGACGAGATCTTTAAGTTCAGATACATTTAAATAAATTTTAATGATTATTAAAAGAGTTATTAACAATAATCAAAAACAGCGGTTTTGCTTGGTTATTATGCAATAACTTTTTTGATAATTAACCAGTTTTAATTTAGTGTATCTCATTTTGTGTATTTTTTTTCTCAACAACTTGTCTGTGGACGTCAACTCTCTAAATAGACAAGTTTATAAGTTATGAGCAAAATAATGAGTTTGACGTTTTAATTGTTTGTTTAAAAATAGTTCCACTAAAAAATTCATGAATCCCTAGATGAGAGTCTTTTTGTAAAATCTCATACTACCCATTTCAACTGTCAAACTTGTCTATACACTTGTGATGAGTAAAAAGCTAACTTAATTGGCCTATTTATAGATTTTTATAAAAAAACATTTTTATCGTCAAATAGGCATTCAATTTTCCATAATCTGTAGTTTGACACTTGACAGTCTAACTTCATGACACGTATATTCTTGTTGGTATAATTGTAATTCTAACATTTCATGCTTCAAAACTATTATCTCTAATTGACCAAATCATGTGTCGTACACGTTTATACACTTGTCAGCTATTCTGTTTAAGAGTATATTTTTATCTGTCTACCATTTTAAACGAATCTCCCAATTTAACACCTCAATTTGGTAAACTTTTTGTGAAGTAAATGACCTACCGGCGTTTCTAGACCTCACATCAAGCGAGTACAATTCCTCTAAAAAATATCACCATCATACTCATAATATCAGTTGTCCCTCATTTTCTCCTTGCGCCGCAATTTCACAATGAAACTTGTTTACAACTTATTAGATTTTTTTCATCGTTAGTTCGCTGCCTTCGAAAGTGGCTTAATAGCTAAGAAAATAAAAACTCATAATGAGGGTATACTGTGGCTATACTTGTTCTTTTGCGTCTTGCGTGTGTATGTTTGCATCTGAGGACCGGTTTTTGTGACAAATAATTTTTTGTAAGCAGAGGCGGGAAATTGAAGGGGCCCAAGCGAATGTGTCTGTGTTGAATTTTTTAAAGATTGAATTTCTGATCAAAACGCAATTAAAAATATTTTTAAAAAACTTTCGTAGATATATAACCAGAGATACTTGATAATATGTTAATTGTTCTTGTACTTGATAATATGGCGTACGACCTTCGCTTCAAACACATAATTTTTATTTTTTTTTATTTTAAAATTTTAAGATCAAACCACGGTTGATAAAAACAACTCCAAACTAATTTAATTCAGACATTGCCAAATCAATTAAGTTAGTTTATGCGATAGGGATAGATTCATGTTTTATTGGTAAAGGAGATGGTAGGAAATATCAGCTTAGCTCGATAAAGAAATCTCGATGAGTTATGAACCCTCTATTGCATACACCATTTTAGACAGCAGCAAAAAAAATTTTAAGGTAAATATGGGAAAGTAAGGTAATTTAGACTAGTTTTGGTTAGTTATTTATTTTTAAAAGTTTTTATTTCGTTGAAAAAAAAAATATTCAGATAAACATTGTGCATATATTATTAAAAAAATGCAATTCTATACCTTAGTCAATACAGATTTTTCATAGACGGTTTTTACGATAATATAAAGAAAAGCAGGCACAATATCTACAAATAATCTACTAATAATAAAAAATATTAAAACTATTGATGAAAATCTAAGAAACAGTTTCTGTCTGGAACAAAACATTTTACTTTTGTTATTTTTTGGCATTTTTTATTCTTACATCTTCCTGTCTTTTTTTCATAGTGGGGCCAATGGTCCATTCTATCAGCAATACAGTCTACGTTTGCGGAGGACACATATTTTAATTTTTTTTTTTTTTGTCCAATGATGGTGTACTGCAGGATGGGCGACCTCTTTTTGCTAACTTACTAGCCCAACAATAAACTCTGAGCAACATCTGCCTTGAAGTCATATAAAGACAGCTGTTGTTTTTTAGAAATTCCACAGTCATCGCTAGCTCGCCTATACATAAGCCAAGCAATTATGACGCTCATGTCCATTAGATGAAAAAATATTCTAAGATAATATTTGCTGGACCGAATCTTTGTTCGGAAAAGTGCCAAGAGAGAATCTATCAAATCCACTCCCACCATTAATTTATTATATAAAATAATAATACTGGGGCATTTTATTGTTTATACTTTCCTTTGTTTTACAGTCGTAACTCTGGACAGTCGTTTCAGGAGAAGCACTGGCAAATGTACTTAGCAATGTCACTGCCTTATTGTCATACCATTTGACTACTCTGAGTGTTGTGCTGTTATGGACAGCAACCTTTTCCTTACAAACTCCCTCGACCTTGCTTCATTAGCACTTTATCTGCTGGCAGCTTGTTTTCGGAAACCCTGTTTGTACGAACTGTACCGAAACTCTGGATGCCATTTTCAGATAATTTTATTTGCAACTCAGGACTGCAAAACCAATTGTCATAAAATAGCAAAAAAGTTTTGGTTTTTTGGTATGCGTTCAGCTAAGCGAATAACAACATTACTGCTGGCACTTATATCTGGTAAATCATCTGGTTGCTCCTGAGCTCCACAATAAACCTCAAAATCATATACTATGCCGCTCGCACCTGCAAGATAAAATAATTTCTTTGGCTTTTTGGGATTATATTGCTTTAGTCCGCTACGTCCTTTATAGGGAATAGTTTGCTCGTCAACAGATAAATATTGCTCCATTGGTATGGACTTCATATTGTGCCTTATGAATTTAATCACGTTTCTTATTTTGAACAAAGGATCTGGCGGATTTGATGGTAGTTGATGATTATCAGCAAAATGTAATTGTTTTTTTTATTTGCTCAAATCTTCGAAACGGCATTACATCAGCGACTTGAGAAATTCTACAAGCATTACTCCATAATCTTGGTACCGATATTAGTGACATATAGAAACATGCTCCTAAAAACTGATAGATCTTTTGAATCCATAGAAAAGTTTCCAGATATATCTGTTTGTGTAGCATACAAATTTGATTGTTCCACTATAATAACAAAGCTTAATCAACTAATTTATAAAAATATTGGGACGGGATAGTTTTCCACTTCTGTTTCATCATGTAGGGTGGGGACCCGCTGAGCTGTCATCGTATTCTCTTGATTTGCATTCCATTTTCAAAGACTATTTTCATTTTTTCCATCAGTTTTAGGAAAGAAATGGGAATTTGATTATTTGTTGTGGTTGTTTGATAGAGGTAGCGGTCGGTCTTCATAATCTGAAGGAATCCGCGTGCTGACCATCAAATAACTATCTTCGACTATTTCAATGCATCACTACTAGATGATCTAGAAACAAGAATTTACTAAAAAAACTCGTTGCAATATGCAAGAAAAAATATTCATCTCTACCGAAAGAAAGTATCGAATATGCAGTCACTATTGCACCAGTGGATATTCTAAATATACAGTTGCAAACTATGACTTACTTCTTCTCCGAGTCGAAGATTGATAAACTGCAAAACACTCTTGCTATTCAACAGACTTCTGTACAAGACTAGAATATATGAATTGTATTTCTATTTTTACTGCGTTAAAACCCCCACAAAATAATTCATGAGTGGGCGGTCTCTAGAACGGCATTAGACAACCTCCTCGATGTGGCCATTTTTTTTTGATCGTGGTATTGAAGTTTCTATAGAAAACCTACATAATACAGTTGCTGTGACCATGTGTTATAGAATATACAATGACCAATTTCTTGTTTTAAGCTGCAGATATAAAGGCTAATATAGATCAGAGATAATTTTGTATATTGAAAGTTATCAAATTGGTACCAAACGAGGGTTAAACTGGGTAAATAAAAATATGTTTTAATGATAAAAAGGCAATTGAATGTAGTGCATAAAAGAGTGCCGAAAAAATAAATATACTACATGCAAGGATAGTTTGGTGCCAAACATTTTTTGTAAACATAACCACTATCTCCGTACAGGAATTATATTTCTACGAAACCAACTTTTTCTGGATTTTCTGAGGAAGGTTAGACCAAGTGTTTGACAATAGCACTGAAGTCCTTTTTTACTAGGCAATATTTCTAGTCTAGCCTAAAAGGATAGATAAAAAGAACAGGGAACATCTTGGTACGAACTAATTTCATTGTTAAATCAGGACGTAACAATCGACTAGTTTGCTGTTGGGGTTTCTTTATTTCAAGGCTTTGCGAACATCAATATACTAGCGGACCACTCGACATCGAGTGTTTGTTTTTAAATGAAATTCTTTATTTTGACCGAGAAAAATTAAGAGATCAATACCAAACAGATATATAAGCAAGAATATACATAACATTCAATCAATAATTAATGCAAGTAAAAAAGTGTATTTACTATCACGAATATATTTGTCGAAAACCATTGTTTTTTGTTACAATCTGTTCTCCATTTTTCTGAAAACTTTTCGCTTAGGTAACCGGGAGTTATGTAAACTTTTATTAGCATTTGATGAACTCTACGTGAATTCTCTATTGTCTTGATGTAATAAAAACGAAAACGGAGTGCGACACTCAAAACCGGAGGAATCAATTTTTAGTTCATCAACTCTGTCGACATGAGATAACACTTTTTAGCAGTTAATTTTTGCATGCTCTGATCATGAATCCGGTGTCAGACTCTTGTCTATCTTCTGTTGTATGCGCGTATTACGGGTTACTTCGGTGTCGTGATCGCAACCGGAACGGCTACACTTCAGTAATATTTAGATTCGTCTCGACGAGACTCTTCGATCTATATACTTGTGGTATGTGGGTACTCACTCACTGATAAACTTAAAGTGTAATTTTAACTTCCGGTATTCTCAAAACCGGACGCTGAATTGTTTTGTACAAACAGTATATCTTGGACAATCTCATACGAGAATCTAATAATCATTCCGACAGTGAAATATCTTTAATTGGATTTAATATGGTTTTTGAGTTAAAGTCGTGGACTAAGAAAAGTGCTTAGCTCGTTTTAGTATATAAGATATATAGACATAGGCGGCGTGAAAGGATAGTTTTTCACTAAAGGGGATAATTCTAAATAAAATTTTAAACATGTTCAAGGTAGATTTACAGACTCATGTCGATGTACGATTACATTAACGCGATGTTTTTCTAGAAATCTCGCTTACTAAGATTGTTCTATTGTAATACTGCCCTAGCAATATGTTAGAGGTAGTTTTCAAGGAAAATCTAACGTTTTTGTACTCTATATTTGTGCAGTTTTTGAGATTAATCATAGTATTAAGTGAAGACCATCTTTGGCTTAAGTAACGCACCAACAGAATTTTACCAAGCACCAAGAATTTTAAAAGTAAGAGTAGTGTCATAAATATTTATAAGACCAAAAACAGAATAAAATGTTTTCGGGCAACATTTATTAATAAGAAAAGATATGATCGAATTTTATAAACAAAAACAATTAAAATAGACAACGCATTGTATCATACCCTACGATATCACGTAGCTAGACTTTGAAATATTATGTGTTATACAAAAAATACAAAAGAAAATGAATGAAACAACTTTTTAAAGTGTATTTACTGAACAAAAACTATAGTAAATGTTGTCTAGATGATTTACTGAGAAGTATGTTAATAAAAATTAAAATACGGACATAGCTAGAAGCGCAGAGATCAACAAAAAACTGAGGGTTCATAAATCGTCAAGAAAGATATTAAAAAGAAAAATTGCACAAAACGTTTGAAATGGGCACACAAAAATCAAAGCAATCATTTAAAACATACAGCTAACTCGGTAGGAATTGGGAGTAGATTATCATGTAGTTATATAAATAAAAGGTGCTGTTTGGTAGATGAAGATAGGTTGGTAGAAATGAAAAGCCCATAGCAAAGGGATGGTTATAGACATGTACGGTCTACAAACTTGCGGCTTTTTACAATATTTTAACCGCGGGCATCGGAAGAATGAAATACTTATGACTTATACAAAAACATAAGGGATTTGAAAACCTTGATGCCCCTGCACTCTCTTAGAGCCTCACATTTAAGATCGAAAGAAGTGTATGGCCTCGAATTATCGCCAAATCTCACGTTACGTTGATATGGCACCATAACGAAGAAGGTATTTTACAGATGGGTGTGTAAGATCCACCATGATTGTATTTACTAGAACCATATGTTACGTTAGATGTGTCTATTGGTGTCCTTTCATCTCTGTACATCTTGTTCCATGTCTTTCCACTCGTTTTACACTATTTACATAAAAAACTCTCAAATGATTTAATTATGTTGCAATCCTTATTGGTTGCAGAATTTTTGAATTTTTTTTACTTAGAGAGTAGTTTAGTATATTTTTGTTTGACACTTATGCGTCCAACATAAATGAACAATTTATTGATTCCCTGTTGGGACACTATTTTTGTAATAGTCTTGTTTGCTGAAGGTATTTTTAAATCTATGTTTGTAATTTAATATTTTTGGCTATAGCTTTTTTGTATTTGTTAATTTTGAAAGATTATTTTCTTGAGGCCTTAAGGTTTGTACCACGCCAGCCAAAAGAAATTATATTGCTTCTACCTCGGGGATCATGTGGTCCATTGGTGGCCAGGCACTGCGCCTGGTATTCAAGGACAAAGTAACATGTTCTTCAACAAGATTCCATAGGACTTTGCAACAATTATTAGTCTGTTATTAGCTCTTCGCAGAACCAAGTTCTTCAGCATTTGCGTGGTGAGTAAATCGATCAATGTAAGAAGCTATTAGCGACAGTTGGGGCATTACAACAAACATGGCACAAACGCATTTTACAGTTGTGGGATGAACTCAATGTCAATGGATAGAGACCATGGGGATAAGGATGAGGAAAGATATTATGTAATAATAGGTAATGTTTATAGTTGATGTGTTACTTCTAGTTCGCAAAGCATAAGAGACCGGGAAAATGAAAATAGCAATGTTAGTGCAGTTTTTTTGTTCAAAGAAAACAAGAAACGTAAATCCGATGTCAAGGAATTAACATTCTTAACAGTGTTGGAATTTATGAGAGCATCCTGTACGCTCGTGAATCAAATAGTATTATTTGCTCTGTAATGATGTTGGAGATGAGATTTGCCCGATTAGGCTCACAAACAGGGTCAGATCTAATATCCATTCAATATGTCGCGAAATGTAGAACATATTATTGAATATAGTAATTTCCCGTACAAAGCTGAAGTGACCAGAAAATAGAAGACAGTTTATTTATTTGTAACTGAAGTGATTAACATCTCATGGTTAACGAAACCTATCGTCTATGGCGAGCATGGTGGTTTTGGGCGAACAAAGGAACTGACACAAAAGTACGCGCTTCACAAAGTGAAGTGAACTCAATGAAATTTGCAAATGTAAAGGTTTATTGGTCTTCTCTTATGGAAGGGCGTTGTGTATGTTGTCATATACGAATCGGATCGGACAAAAAAGCATTGTGAGAGTATCAAAATGAATCAGCCGTCTTATGGTCGAGGAAACCGTTGTGATTTTATTGACTAAGTGAAGTAGCATTTTATCGATAATAATAATAATGTTTTGCAGACGATGACTTGCACCAATTACTCCCTCCTTACAGCTCTTATTTTAAAAAGCTTAAAAGTATTTCATCGCTGGGTAAAAATGTATGTGCTTGGTGATACCATTGGTATCATACTTCTGTGGTCGTACTACGAATTAGGCACTTAATAAAATTATAAAAGGCACAAGTTCGGTATAAAAACTATATACAAGTAGTATACTCGGGAATAAGAAGGTGTGAAAACTTTATGAATTCTTCGGGTTTATTGTGGAGCGCGCTACGAAAAATTGGCGTGATAAAGCATCTTCGAACTCGTTAGTGTTTGCTCTAAAGGAGGATATTATGGTAATTAGTAGAAAACTGTAAAACGGATATCTGACATTATATAAGTCGTCTCTCCGTGGCAACCAAATACTTAGCACTAAAGGCCGCACTTTTGTGTTGCTACTCCGTAGAAATGAACATAAGAATTCTAAAGAGGTGATCAAAAGGAAAATTAAAACCAAAATAAAATTATGCCAGCGAAAGTTAGTCACGGAATTATGGTCACGAAATCGGTTGCACGAGGGATCTGTCAGCACCTTCAAGTAGAGAAAAAAAAATAATAATACAAAGGATATGTAGCAAAGAGGCTAATGCAGTAGTATTGACAACCCCTAACCAATAATAAGATTTTTTTCTATCTATTAATTAGCCTCTATCGAGTCTATTCTTTTGGACATAGGAGTCCCCAAACTTTTCCATTCTTATTGTCTGTCGCTACAGTCATCATACTAGAGCGAGTGCTTCTGCGATATGTCTGCTTTTCAGATAGGGCTTCTCTGCTTGCGTTTCTCTTTCCTCACTGTCTCAACTTCTAAGAATTTTGTTCCGTGTGTCTTCTTATTTGTTTATTTCGTTGTGTGGTATAATCAAATATGTCTTATAATAAAAATAATCAACGGAGCTAAATGTTTACAATTGACCTGTTGATCAAATAAAAGCAATTTTCATGTACTACGCTGAGACAACACAAGGCTATCAGAAAGACTGGCTCATGAATTATTATTGAAGTTCTGTAGTTTTGATAAACGTTGTTTGGTCACCGAATGTTAACATAAAGATAAGAAATTTGCTGTTTTCTACGAAATTTGAGAAAAATGCTGCTGGCTAAAGAAAGATTGCAGAACAAAGCAAAGTTGGCGTCGAAGTAAATCGCAAAGTATACTCTGTAAAAAACATTTATTGTGTTGAAGCCTTCGTTTACTGCACACAAGCAAAAGCTTGTCTAAAACCTAACTTTATCTTCATGTTTTTATTTGTAAGTTTTGTGGGATTAACTTCTGATGTAAATGTTAAGTAAGAATTACTATTTATGGTTTAGAAGTACGCTGTCGTTTTCTTGTTTATTTGTAGGTATTCAATTAATTTTTCAAGTACCTCTATTTTATATTTTTTGAGTAAATAGATCTACTCAAAATGTAATATATCAATTACTTTGTATTTTTTCATTAGTGACAAAAGATACAATATAAGGTGTCAATCTTTTTTCGGAGGCAAAATTCCCTACTTTGTTTTCCGGGGCACAAATGTTTCAAACTTCCAAAAAATGATACGACAAAAGTGGCGGACACACAGTGTAGCCAAAAGATCCCCAGAAAATACCAGATCGCTGTCATATTAGGCATTTTCATAAACTAGATGTGCCACGCGGTTCGAACAACTCGCAAATTGAGTGTGGCAATGGAGCATATATACCGTATGGCATTAACGTTTGGTTTAGTAGAAATGTGTCCAACTATAAATATAAAATATCATATCCATACTAAAGATTTAACATAAACTCTGGGCATGGACTTTGTATGATTATGTGCGGTTTTTATCATCTTCCTAGGTTTTTAGTTTGTCAATGTGTTTTCGACTAACACCATAAAAATAATAATATTGTTCCAAGCTGTCTTGTATACTTGTGTTTTTTTGCTGATTTCTAAAAACTTTTTTTTTGTCAGCTAATGTAATAAAATTCGCTTCAATCCTTTAAAGTATTTAAAATTAAACCCTCTCATTCGTTCTTGGTTATATCCGTGAGTTTGCAGATGAACATTATATAAAACTTGGTGTCTAACTTGCAATCTTCAAGTCACACTTTCTTGTGCCTTACAACTAACGCTCAAATAATGCTAGCGGAAGCTTTGGCATAGTTTATGCGTTCTAAAAATAATATCCATATTACATTTACTGAGTTCTGTTCCCCTTGGTCCGCGGGGAACAGGAGTGGGGAAAGCCTGTTTCAGCGAAAAGCATTTAATTTCTCCAGTAACATCTTTTTCTAGTGTTCATTGGAAGTCTTATAGTGTGGTATAGGGGTATATTAAATTACATCGTTCTGAAGAAAAAGTTTTATACTAAATATGATTGTTAATGCCGAAAGATTGTATTTTCTGATAGCGAGGACAATTTTTTTTTATTGATAATTAAAAATCTTCTTACGAGTGAGAATAAGTAAAAATCATATCTCCTCTGTTATGTAGTTAGAGGGAGAGTTCGACCACTGACAATACAACCTATCAGCTATTATCATGATAATTAAGATAAGCGGAAAGAGTGCTATTTAAAAGACCTCATAACGAAGTAATCTCAAGCACTCCGACATAAGAAGCATATTCGGGTTCATTCCTGCGAACTATAGTTATTAAGACTAATAGAGATTGCAACCGACAGGATTCAGTGAAAAAGTTTTACACGGTATCGTCATTTTTGGGTCCGTAAGCCCATTTGACAGAGTTTGGCATGCAGGAAGATCCTTTATAAAAATGCACTCATCTATGGGATACAGCGAGGCGGATGCAGGCCTCCTTGCATGCTACTAGCCAACAGACAGGATCAGGATTTGAATAGGGGAACCTCTCTCTGTGGTGAACAGGTGACAAAAATATGAATATTTTTGAATATCAATTATGAGAATTAAATTATAATAAATATTTAAATGGAGAATCGCTGTAATTTTGACTTTGTTCACATTTAATATATTTGAACTAATCAATTGACAGTAGTTTGGATCAAAAGTTTACAATTTAAATTGTTCTCTACATGCGGGTTGTCTAAACCGTTCTCCTATTCATAAGACGCGGTACTCAAAAAAACTGTAAGGCGATTTGAGGAATCTGGAGAAAGTAAAGCATAGATTCGATCAGGTGACGAAACGAGTTATCAATGACAACAAAGTTACTTCAGTATAAGCAATCGATTTTGTTGAAAGATTCCACACATCACAGGAAGGGTTGCACAAGTACATCGATGTAGGTCTTGCTTTCGTTTTACGTTTTATTACGTTCAACAATAAATTTAAAATCTCATACACACAAATAAAACTTATGCAAGAATAAAGTGTAGATGGACTTGGTCTCGTAGATTGAGTTTATGAGGTACATGATGGATAATAAATTAACAATTATGTAGAATTTCGTTAACAGACGAATGTATTATTCGAAGAAGCAACTGTTTACACTGTGTGGAAGTTGAAAATCGACACAATATAAGCTATCTGGATGTCAGGTCGCACAGTCAAGATCACACAGAAGAGCTGAAAGCGAGGAAAAACCATACTCAAAGACCACAACAATTTCGAATTGTATGGTCCGATATAGTAGTATACTTATTCAACAGGGGTCAATTTTTGATCGAAAGAAAATTAACGTGTCAGATAGCTGTGGTGTAAATGTTTCGGCGATATTTTAAGATGAGAAATATTCCCCGGACGATAAATTGAAGTAGGACTAAGGTAGAAAATTGAATGTCCCTCCACGTTCACACGACGAATTCAGAACCTGACAAGAATTTATTTGCGTTATTCAGAGGAACTTTGAAAAATCCAGTTTACCAAACACGTAACCAGCAAGTCTTAGCCATGGCTTAAGGCAACGCGAATTAATCAATGAATCACCGATATAATTTTCTAGCACAGTCATGGAGAAATGTGGTAGGACGCCTTCTACCATCGATACGGTGCTGTCAACCGACAACAAATGAGACATTTATGTGAACGCACTTAATAACGCGTAATACTAGACTAATGTTTAAAAAATGTTCTAAACTAGTCAATTGTTCGCCGTTTTAATGTAATCTGATAAAAAATAGTTAGTATTATAAAAATTTATTTGAGAACAGAATTTGGCGTTGTCCGACGACTTCGGTTTATGGGGAGGGTATAAAAAAATTATAGACCTCCGAGATTCCAAAAAATCATATGTGCGTAGGATATGGTGGAACACGTATGTTGTAGTAGGAGATTGACTCAATTAATTGACTGGAATATACCGGAGTGATGTTATTGAAAACCAAAGTTACTCAATCTAATATAAGAAAAAGCGGCAAATCTGGCAAACCGTGGAAATAACAACATATGGAATCATTCTGTGTCCCAAATATAGTGTGTCACCTCAAATTTTGTAACAATTATGCTTAGCATAGTTATACGAGGAAAATTTTCCACGACTTTGGGCCACGCTGTATATCATAGCGCCTACTAAGACAAACCGAGTAAAACTCGACAAATTACTACCATCAAAACCACAGGTGAATTTTTATATATGGTCACACACCCCCCAATTTATACTTATTGCAGGGCATGAATATGACTAACTTCATTTTAACTAGAACCTACTATAATAAATAGTGTATACCAAATCTCTTAGGGACAACTGCGTAGCAACTAAAGATAGAATAACAGAAGCAAACCGGCAGAGACAAAATTCGATATCCAAAATTATTATGGTCAACATCTATAATTTGACGTCATCAAAAAACCCACCTAAGCTTACTTTTATCTTAACTCTAGTGATATTTTTAACAATTCCAAATTGAAATAGGCCCATTAACATTTTTTATGTTCAACGCTCACGCTATCTTTATTCTTTATTGTTTTAGAAGAAAATTGTCCATACCGAGTGATTGTTTTCGTTTTTAGAGCAGTTGTAAAGATTCTTGTTTTTAAAATTGCTTAATGCTTGTGATTGTTAATAAATAATATAGTATGGTATAATTGGATCCAAACCCTGACATCCCAAAGTAAAAGTTATTCTCCATCAGCAAATATTCTCATATGGTCCACATATCCACAATTTCCACTAATTGATCTTATTATTGTCAAGTGCCGGATTGGTTAGAAATATTTTTATACAGTTGTTGTTTATTTACCTGATAGATTATGTTTGGTAGACTTTGAATATTTTCTCGATTGCTTAGGAACAATTTGATATATTAAATAATGACTGTATAGTACTAGGCGATTTTAATGTTTCAAGGTTATAGATAATGATATGTCTGATTCAAAACTTCTGTAGTTTTAAGTTTTGCGGGCTTTACTGGCCTTAGACAATTTAAAAATGTTCCATTAATCATTTGGTATACTGCTAGATTTGATCTTATCGAAATTTCGTGTAAGTGAAGCATGATGACTCACCTTTGTCTATGAAGACTCTCATCACCCAGTCTCTTTTAATAACATTTACGGATATATTTGTAAAAGAGGCCTAAATTTAAGTGTGGTTTGAAGCAATTAACTTACAACTTTAAAATAGCAAATTTTCCTGCTTTATATCGAGAACTGTATGAAACTTTTATGATAAGATTTTTTCTGTGTTAATAAATATCCACAGTTTATAAAAACTTTAGCCATAA
This sequence comes from Diabrotica balteata, assembly GCA_918026665.1. Taxonomy (NCBI): domain Eukaryota; kingdom Metazoa; phylum Arthropoda; class Insecta; order Coleoptera; family Chrysomelidae; genus Diabrotica; species Diabrotica balteata. The sequence continues at coordinate 17,968,202 of OU898284.1, read as the reverse complement.
ATACCCCCCTGGTTCGATGCTGATATCATTCACAACATCAAATTAAAAGTTTAGAAAAAATTTAAACGATTAAAAAATCATGTGATTTGCTTGAGTTTCAACGGTTAAGACACCTACGTAAATCAAAAAATCAATTTGACATACATGTATATGTCGAGAATATCCAAATGCTTTATCATCCATAACCCCAATGAAATTTTGATCTTATGTAAATTCAAAAAATATTAGTTCAAAAATTCCTGGTGTGATGAAATATAAATGACATTTACTACCTCCGACCCACAAATTATTGTGAATGTGTTTTGCAGAATTTTTCAAGAGGTGTTTTTCTGTCATCAGATATTAATTTCAAGGCTAACCTTTCCTAAGTTAACGCGTTACTTAAATTTTTATCCTATTTTAGAGTCTGAGATATATTTTGCTAGTAAGAAATTGAAAAGACAAAATGACGTGTGGACCTGATAATATTCCTCCTTTTTGGTTAAGGATTGTATAGGTTGCTTAACTGTGCCACTATAAAAAAATTTATGTCTTCTTAACAAGGAATCTTCGAGTCTCTGGAAGGGGTCAAAAGTGTGCCCAATATTCAAAACTGGTGAAAGGGTCCAGGTAGATAACTACAGACCAATTTCCATTATTTGCCATCTATCGAAAGTCTTTGAAATAGTTTTGTATAATGTATTTATTCACGCACGTCGTAATCAGCTGTCTCAATATCAACATGGTTTTGTCTCCAATCGGTCCACTGTGACAAACTTAGTAATGGTCACAATATATCTCAGCAGGCCTAGATAATAGAAGTCACGTTGACGTCATTTATATGACTTTACGAAAGCCATTCACCCGAACGTATTACTTTCTAAATTGTGTCTCTTTGATGTTCTCTGAGGATGCCGTGACTTTTATGAGCTCTTACTTGTCAAAAAGAACGCAGTTTGTTGCTTATAATGGTTACAATCGGAAAAAGTACCTAGCTTCTTCAGGGGTTCCACAAGGTTCCTAATCTAGGTCCATTATTGTTCTTGTTATTTATTAACGATCTGTGTAAATCAATTCTGCACCATGTTTATTTTATGCCGATGATTTAAAGATTTATTCATTGATAAGCGACCTTAATGATTGTCATTTTCTGCAGAGTGAACTAGAATCGTAGTACATGAATGGTGTAATGCAAATCAGTTGAATCTTATGCCAATAAGTGCAAAGTCGTTAGGTATTCTAGGAAACAGTTTAATATATATCCACCCTTATATTAATCGATGGCAATGAACTTGAATCGTTTTGAATAAAATTAAAGACCTTAGAGTTACATTTGATTATAAACTCACCTTTGTTGAAACATGTTAATTTAAAGGTTAAAGAAGCACTTAAATCTTATGGATTCATTAATTAGAAATTAGTCGAAATTCACTACTAAAGGCAATTAAATTACTTTATTACACTGTTTGTACGCTGTAAACTGCATATGCTTCTGTCATTTGGTCACCTTTTTATGATGTACACATCCAAATTATAGAGCACGCGTAGCGTAAAATTTTAAAATTTTTGTCTTTTAAAATTAGCGGCATATATGCCAGGAGGGCATCAGCAATAGCGAGTGTGTAGCGGTTTGGACGTGAGTATCATTAGAATCTAGACAAATTAATGCCTCCCTAATATTCCTGTACAAGCTACTACATAATCTTATTGACTGCTCCTCTGAAATTCTCCTCTATTTCTAATGAGCACCTATTATAATTCCTTAAGTGCTTACTGCGATATATTTCACTGCAGTTTAAAGCAGCTTACTAGGATGGCTGAGATCTACCTAGGTGATTAAGTAGTTTCTTTATGTTAAGGTAAAATTCTCGAAAAATGTGTTATTTAGTTAGTACCTATGAATTATTAATTTTCATTTAACGTTAGTATTGTATTTTGTCCTATAATGATTCTGTTGGACAATAAACGCTATTATTATATAGTTCAGTGGATCAAAAAATTAATAAAATAATCAAATAGAAATCAAAGAAGCTAAGGAAGTCTGGCTGTCAGAAAAGTGTGAAGAAATAGAAAAAATACATAAACAACATGACAGTTTTAACATACAACGGAAAATCAAAGACACAGCTTGCATATACAAGAAATACGGAAATAAAACGGCGTATTGAGATAGCTAGAACTGCTTTTAATAAGATGAAAGCAATATTATGCAATGGAAAACTCAACATTGAAATTAGAACTAGAGTATAAGATGCTACGTGTTCTCTGTCCTGTTGTATGGAATTGGGGCCTGGATAATTACAGAGGAGACACAAAAAAGACTCATTAATTTTAAAATGTGGTGTTGGAAGTGTGGTGAAAGAATGTGAAAAATATCATGGACACAACACATAATAAATGCGGAAACGCTACGAAGAATGAAAAAGAAAAAGAAATACTCAACACTATAAAGAAAAGAAAAATGAGCTACTTTGGTCACATACTAAGAAACGAGAAATACGAATTGATGCGGCTGGTCACACAAGGGAAGTTGGAAGGCAAAAGAGGACTGGGGAGAAGACGCACATCCTGGTTGAAGAATCTGAAACAATGGAGTGAGAAAACGTCAATAGAACTTTTCAGAACGGCTGCAAATATTGTCAAATGGGCCATGATGATGGCCAATGTCCTTAGGGATGGGGCACGTTAAGAAGAAGATAGTTCAGTAAAAAGCTACACTATTTCAAGTGTCGGGTTTTGGGGAGGAGTGGTGGTATAATTCGGTAAATTACGTTTTAAGACGTTTGTAGCAAATATTTCGAAAACGAAACAGTTTAGCGTAAAAAAGGTTGTATACAAAAATGTCAAATTTAAACTAAAAGAGGTCATATGTATAATTATTCTAAAATCAACGGCGTTACGGAGGGTGTAATAGTAGAGGTTTTCCAAATTTTTTATTCTTCCTCCTTAATAATAATTTTAATTACTATTAACCTTCTTATGATAATAATGATGATTATAGTGCAATGAGTTTTAAGTAAACTTAAGAAACAGAAGAGAGAAATAAAAAAAGAAAGTAGAATAAATAATTTTGGTAGAAAAAAATGGTTGCCTTCCATTAAACTATACAGGATATAACGATGATATCATTAGATATAAAAAGTCAATATTCAGTGATCGGGATATGATAATGTCATTAAACTAGAAAAACAGGATAGCATAAATAACTAGAATAAGATCTTCAATTTCTGTAGTACCATATAAAAATGCAATCTGCTTTATTGTGAATATATCAATAAAATTCATTTTGCTCAATACAAACAAAATTTTTCTTTTTTACCACGAATATCACAACGTTTACGGCTATTAGTGCAATAACTCATACATAAAAATATTTTATTCCCTTTGATGTTCAAAAGTTAGCTCCGCGGATGAATATTAAAAATCCTACCTCATTTCCCATTACACCGTTTGTAGCCCTTCTTTCATTTTATTAAAGCATTACAGATATTTCGAATATACAACCAAGAATATCTAATACAGGGAAATAATAGTTGAAGCGTAAAAGCCAGTGGCATCGCGTTAAACAAAAATAAAAGAACAGGTTAAAAAACAAGTTTATATAAGAATAAAACAAAATTGATTGTAATGAAAATTGCATTTTTAACTAATATTTGACTTTTGGATTTCCACTCCAGAAATAGTTTTTAAAAAACAGTAAGTATTAAAGAAATGTGTGAAAAGTGTATAACCTTCTTATACTCCTCTCTTGCGTTCAATCTTTCCCTGAATGATTAGTTGAGGGATTGCGCACATTATTTGCCTTCCTTAAGAAATCCTCGTTTCTCACCCTATCTGTCCATGGTAGGCGGAACATTCTTCGCAACGTCCACATTTCGAACGCCTCAAACAAAGGTACTCTTAATGTCCCTGTTTCCATGCCGTATAACAATTTATTTTTTATTTAGCGTATGGATAATTACAATACGATAAAAGTAGTATTTAGATAATAATTATGTTCAAATTGGAATTGTAACCTAAGTTAAATATTAAATATTAATGTCCAAGTTGCACAGCCATTCAGTTGCACCAGGAGAACACTCTGCAAAATCTTGAAGGTCTCCGCTGTATCTGCGGATTGGGCAATCCGCCATGATGTGTTGGATGGTCTGTCTCGGGGATCCACAATCACATTGTGGGCTTTCTGCATGACCCCATCGGTATAGAGAATCAGCACATTTGCCATGACCCGTGCGTATGCGATTTAATTTTGACCATATAGGACGTGGCAGGTTTGATCCAGTGAAGCCGATCGACGAACTTGTTATTTTGATGACGTCTGGCTCTGTTGTTGGCATCCATCTTTTCGTCCACTACTCTTGCTTATTGTAGCTATCACCCATTCCCTGAACGGATTGGACAGGGGGTCGTCTGGACTTCAGTCTTTGTTGGTCTCGTGCGGGCGTGCGGAATATACTGGTGAATTGGCAGACGATTATTTGCATGATTTTCTGATATTCTCTGACAAGTGCTGCCGTTCGTCGAATATCTGGAGGTGCTATATTGCTCAGAATTGGAAACCATCTTAGTGGAGTTGATTTAATAGTACCAGATATTACTCTCATAGTGTAATTTAGTTGAACATCAATCTTGTTGACATGAGCGCTATTTAGCCATACCGGTGCGCAGTATTCAGCGACAGAATACACCAGAGCCAGTGAGAAGGTTCGAAGTGTATCCGCAGTGGCACCCCATGTCGTTCCAGCAAGCTTTGTTATTATGTTGTTACGGGTTCTCACTTTGGCAGCTACATTCGTAAGATGGGTTTTGAACGTCAGTGATCTGTCGAGCGTTACACCCAGGTATTTAGGGTTGTTATTATGTTTCAAAGTCTCGCCATTGAAGGTGATGCTAAGGGTGTCATTCGAAAGCTGATTTGTGAGATGGAAGAGGCTTGTCTCAGTTTTGTTTGTATTAGGGCGAAGTCGCCATTGTTTAAAGTAGTCGCAGAGAACCCTTAAGTCTTCGGTAAGCGCCCCTTTCTCCAACATCTTTGGCTTGGTTTTGAAATGCGATAGCCAGGTCATCTGCGTAAGCAAATTTTTTTGATTTTGTCTCTGAAAGATCGGCTGTGTAAATGTTAAATAATAGTGGAGCAAGCACTGAACCCTGTGGGAGGCCATTATTTAGCTTTCTGCCATTGCTCTTTGTATCGTTTATATATACTTGAAACAGTCTGTTGGTTAGGAGGTTATTGATTAGTTGGCAGGTTTTCAGGCATGGTATGACCTTCATTAGCTTGTAGATCAGGCCTTCTCTCCACACAGTGTCATATGCAGCCGTCAGATTTATAAACGTTACGGCTGGTTTTTCCCGTTTTTCGAAACCGGCTTCAATAAATGTCGTTAAGGACCGTACTTGATCACTACAGCTACGCCCGCTTCTAAATCCGGCCAGTTCGACTGGTATCACAGTGTCGGTGATGGGGTATATCCTGCTATATATAAGTCGCTCTAGTTTGTAGCAGCAACTGAGGAGGGCAATAAGTCGATAGTTTTTCGGTAGTTCACCGTCCTTTCCAGGTTTTAAAATTGCAATAACTTTGGTTCTTTTGAACTCTGGAGGTAGTACAGATGTCTTCATTATGTCACTAAAAAAGTCTTTGAGCCAGTGTCGCGTTTTCGGACCACAGTGAATTAGGAACTCAGGATACATTCCATCGAAACCTGCCGCTTTGCCTTTTTTAATTTGACTGAGGCCATCGTTTATTTCGTTCAGAGAGAAGCATCTTGAAAACTCTGAAGTAGGAGGAGTGTTTGTCTTAAGTTCTTTTAGAGCTTTTTTTGTGAGACGTCGTATGGATTTTGTCAGAGGGGGCACGCGATACTTTAACTATTCTGTTAGCTATCCTTTTCGGATCGATACTGTTCTTGTTCAAGCGTTTCTCTCTAACGGCTCCACCTGCCTTCCGGCCTAAAAATCTATTTTGTGGCCTAAGTATAATGTTGCTCTAGGGCTGAAGTAGTATTGGAGTATTTGACTGATAGAAATGTTTGTAAATGCGATTATTGATTCGTCGATTTGTCTGTCCTATGTATGAACGTAGGCAACTGGTATAAGGTATTTCGATATTTCGGTTTTAGATTTTTTAAGGACAGGGCTACTGTTTCAAAATATTTGTTGTAGATATCCTGAGTTGAAATGTTTCCTTTGAGTCACAAAGTATATCAGTGTTATCAAGTGTTCTAAGCCTACCTGCTAGTAGTTTCGTACAATATGTATGGTAGAATGCATAAAACATTTTAATTTTCCACTTTAAATGTGTATTTACATGATCCAGGTAACGTAATTTTTAGATTTTATTTGGAAAGGCGATAAGGTGTCGATGAAAATATATCTTATTTCGCGTAACACGTAAAAAACATTATTAAATTATTTTATATACCTATTTACAACGGCAAAAATAACGCAAAATTCATGCGATTTAGAAAAACAGTAAAGTTTTATATCATATTGATTTCCGCAAATACCTATCAAATTTTCCGTTTACTGTAACTGCTAAATTTCATTTAGATTTTTTCGCAACAACATATCATTTCTTCCGCCCCCTTCAACCCCTGTAGGACTCCCAATCGTAAAGCGGGTTGCGGGTATTGCGGATATATAAAAGAACACACTGAAAATCTAATAAAAGTTAAAGCGTTCCTTGTAGGAAAATCAATTCCCACTTCCACATGAAAGACTTCAGAAGTTTGTTCGAGATTTCCTTCTTCTCCAACCTTCACGCCGCTTCACAGGGCTGTTTTATATGAAATACGGCTACAAAAACGAATTAGAAGTCATTACTTTCGTTTTTTATTGTTTCCAGAAGAGTATCAGGTTTCGGATAGAACGTTTTATGGTATTAGTATAATGTTTCGGTAGAGAATTCTATAGTTTCGACTGTAGACAGAAATTCTTAGAAATAAACTTATCGCCTTTAGTTTTTGATTAGTTTTCTTAAAAAAAAAGCACATTTAATGAAAATTGGGAATATTGAAATATTGGGGAAAAAATTGGGAATATGACTATACAGGGTGAGTCATGAGGAACTTTACATACTTCTACCATATGTAAAGTCCCTCAGGGAGCATATCATGTGGCCACTAAAAAATGTCAACTCCTCTTCTTTATTAATTAACAGGGTGATTTGTGTAATTGACCATTTATTTTATTTTACTGTAGTGTTTAATACGGCTCATTTGATTTTTTTAATTTTTGCATGATACAGTACACTACTATCAAGCATTCGACTGGTATTAGCTAAACTAAAAAATTCCAGGACTGGCTTTGGAAAAATTAATTTAGGGATTCGTATTAAATATTACACCCTATATATATATATTATATATATATATATATATATATATATATTATATATATATATTTAATGCAATAAGTGATTTTCAATCTACATAAATAGCCAATGAAAACAACATATGCGACAATGTTGTCGCACTTTTATTAAATTTTTAGTGAACGATCAAATCGTACCAAAAATAGAACAACCATAATGAAGTATCAAATTATAAGGTAATTAATTTAAACAAATGTTATAAATTTCAAACATTTTAATTGAAATGATAAACTGAGTTACTGCACAACAAAAAACAGTAACTACCAACAATAACGAAGAACAATTTAAAAAAAAAAACTAAAAATATGTACATAGTTATGATAAACCCATAAATTAGAACTAGAAAAGATACAATAATGGTAACAAAATAAAAATAATTCAAAATAGATTTTCGAAATGGAACCCTGCAGCCTGTACACATTTTTGTTGCCGAATTGTTAATTGACGTATTGAATTACGGATACTCTGGGGATCGTTTCTAATAGTATTACAACAATGTATAATTCTATCAATTAATTTGTTGTCGGTTATTAATATTCACTGCGTAAACTAGTTGCTTCAATCATCCCCAAATATGGTAAATATGGTAATCAACGGGATTGAAATCAGGGGTTCTTGAAGGCCACGAAATAGGACCTGCACGTCCTATCCACCTGTTGCCATAAACATTATTGAGATGTTGTCTCACTGCCAGTAAAAAGTGTGGGGGTGCCCCATCATGCTGAAAATACATCCCTCGGATAGCAACGTTCGCGTTGGCAAGCAAATTCGGCAAAATATTTTGTAGAAAGTTCAAATAGACCTGCCCTGTTAAAGGACCATCAAAAAAGTGAGGACCTACTAATTGGTTATTTATGACACCAATCCACACGTTAACCGAAAACCTTAACTAAGAACGACGTTCTCGAATAGCATGGGGATTTTCTTCTGCCCATACATGTGAATTTCGTGAAATATTTATCCCGTCTCTGGTAAATTGGGCTTCATCTGTAAATAGTGTCCTGTATAACGTTGGTCGATTATTGTTAATCCATCTACAAAATTCCAACCTATCGATCTCATCTCCAGCATGTAGTCGCTGAACCATTTGAATGTGATATGGGTAATAGATTATTTTTTTGTAAGACTCTACTTACCTTTAATTGAGTAACATGAGTTCTCGACTTACTTGTCTAGTACTTATTGTAGGGTTCATAGTAACGGCGTCCATAATGTCATCTTCCTGCGCTTCATCTACATGCCGCTCTGTTGTTCCACTAGGAAAAGTGCCATTTTCTCGCAAATAATTAAAAACTGACCCAAATGTTGGATGACTGGGAGTTTGACGATTAGGAAATCTCCTACGATATTCTCTACTAGCAGCCCTACCATTCCCATTACAGAATCCATAAACAAATATTATGTCTGCATATTCTGTAGTCGAAAACTGATGTGGCATTTTGAACGAAAGTAACAAAAGCTCTACAAAAATTTAACACAATGTACTTAACGTAGATATGACAGAAGAAATATGTATTCTTGTACACATAAATAATAATTGATAATGATAATAATGACAATGGGTATAAATATCAAGAAACGTCAAACGGTCAACGCCAACCTTCATTTTAAACTTTTTTAGATTTATTTTTATTTAGTACAGTTGATGCAATGTATTATTATTTGACATAAAATTTTAATCATTTACAATCAACAAAAACTAACACATACAAGAGGTTTGACTTTTTATTCAATTTAATTTATTATTTATCGAAAATAATGCCCCAATACGATCTATGAGTAAAAATTTAAAATTGAAAAACAAAGTGACAGTAAAGATGTTAATTTTCTACGTATTAGATTATGTTGTAGGAACTCATTTTAATTAAAATGTTTGAAATTTATAACATTTGTTTAAATTAATACCTTATAATTTGATACTTTATTATGGTTGTTTTATTTGTAGTAAGATTTGATCGTTCACTAAAAATTTAATAAAAGTGCGACAACATTGTCGCACATGTCGTTTTCATTGTCTATTTATGTAGTTTGAAAATCACTTATTGCATTTTAAAAAAATATATATATACAGGGTGTAATATTTAATACGAATCCCTAAATTAATTTTTCCAAAGCCAGTCCTGAAAATTTTTTAGTTTAGCTAATACCAGTCGAATGCTTGATAGTAGTGTACTGTATCATGCAAAAAATTAAAAAAAAATCAAATGAGCCGTATAAACACTACAGTAAAATGAAATAAATGGTCAATTACACAAATCACCCTGTTAATTAATAAAGAAGAGGAGTTGACATTTTTTTTAGTGGCCACATGATATGCTCCCTGAGGGACTCTACATATGGTAGAAGTATGTAAAGTTCCTCATGACTCACCCTGCATAAGCTGTAATTACTAAACAGCTACACGGTGTTTGCAATGACTTGATAAAATTTTCTTAATTGGTACCTACGTCCTCTTTGTTTCCTTCGATCTGCGGGCTACCCTCAGTTTAGTTTCATTCGAGAAATGGATAAATGAGATGATTATTGTAACTCTCGTATCTATCATAATACTTTATTGTTGTTTTTATTATGTAGTCCATGATAACGCACTGCTAAATATAGGCCTATCGCATACTTTTCCGGCGAGCTTCCGGCGCCTTAAAACTGGAACACTCCGGATAAGGGAGAAAACCCCGACAGAAAACATGAGGAAGGCAATGGGAAACCACCTCATTAATTTTCCCAAGAAAGTTATGATGGTAAATGGAACTAAATCGATGGCCCCCAGTGCCCGGCAGGCAAATATTCAGGTGGTGCTAAGAATCCCCGGGAGGAACAAAAACAAATACAAAACTAAAACAAACAATGACGTCAAAGTAGCGACCTGGAACGTCAGAAGCCTTTATGAGGCTGGAAAGCTAGCAAACGTGTGCCAAGAAATGAAACAGATTGAATATAGATATTTTAGGTCTGAGTGAAGTTAGATGGCCTAACTCAGGAACAACAAAAATTATGAACAAAACACTCTAATATTCAGGCAACAATGATCCAAAACATTTCAATGAAGTAGGTGTAATAATAAACGATGAATTGAGTAACGCAGTTTCAAACTTTATACCACTCTGTGACAGAGCAATGCTGTTGCAAATAAGGAGTTCTCCTTTTAATATGAATATTATTCAGGTCTATGCACCAACCGCAGATAAGCCAGATGACATACTAGAAGAATGGTACGAAGAGCTACAAAAGCTCATGAAATTGACAAAGAAAGAAGATATTAACATCGTCCTAGGAGATTTTAATGCTAAAATAGGAAGAGGTAAATTCCAAAATATCGTAGGAGAATACGGACTAGGAGAACGAAATGAAAGAGGTGACAGACTATTAGAGTTTTGCCAGCAACACAATATGATAGCAACAAACACTTGGTTTAAGTTACCTCAATGTAGGTTATACACCTGGACTTCCCCGCTACACACAAAAGAAAGAATAACAAGCAATCAAATAGATTATGTTTTAATCAACCAACGATTTCGTAACTCCATTACAAGTACAAAAACATATCCTAGTGCTGATGCAAATTCCGACCACAACCCTGTAGTAGCAAATATTCGCACAAGAATTTAAGTAATAAAAAATGCAAAGTTGAAGAACAAACCTAATATGGAACTACTAAAAGATGTACAGATTAAAGATAAAACCACTGTAAAACTAAATGAAAAACTCTCAGAAATAGACCGAACCCAAATAAATATCCAAAATATAAATACAACTTGGCAACAAATAAAATCCATCCTCGTCAATTCTGCAAGGGAAGAAATTCCAAATACACGATTAATAGCAAAAAAAGACTGGATGACACCAGCTATTCTAAAGATGATAGACGAAAGGAGGAAATACAAAAATAAGAACACAAGCGATTACAAACGATTAAATACAGAAATACGAAGGAAAATAAAGAATCAAAGAGAAATGGCTCGAAGAAAAATGTAAAAAAATAGAAGAATTAGAACATAGACATGATTACTTTAATATGTACAAGAAGGTGAAAGAATTTTCATTCATCCGCAAAAAACAACATTGCCCACTGGTAAATAACAACGGAAAGTTAATTCATAACACCAAAGATAAAATAGAAAAATGGGAAAAATTTATACAACAGCTGTTCCGAGATGAAAGAATAGACATTACAATAAATAATGTTACTGAAAGCCCACCAATTCTAAAAGTCGAAGTGGAATATGCCATTAAACAATTAAAGACCAACAAAAGCCCTGGACCTGATACTTAGTTTATCCTGAAATACCTGAAGTTTATCCTGAAATACTTAAATTGATCGAAAGTAATAACATTGATTTGTTAGTAATTTTGTTTAATACAATCTACGATACTGGGGAAATACCAGAGGAATGGTTAGAATCTATTTGTATTCCCATTCCAAAACAAGCTAACTCCAGGCGATGCGCAGATTTTAGATTAATAAGTCTTATGAGCCAAGTGCTTAAAATTCTATTAAAAATACTTCACAATAGGGTATACAAAAGGTGTGAAAAAGAAGTTGGATACGATCAATTTGGATTCAGAGCCGGAATGGAGACCAGAGATGCCTTGTTTTCATTACAAGTACTGCTGCAGAAGTGTTACGACCAACAAAAGAATATTTTTCTATGTTTTGTAGACTTTGAAAAGGCATTTGATCGCGTAAACCATAATAAAATGTTAAATTCCTTGCAGAGCATCAACTTGGATAGTAAAGATCTCCGATTAATTAAGAACTTATATTGGAGGCAGAGTGCCAAGATTAGGATCGACGATCATACATCTAGAAATATTAGTATAAATAAAGGAGTAAGGCAAGGATGCATACTATCCCCTATGCTGTTCAATCTTTACTCGGAACTACTATTCAAGCAAGCCTTGGAAAACCTTTCCACAGGAATAAAAATTAATGGAGAACCAATATCTAGCATAAGATATGCAGATGACACTGTCCTACTGGCTGATACAGACACAAACTTACAGAGGGTTATAGACCACCTTAAGGATGCTTGTCGAGAGTTTGGAATGAAGATCAACGAAAAAAAAACAAAGTAATGGTGATCCAAAGAAAACAGAATATCCCTTACCTATAAAAATAAATGGGAATATTTTAGAATAGGTAAACCAATACAAATACCTTGGCTGTTAGATTAATTGCAAGCTGGGCCCAGAACAAGAAATTAAGCGAGAATTGCTCAAGCTAGGGATAGTTTCTTTAAGATGCGCGTTCTATTCTACGATACACATATAAATATTAAATTGAGATTAAAACTTGTAAAATGTTTTATCTGGTCTGTTCTTCTCTACGGAGTCGAAACGTGGACTTTAAAAATAAAGAGCCTGAATAGAATCGAGGCATTTGAAATGTGGGTGTACTGTAGAATTTTAAAAATTCCTTGAAAAACAAATGAAAAAGTACTAGCTAGACTCAATTTAGAAAAAGAACTATTGAGAACAGTCAAAAGAAGAAAAACCAGTTATTTAGGGCGTTTGTTGCGCAACGAGAAATACTACATCCCTCAGTTGATAATAAAAGGCAAAATAGAAGGAAAGCGAGGAACTGGAAGAAAAAAATTGTCCGGGTTACGTAATATCAGAAACTGGACAGGACTTGGATTTGAAGAACTCTTAAGAGCAGCTGAAGATAGACAAACGTTTGCCACCATAACCGCTAACCTCCATTGATGGAGACAGCACTTGAAGAAGAAGCATACTTTTCTATTGAGTCCAATTTGCTCTATCTGAATCCAATTTTTAGTCACCCTTTTTATGTCAACTGTATATCTCGTAGGCGTGTGCTATATAAGAAAGACGTATTTTAAAAATACTGAGCTATATACAATTAATTCTTCTTCTTTACGTGCTATCTCCACGACGAAGGTTGGCAATCATCACTGCTATTTTAACTTTTGACACTGCAGCCCGAAAGAGTTCAGTTGAGCTACATCCCAACAATTCCCTTAGATTTCTCAGCCAGGACATTCTTCTTCTACCTATGCTGCGCTTTCCTTGAATTTTTCACTGTAATATTAGTTTTAGTAATTCATATTTGCCACCACGTGTAATATGACCCAGATATTGTAGTGTTCTTATTTCTCTTTTTTTTTTTTTCTTTTATTTCTCTATTTATTGTATGTTCCCTATTCTTCTTAATACTTCTTCATCGACTATTTTCTCTGTCCAGGAGATTCTCAGCATTCTTCAATATTATCCACATTTCTAATGCTTCCAATTTATTGAGACATTGTTTATTTAAAGTCCATGTCTCCACATCATACAAAAGTACAGAAAATACATAACACTTTAGTACTCGTTTTCTAAGATTTAGGCTAAGATCTCTATAGCATAATATTTGTTTCAAAGTATTGAATGCACTTCTAGTCTTTTCTTTTCTCATTAGAAACTGTAATTTCTGTGGTATAATCGTTTGTTTTATTAATGTTTGCCCCTGAAAATTTTGAACTCGTTCTACCGTCTTATTACTTACGTGTATATTGATGTATCTAATATTTTTCTTTAATAAAACCATGAATTTGGTTTTCTTTATGTTTAGTGACAGATCGAATTCTTCACTCGCTGTAACAACCTTGTCTAAAATTCTTTGTAAATCTGTAATATTTTCTGCTTAATATTGTATCATCAGCATATCTTATTTCACGTATGGGTAACCCATTTATTTTGATGCCTGCTACTTCATCTTCTAATGCTTTTTTGAATTTTTCCTCCGAGTATGCATTAAACAGGTATGGCAACAAGACAGCCTTGTCTTTGCAACACCTCTTTTACTTTTTAGTTTATTAGTTTTTAAATTATTTATTCTTATGACAGCTATTTGTTCATAATGCAGATTATTTATTATTCTTATATCCCGTGTGTCAATGCTCTTTGTTCTCAGTACTTTTATTAACGGACTATGTTTTACTGTATTGGATGCCTTATTATAATCTATAATCGGTTTACAATGTGTCGATAGCTTACTACAAGTTTAACCCTAAGTAGAAAACTGAAATACAGAGAGGATAGATAATACGATATAATAGTAAAATCCAACCTAAAACTGACGGTTTAAGATGTTTTCGACTAACCCAGCTTGTATCTGAAGGAATACAATACAGCAGTCAACCTTATAATCCAATTACGTAGTATTTTGATTACATATGACTGACCAGTATCGTAGAGTATATGAAACATTTATGTGAACTAAATAAATATATTTTTTGTACTGTTATAATAAATTGTACTGTTTCTTCCACGCAGTTGTTGGAAGTCTTTCTACTAGTCGTGAATGATGAGGTGCATTATCTAATACTATAATTGAATTTGGTGGTATGTGTTCAACCATCTGCTCAAAATACTCTGAAAACATCAACTGTCATCCCCTCGTGATAGTCTTTTGTGCTTTTGGACTAAAATTCCAACAAACCATGCTTAACAAATCCTTTTTCACTGCCAATGTGAGAAATTATTAATCTACTGCCTTTACCAGAAGGTGGGGAGATACCAGTAGACCAACCTTTCATAAAGGCTTGCCTGGAGCTTAATATATTTTTATCTGACCAATTTTTTTAGAGTATGACCTGAGTTTACCCACGTTTCATCTTGGTAGAAGATTGGCCTTCCTTTAGCCCGGAATTATAGTATGGATCTTCGATAATTTCTTCTCCAACATAATATCTTCTCTCGGTCAATCAAAAGTGATTTTCGGTCTGATTTCTCCCACCGGAAATTTAATTCCTTTAAAACTTGCCACAATTTAGTTTATCCGATATGAGGCAAATTCGGGTTGTCTCTAACTTCCTGTAAAATTTTGTTTAGGTTTGGTATTGCTTTTTTTAAAAAAATCCATGAATTTGCCTTCGAGTACCATTTTTGGTAAATTCATCAATTTCAATAGGCTTTTTTCTCTCTTTAAGTGTTCGTTTGTGTTTGGGTTAGCTATACAGTGTCTTTTTCTTTCTGATACGAACCTATATATAGTTGACTCCCCTACGCCAGTCATGTTAGCACAACTTTCGACTATGTTTCGAACAGTGTTTGTGGGATTCTGAGAAACCAGAGCATCGTGAACATTCAGGACAATAGTCTTCTCTCTTGGTGAATAGACAGACTAACTGACTGCACGCAACAGTACCTACTGATGATGTTGATGATGAAGCTATCACAAACAATCCAACACATCGAGCACGAGGGAAAGGTAGGTATATGTTCGTATGTATATGGAATAAAAAATCACTCACGTACTGCATATAATTCGCAAAAGAAATATTCGAGAAGCTAATTACTGCCGTAGACACGGTAACATCGACGAGCCGTAAATTACATTCGATTAAAAACGTACTAAACAAAAAAATTGTTTTCGTTCGTAATAACTTTACAGTTTCGAGATAAGTTTCGAATATAAACTGAACAGACGAGGCACGTGGCCAAAGCCGGCATCTCCATACCCATTAAATTATTAAAAATCTCGGTAATTCCATCCTAATTATCTTGCAACGAATAGTACCTTCGGATATGAATTTCAGGTTTTCTAGTAAAGTGATTAAACGCGAAGATTACCTAGTATTGAAATATCCAAAGATATAAAATATTCTTAGTTACAAAATTGTTAATGGTTAAATTCTTATTTTTATTAATATAATATAATAACCAACATTAGCCGTGAAAGTTTTAATTGTTTTTGCTAAATATATTAGTATTAAAACAATATTAATATTGATAAACATTTTGGAAAGGAAAATAAATGTAAAACGCATTAATTTAATGAATAAACACCTCAGGAACGCCTATGAGTGGGGCACATTTCGTGCTCTCAACAATTTGTGAACGGATTATAGGAAGCAGACATGGATGTACTGGATTATATCTGAACAAAAGATTTTCAAGCCAAACATGATGATGATGATTCAAAACGCTTACTTAAATATTTATCTTCTTTCTTAAATAGATCACCCTATATGATATGTCGTTATTAGGAAGAACTTTAACTGCTCTTTAAGTATCGTTAACTACTTTCTATACCTAAATCTATCAGTTATTGGGATATTTGACTTTTAATGTATAAAATAAATATGTTTGTTCTATGATTTTGATTATTATTGTATAGCGTACAGGAAAATTTTAGTTGACTATTCGTTAGTTGAATCGGCGTCCATTATAGACAGATAAACAGATTTACTGCTGTAAAAAAATCGACATGTAACTTTATCTTTTAATCAAAAACTAATTAAACAATTTTATAGTAATTATTCGTTTCAGCAAGCAAACATGTATAGGTATTCGCTTGTCGAAGCCCGGCACAATTACATTGTTAAGCGATGTAATTGTTTCCGATCGGCAAACCTAGAAAGTTTTTTTCACAAAGTTAAACAAATTAATCACTTTTTATACAAAAAAATACCTAATAATTTATTTCCAACATAAGTAGCTTAAATTCCATCTGTTCCAAGCCGTTCACCGATTTCTTTTGTTAGGAATGGACCAAATTCAATCAGGCCCTCTTCTACCTGACGCTCCGATATATTATTTCATTCAACTTTTCATTTTTTTTAATGTTCTTAACGACCTCGACATCAGTAACCCAGAGCCCGGTATCTAACTTCTGTATTAATATATTTCTTTCACAATGGTGTCCATTGTGGCGCTCGGTTCAACAGGGTCTACCTGTTGTTTACACCTGACACAGTAGGACCAACCGGAATATGGTAATTGCATCCATTGTTAAACCATAACTACAACTGAGAAAATAAAGATCGGGAGCTTGTGGAATACAGGATGCTGCAGTCATATAATTTTCAATATAATTGAATTAAAAAAATTAAGTGGTAAAAAATATTGAAAATTTAATCAAAATAGTTGTCATGTTTGTGCAACGTATATTATAGAAAATTTCAACAAAAAATGAACATGCCAAGTATCCATAAATATGAAAAGGTGATTCATTGGATTAGCTGCTGAATAAGAAAAGCCAAAGTGTACTCTTATCAACTACTTCGTTATGTTTCGTTGGATTTCTCTAACATCTTCAGACAAAAGCTACTTATAGTTTATTTTTATGAACGAGAGAGTAATTAGCATAATTTTAACTGATACCTTCGACCACTCCATGGGCGTGCTCAAGATTAATTTGAAAAATTACTTTGAATAATTGTAAAAAATAAATGAATTATTTCAGTGTTATAAAGAGTTATGTGTATGTAAACAAAAGTGACCTCTTTTATCACACACTATATTAGAACTGACTGGCCTACATTAAAAAGGGTTTTAAAAAATTCACATTTTTTTAATTTTTAAAAATTACAAAAGAGAAAAAGAGTTTTAAAACCGTCTAAGGTATGTTAAATAGATGAATAAAAATATTAATATAAAACTTACAGCTACTTGTTACAAATCCAAATCAGATTCAGAAGATGAACTTTCAGAACCAAGATTTATAATAACTGGCTCGATCATTTTATCAGTAATATTGTCCAGCTTCCACATTTTTTCCTCTTCTTTAATAGTGTGATTTACTGCCTTTTCCCAGTTTTCAGGTTTTACATTATTTACGGCCTCCAAAAACAACTGTTTAACATCATGAATTTTAAAAGTGGTATTTTTTCTTGAAACTTCACTCTTTATCTGTTCCCATACCAGTTCAATCGGGTTTAATTCACAATGATATGGTGGGGATCTAAGTACTGTCATTCCACGATTTTTGGCAATTTCATCAATTTCGTATTTTTTAAATTTTTCTTTACAAAGGGCACACAACAAATAAAGTTCCTTTTATAGATCCGGGATGGTACGTAATATTTTTTGAACTCAGCCAATTCTGCAAGTCTTTTTTTAACCACTTGGTTGTGGGCAGTCCTTCTATAAGTCTGGAGTGATAACTTGCATTATCCATTACTATTATACAGTTCTTAGAAGAAGACCTATCATTTGTTCGAACCATTCTTGAAAGACATCAGCGTTCATGTCTTCATGGTAGTCACCGGTACGAGTTGATTCAAAAGTTAATAAACCACCTTCAACAAAACCGTCTGAACTGCCAATGTGTACTATTATCAGCCTGCGTCCCTTTCCTGATGGTGGGTTTAAACCAGTAGATAAGTTATTTACAAAAGCGTGCCTTTGACTTGTAACAGTTTCATCCTGCCAAAATTTATTTGGTGTATGACCCTCGTTGATCCATGTTTCATCAAGATAAAATATTTTTCTTTTTTGGTTTCTCATTTCCTTTATGGTTCTTAGAAAATGTCTTCTCCATATGACAATATCGCTTCTTTCTAATAAAATAGACTTTCTGGGATTCTTTTTCTAGCGGAAGCCTATTTCTTTTAAAAGTTTCCATAACGTACTTCGACTCATTTCTGGGTAATCCTTATCATCTTGAACTGAGACAAGAACTTTATCCAATGTTGGAAATTCTTGTCTAAAGAAGAATTCATGCACTTTCCGTCGAAGTCCTTCTTTAAAATGATATTCTCTTTGAAATTTTGGTTTCCCTGGAGCATTACGTGGCATTTGAAAACTACCACATTAATCTTCTTTAATAACTCTGTAAATCGTAGATTTCCCAACACCAAGTGTACTGCTAACTAACTCAACGGTCTCATCAACAGTTTCACATAAACGTTTGTCTGTAACTGATTTAAAACAATTAAATATTAATGTTTTTTCATTAACTGTTAAAGGACCAATTTTTCGGCGTTTACACGGCATTTCCAAATTTTCCATAACACTAGTATACACAATAAACTGCACCTTGCAACTGAAGTACCTACTTTTAGTGAACTGTTAAGAATTTTGAATACGCCACTTGGACCTTCCTACAAAATGGAAAAACCCACTATCACATTTTCTGTGGAATAAGTTTAGAAGGTAATTATCTAGTCAATTACTGTCGTAGATTCCTGGAATTAGAGAATTAAATGTTTGATTGTTGAAACCCTTATTTCGTGGAATGCACTCATTTCAGATAAAATAAAACGTTTTATTTTATCTAAAGAATTAAACTTTATTTTGCAAATAGGTAGGTACTTATGAAACTTTTATTGGTTATATATAACCAATAAAATAAACATCTTACATTTCTTGCAAATTCATTAGTACCTATTAACCTTCATCACTCCGACACTGGCAACCTTATTTAGGGATTAGTAACCCTCACAACTATTGTATTCTATTCTTAGAATTATAATATATTATAAAAACAATTAATAATGGTTTATATTTTATATATAACAACTAATAACGTAATAATAATTTGTATAAAATTGATCTTAACATAAATTTCTGACTTTAAATATAACTTTTCTCCTAAATCCGAAAACTGTCATCGTTCTTTGACAGAAACTTCCGGATCTGATAACTGACAGGTACGCAATAGGTAAACCATAGGCAATTTGCTTTCAATTTGAATATATCCCACGTGTTTCTTTTATAACTACTCTGTATACATATTTATTTTGCCCTATCCGTTTAAAGTCTTGTTATCAGTAACAGCAGTTCGTTAGCACCATCGGTGTTAAAATGGTAAAGAGGTAGTAGAGGCATATTATCGTTCTGATTGATATCGCGTGATATTTGATCGTATAAACTAAAAATTATATCATACCCATTAATCATTGATTATGTTCTATGCAATCTAGTTTTTTCGGTGATGTCGTTAGAGTAAATTTAAATAAATTGATGCAAGGAACTAGTTTTTCTAACAGGAGGTGTAGTTAATGGTGGTGTAGATTTATGTATGAAGACATCGATACACTTTAAGTATTTTACATGATAAAGAGCTTTACACTCTAAATAGACTAGCTTGATGTTTATAGCATATTACATTTAAGTAGATGTCATATTTAAGTAGAAAAGAAATGATGGTTTAATAATCGATAAATATTTAAAAAATTGTAACAATAAAACACTGAAAACTTTGTTTTCAAACTTCCACAAAATTTATTTTAACTTATCACTACAGCTGTTTCAGCTGATTGCCTTTCTCAAGTGATCTATTTTTGGCATGCGTTTACATTTTATAGTCTCTAATGAAATAGGTTGAGGAGGGGAGAACTGTTTGTCTCAAGTTGGTCATTCAGAATTATATCTGTGTTTTTTAATTTGTTGATCTCCATAGATTCTAACAAAGATAGCTTAATGCCTTTATTTTGATTGTGGAGAATTTTAAATTCGTCATTAAAAGAATGATTGTGATCTAGAAGGTGAAGTGCGTATGTAGACTTTGTTTTTCTATTATTGAAAGCCCTTTTATGTTCTGCTATTCGTTTATTAAAGTTTCTACCAGTTTGACCGATGTAAGTTTTTGGGCAGTCGCCACATTTAAGTTTGTACACACCACTGTGTAAGTGTTTTTTATTTTGATTCTTGTTGTTTTTGATATATTTGCCTAGGTTGTTATTTGTTCCGAAAGCTGGTGTTATTCCTTTCTTTTTCATGTGTTTGGCTTTTTTGTTGATATTTGTTACATAATTGTTTTTATATTTGACATAACCCATTTAAACCCATTTTTTTTTAACACTATAGCTGGCTGAATCGTTAGAAGGTTTGATAATTTACTTTTTGTTAAATATTTTATAAAATCCTTTTTCGCGTTCCTTGTATATAATAAAATAGACCGAAGCACGGTTTTCTTGTTTGTCGACTATAACATTTTACCTTGAGGTGATTATAACTTTATCAAAACCATTTATCGAAATTTTGACTAAGAAAACAAAATTAGAGTTGCATGTTATCGACACACTTCAGCTTGAAAAATAAACTCTTAATAATCTTTCCGTCATCGATAATTCTGGAATGTTTAAACGGGAGAACTTTAACAAACAATGGAAAGCTAGTTATATGAAAATACACTATAAGTTATTTACCAACGCAAATGAGAAATAAAGACGACAAACTCATTACATGAATATGAGTATGGCTGAACAATTATTAAAATACAAGCAATTTTGAATGATATTAATAAAATGTTGAGATGTATGTACCGTTCCCGTCATAAAAAACTGGTACAATTCTTATAACCAAAAATCGTGTTTTTTAAGTTGTGTACGTTCCATATTACAGAAAAAAAGTTGTGTACGTTGATCTTGTCACATGTGTCATTCTAATTTCTAGGGCACTGTTGCCAGTTCAATGAAAATATTATGTGAAACCAGCTAAAGCAGGGCTGTGCGACAGACCGCCAGTTAATTACCGTCATTTTTGTTAAAAAATATTAAAGATACGTTATTTTAACAAAAAAAGTTATACTTTTTCTGTACTGTATCTGTATCTTTATTAATCTTAACATTGTATTAAAGCATTTTGGCTTAAATCGTAATATTTTTAAGTGTAGAATCTACGGTTTCTTTTTGTACAATTACTTAAGGACTACTCTGTATATATGTTCCCTGTGCCAATACCCTAGGTTTAAACATCCTTTCAAACATTTTGGATATTAGGTCAACCATATCTCTGGTTGTTAAATTTAGTAGATACGGTTTTTTTGTTGTTAATGATAAAAATAATACCTATCTAAAAACTTGATACATTTTTGAAAGGTAATTTTTTAGAATTAGATCTTGTGCAATTTCGTTTTCTGTAATGGCAATAACGAATTGATTCACGAACCACTGTGTCCAGTCTGAACACAGATTTACATAGGGAAAAAAAAGTGTACAGAAAAAGCAAAACAGACTGAAAAACACTACTGGGGTAGCGCTGTTTTTCTTGTGGTGGAGCATCTTGGAGGCTGTTGAGATGGAGTCACTATTCGAATCAGAGGCGAGAGGCTTGTCTGGATGTGGTGTTTTTTCCAGAAAGAAGAACGTGTGTTTTTGAGCTAGTGACTCGAAGTTGAATGAAGGAATTTTTGTTGGTCTGCAATTAAGAGTGAATATGACATATGAAGCATTGAATTCAAACAGAGCAAAAAACGAGCTTAGTTTTCTTTAATAGAAGTGAAATATAATTTTCTTTCGAGGACAAACATGGCAACGCCAGACATAATTCTGTAATCGCACAGGAGGTTGAGGGGAATTATTTTCTATGCTCAGAGAGATTGAACTCGCTTCCTCATTTCTCTTGGCAACCGAGGAATTGTTGATCTAACTTCAATTTGTGGTCGGATTAATTCACAAGCACACTTTTTAAGAAAATCATTACGTTTTATTTTCTGTGTGGGATGATTACCCTTATACACGCAGAGGGTTCATGCCAGACGTTTATGCCAGAAATATTCAATAAATTGTAAAACACAACCATTGGCCAATGGCGTATATTTCTTGTTATAATCAGTGATCATTACTGGCTTTCTATCATCTCCAGTATCTTTATCTATGCGTCATCATTGTGCATGGTGGATATCAATACCACTGACTTACTTTTTTGGGACATATGACACCATAATACAATAAACTTGGAAACCAAAAGGAGACGACTTACCTTCTCCATTTTTCTGGGGCAGAACGTCTTGAGGAACCTCTAGTATATTTTTTCTTAGGCCGTCCGCACATGGGTCGATCGAAGGCACGTGTCTCAGTTCATGCGTCGTGCTCGTCTTGTACGAACCCTGTTGCACAGGCGATTGTTCACCGCACACTATTCGATTCAGTTTGCTCATATCTGCCAACCAGAAAGAACGCATTTTTTATATATCCACCAAAACGACTATTTCGACCTGTGAAAAGTGTGATATACTAACATTTTTAATTTAATTTGTATACAATGGGCAGTTTATGTGATGAGGAGGACGCTGTTATGTTTTTGTGGTACCAGAGGATGAAAAGAAAAAAACGTAGAGTGTGAATCCATACTTATATTGAACGCAAATTTCATAAACGGTTATTTGTTGGTGCAAGAGAACTGCAACAAGATAACACTACATTTTTATCATTTTAAAGAAGATTCCTTCCTTGTATGATTATACAATTGTGGGTATTTTTCTACTTCCACAACGAATTTTATATTAAAAACCTAGAAACAGAAATTCAATGTTTTCAGAATTTTATATTACAAACAATATATTTCTACAAAGCTAGTAGTACTAAAAACAACAAACGTAATATTAGCCGATCTTAAAAAAACTACCTAAAATTTATTTTAGGGCGAAAACTAATAAAAAACGAAGGAAGCAAATGCAATAATCTTACCTCCATGACTGAAAACGTGCGTCTTACTCAAACTTTCTCCTGCGCTACCGATCGCAAGTGACGAGAGTTGTACAAGACGAGGAAATTTGCAATTCTAGACGATCATCTATGGAGCACAATTCAACAACGAAGGAACTTAGGCGGTAGGGAGAGACCTACACAATTGAAATCGAGTCGACCACTTCAAGCGTCGACCCATGTGCGGACGCCCTAAGAGTACCCAAATATGTAAGTTTTTTCTTTTGTAAACTATTGACCAACTGTTGCTAAACCAGTTGTTTGTTATATTATATAAATACTCACCGAAGAGTTATTTCGTAACTGGTATTTACAAATGTGTATGGACCTTTTGGCTGAGTTGCTACGTAAGTTTCCAAATTGAATGTGTAATACGTTTTTGCATCTACCAGAACAAATGTTTTACTGCCATATTTTGCTAGCTTCGTCGGGATGTACTGCTTAAACGCACAACGTGCCCTAAATGTTAATACAGTAGACTCCCTCTATAACGAGAACTGAAATGGCAGACTAATTGCCTCGTTCCATTAAACCGATCTCATTATATCAGACAACAATAATGTGCATACATATAAATATGTAATTTTCTAAAACATCAATTTCCTATAGTGAAGCCATTCGAAGCAATATAAGATGCTAAATATTGTTTGAATGGCGTTTTTGAAAAAAAAAGTTGTTTACTTTTATTGTCAATGATATACGTTAAAACAAAAATCTGTATTTTGTAAATCTGTATAAAGCGTATTTTTAAGAATAACATAAACTATTGCTTATGTAATTGAAAGAAGTCTTTTATTTTTGACTGCTTTAAATTGTCCAGTATTCTATCTATCATATTTTCTAAAGACGTGAGATAGTTTTATGCTTCTTTATTTGCGTTTTGTCTTTGGATAAAGTTTCTGACAACGTTTAAAACACTTTCCATATTTTGTCTATTAGGATCTATATTATTAGGTGTGAATAGTCAACCCTCTAAAATGACACTTGTGAATCATAAATTGTAAATTGAATCTATTCTTTTTCCATTTAGTCACCCTCTCTTTCCCTATGTAAAAATTTGAAGGACGTGCTTTATCAAAGTCGCCTGACGTTCCTTCATCTTGGGCAAATTCCTCTTCCTCCGATGTTTCTAATTCAGAGTCTGTTTCGTGAGCACTTCTTTTAGCAAAATTCACATTTACATGAGATCATTCCCACTTGACATCTCCTTAAACCATCGAGACCAAACTTCCGGGTCGTTGCTTCGTTCCATCCGTCTTCTTTTATTATCAGGCATAGTATTATCTAATATAATATATCACAGTAACTACAGGTATACCGAATGGTAAGAAATAAAAGTTACCTTGAATGTTGATAACAATAGAATCAAATATCTGCAATGTAATCAGATGTGGTAATGTCGGTGGACACGTGGTCTATAATCGTAGACCTGTACTGTTCTATGGTTGACAAAATATTCCGAAGTGCCGAACACAAATAAAAAAATAAATGTACTAAGGTGCACGCGCATGTAAGAAAAAAATTAGAGATATAAAAGTGTTTAAAAAGAAGTGGTCTACGATTATGGACCACGTGCCTAAAGGAGGGTTAAACATGGTATTTATAACTTTATTTAATAAACATTGTACGAGAGGGCTATGTAGCAGTATTTATTCCTATGATAAATATCGCGAAACTTTCATGACCTGTAACTAAAAACATAGCATTTTTATTGTATGACTTAAAATCGGTACTTTGTAACTTTTTTATAGTTATTCCTAGTATCCTATCGTTTTTTTAATGAATGAACATTTTCGCATTTAAAGCACCAAAAATAAAGTTATAGTGAATGAAAACAATAAGAATTTTTTTTCAGACCAGTGTTATTGAAAAAATCTTAATCGGCTATATAGAAGCTTCTGGACAGATATTGTATTTAATTATATTATAGAATATACAAATAAATTGTTTGTTAAGATTTTATTAGATTTTATTAATACCTATAATTAGATAAAAAACAGGTACACATCTACGTTCACCTGCAGCTGACTAATGAAGTGTCATCCTAAACTACAAATGTTTACTAATAGTATAAATATGTGTGGGAAACCGAAGAATTAACCAAGTATAACAAATTAGAGTTATGGCCCTATACACAAACGATCTCTGTATGTCTTTCTCAATGTTACCTGAACGTTAATTTATTTCTTAATATGCGGTCCTAAGACTTAACGGCTTCCAATTCATTATTTCAATTCTCGATTTTGTTTTTTCCTCTAATATTATGACCGCCAAGCAGAACCGGCGTTTAAAAGATTCAGCAGGTGTACACAAAACACGAAAGAGAATATTCCACAGTTCGATTTTTTGGTAACTTTCTAGTGGTCAATTTGTCTAAGTACCTTTTTCTGGAGCGTAAATTGAGTTGATACATATTGAGAGAAAAGAAAATTCATTAAAACGTTCTTCTTATGGAAGCTAAATTTGGACCACACATTGCTTACAATTAATGGGCTATCTTTGTCAAGTGAATATTTACCTAATGGAATCTTCTTCTTCTTTTTATGTAGATATGACTGTCTGGTTTTCAATGTGCTTCCAGTAAGTGGTCGTTCCATCGTTTTCTTGGTCTTTCTACTGATCGCCTTCATATTAGGAAACCGTCTCTTTCCATCTTTACTGCTTTATTTGTTGTTATTCGGATTATATAATCTTTCCATTATACCCTTTCATTTCTTATCCAATGTTTAATCTTCTCCACCTTGCCTATCACCTTGCATCTATTTTGTATATATGTACTTCTAGTTATGTCCCATAGTGTCTTACCATCAATGTTTCAAGTATTTTTTTCTCTGCTGTTGCTAACATCCTTTTTGTATTCTTTGTGTCAGGTCATCATTATTAGTCTAATGACTGTTTTGTATACTTTGACTTTCATTTCTTTCCCGATATTTTTATTCCTCCATATTGTTTCATTCAGGCAAACTGCGGCTCTGTTAAGCTAGATAATGTGACGTCTAGATATTTAAACTCCATTATTTGTTCTATTATTTGACCTTCCAGCTCCAGATCTTATTAAATTTGCTGCTATAGTGTTATAACTATGCATTTTGTCTTTTTTTGGAAAAAATTACATGTAATAAATTTTCTGGCGGTTATATGAAACTGGTGCAGCATACATTGTAAACCATCTTCACTTTGAGAGACTAGTATTGCGTCGTCTTCATAGCAGATTAATTTAATTTTATTTGTTTTTTCCATTTGGTATCCTTTTTTAGATCTTACTTTTTCAATTACTTCATCCATAATCAGGTTGAACAGAGGGCAGAGCCCATAAAGAACTCAGGTAATCTCCCTGCCTTACCCCACTGCCAGCTTCAATAGGGTCGGTTAGTTCTTCTATTTTTACTTTTATTGTGTTGTTTTGGTAGATATTTTTAATCGTTTTAATTATTCCTAGAGGTATCTCTTTTGGGTACAATAAGTGGTTAACGTCTTTTAATTTAACCCTGTCAATTATCTTTTTAAGGTTTCCGAAACTTAGATATGCCAATTTGTTGTATTCTAATGACTTCTCTCGTGCCTCCTTATAAATAAAGCGTCAATGCATGGTATTTCCGACCGACCTAAACCCTTGTTGACCTTCTGTTAGTGTTATAATTGCATTCAGTTTATTTGTTATCACTTTGGCTGTTAATTTTAGTGTTTTGTTTAATAAATTCATTCCTTTGTAATTAACCGGATCTGATTTGTCTCCCTTTTTTAAGAGAGGTATTGGTATGGATGATCTCTATTCTTAAGGAATTCTGTTTTGTTTTATTATTTTTTGGGTTAGATTAAGTAGTTGTTTGGTCAGATTTGTTCTCCGTACTTTAGGACTTCGTTCGGTATTCTATCCTCTCCTAGTGATTTTTTATTTTTTAATTTGCTTAATTTTTACCTCTTCCTCCGTGGTGGTGGTTCATTATCATCACCTTAAGAAAATAGGGATCGTACTAGTAGTCGAAAGTAGTCTACCCATGTTTCTTCTATTATTGATTTTTTAGCTCTGTATATTTATGTTTTGTTACGTTATAAACGTCACATCTCTATTAATTTATATTTAAATAATTATTTAATTTTAATTTCTTTAGTAATTTATTAATTTGTTTATCTTAAGTTTAATTTTACTATTTTTTATTTAAAAAATAGTTGGCGCCCTCTCTTTTTTTCTCTGTTTTTATTTCTTCCTCTGTCTTTAATTACTCCCTCTCTCTTTTTGTCCAACAGACTGTTCTGTTCCGTGTTGACAGACAAGATAGTTTCATGATATCTATAGCAACATCCTATGACATCTGTGCTAACTTCAAGCAGTCTACCACTTTCTGTCAGTTAAATGTTCTAATGTAGTGGGAATATAATTTTTTGCCTGTTTTTGAACTTTATAAAAGAAGGAAAAATTATAATTAGACTCATTTTATGGTCTACAAATTCTCTTGGGGTAAATACATTCATTGTGATATTTATTCTATAATTCTGACCGCATTTCCGATATTTGTAACCTTACATTCTTTCGAAAGCACTTTGTTTATATATATATATATTTATATATATATATATATATATATATATATATATATATATATATATATGTATTAGGACTCTTTAACAGAATTTAACTAACAATCATATTTGATTTTATCCTTGCCATACGCTATTTGTTTAATTGTAACTTTGTAAGATGGCAAGGAAGTTAAACTCCTCTTAATGTGTCTCTAATGTTCATATTCCTTTTTGTATTTTAGTTTTATTGGGCTTGTTGATAGCCTTATTGGATTTATTGGGATTATTGACCACATCAGATACAAGCACGTGTGACTGCATAGATACAACATTCAATTGGAGGACCTAGCAGCCAGAACACACAAGTAGCCCATCGAACGAAGCAATAAGTATTACATCAATTGTTAAGTTTTGGCAGGGTTAATTATTGTGTTTTTTTTATTCTTTTAAATAAATATGTTTGGTTAAAATTTGTCTTATTTGCTATCAACTGAGAACTCAGGTTCAATCCCTATTTTAAGACAAGACGAACTCACGCTTGAGATACTGAGCTAGGCAAGGTATAGACGATAAGCTCCCATGCTTGATTGAGGTATTATTTCTACAACAGCACTTCAATTCTCCTTGGTAGTTATATCGTTACAGTTTTTTTTTTTCTGTGTTGGAAAGTTATTTGTAATACCCATGTTATTTTCAATACCAAAGTGTATAATGTTTTTCCGTTGTTTTTTTTATCCGTTTTCCACAAACTTTGATTAACATTTATATTGAAGAAGATAAAGAATTTGTTGATCAAGGTTATTAGAATTTGTTTTGTTTTTTTATTTGTTTATTATTGTTTTTGTAGTTTATGAAAGACTGCCAATAAGAACTAACTTCTGATATTTTCAAAGAATTTTTTTATGAAATGATACAATCAATTTTTATGGATAAAACTATCTTGTAGTTACTTCATCATGTAGCTGAGGTCGTCTTTGTCTTGTGCAATCACTACTTGATCGTCTGCACAGCTTAACGTATATATTATATAGGTATTCGTTTCGTACCGGTACTCCCATGTCTTCGCATTTTCTTTCCCATGTATTTAAGGCTTTCTCTAAGTATGTTTTAAAAAGAGTTGAAAATGAAGTTGAATCTCAGGTGAGATGCCTCCAGGTCACGGTGCTATCTTATTTTTGATTGCTTTTACGTTCATTCTCATTTCCCTATCTGTTATTTTTATTTCTTGTTATGGAGATCTGCTTCGTCTTCGCCTCTTTTCTTTTCCAATGAAAAGAAATTTTCTTTGGGGTATTTGTTCTGTTAACAGTTCCTTGTAATAGTTTTTCCATTTTTTGTCCTGTATATTTCCCAATTTAATTTTTACTTTTGAGTTTTGTTTCAATCCTCTCAGTACTTTTAATGACTCCGAAGTTCTTGTACCTCCTATGTATGGTTCATATTTAAGCAGGTTCTTTCCCATTCTTTATTCTTTTGTTGTGTTATTTGTTTTTTCACTTCTTTATCTTTTTCTCTATATTCTTAATAAACTTCATCGTTGTTTGTAGTCAGTCATTTCCTGTATAGTTGCTTTTTTTCTTTAATTGTTCTTTTTGTTGGTTCATTTATTTTATAATAGTGCTGTTTATATGATCTTTTTCTCAAAGTCTTCGAATACTGCATGTTTTATACTCGCCTTTATATGCTCGTATGTTTCTTTGATGTTGCTGTATATAAATTCTATTAATTTTTGGTCTAGACTTTGTTGTATAGTTTGTATAGTTCTCTTATTGATTGTTCTTGGAGTAGTTGTATATTGTATTTTTTTGTCTTATAGTGTTCAACGGTTCTTCTGTAAAATGTGTCTTGTTATGTTTCTAATTAATGCCCATTTTTGTTGTCAGTAGTATATGGTCCGTTCCACATTCTGTTTCTCTTGTGACTCGCAAAATATTTCAAATAATCAAATATTTATTATAATTGGCCTTGTAAGCAGCATATTTAACAGTGACAATTGTAAACACAAAGTGTTCAGTTCATCTTTTCAGCCCACTGGCTTCTATTTGCTGATCGTCGTAACGTAACTCGCAACCGCGACCGATGTCAATTCTAAACACGTTGAAATTTATAATTAAGTAGAATAGTAACATTTATCCTTCTTTTGGGGGAAATGTCAACCTAACCCATGGTTCATTAAGGTAGGCTTGTAGAAGAAGGCTAACGCGACATGACGATTATGCTAAAAGATTAGTAAATTTTCTAATCCAAAGAAAGACAATAAAATAACCAACGTCACATGGCACCTCATGGCGACAAAGTACCTCATTTAAATTTACCCAATATCAAAAATTTCCTCTGAAAATTTGCAAACAGCTTTTTTCAACGATCCTGTGTTAAGACTGTTGTAATTTTCTACCAAAAAAACTGTGCTGTCATGCATTTCAAGTTTGAGTTTAACAAGTTTCCAAAGTTTTTAATACGAAATCGCAATTTTTCATTACTTTTTTTGTATACGTTGCAATTTTGTGACAAAAATATTAATCACGGTTAATAGTTGGGCATACATTTCACGACACAGCAAAAATATTTGATGACGGCCCTGCCAGTTTGCTTAAAACCTCTATTGGAAAATTCATTTTCTTTTAACGTTATATGTGACCTGCAGCCATCAAAAAATAAATTCTAATTTCTCGTTTTACTGTCTAAAGACCTTTCAACACTTTATAAGTTGTCAAAATCTCTTTCACTTCATAAGATGGAGTAAGATAACGATCAAATCATCCTAAATTCCAGTATATATTCAAGATTTGGTGTGTAGTAGTATGTAAATGCGAGTTTATACAGCGAATAAAACACAGTCAGTGACGGAGAATGGAATGGATTTGATTGACTTCTTTTAAATAACGCCATTTTTTCCTACTTGCTCATTAATGTTTTATCTTTTTCTTTCTTCTTGACTTTGGTATATAAATTTCCTGATTTACCTTATACGCTTGCTCCTAAGATTTTTTAGTCATCGTTCTATCTCTTTTGATAGAACGCTTTGATGTCCTAGTGAATCTGTCTTTGAGTCTTTTGATGACCGTCGCTCTTCTTCTTCCAATATGTTAACATGTTCGACTTTCAACGTGTGTTTTAGGCTTATACGTATTTCTCTGTCTAAGCTAATATTTCCATTTTACGATATATTCTTATTTCTGTTGTTTCCAGTAGTGTTTAATTTGTGGTATTTGCGAGACAAAATTTGCGAGACGTGAGAACCTGGGAAAGATTTGTGAGGACCGGCAAGGATAGGGGCATAGTTTGGAGGAGGACAAGGTTCGATTTGGGCTGTAGAGGTATTAAAGAGAAAGAGATCTTTGAATTGATACTTGGATATTAAATAGTGCTCCGCTAGTTCCAAGTCAATTTCTAAATCCAAATTAAAATTTATCCTCCTGTTCGAGGACCAGATATATTCTATTGTGAATAATGTTTAGAAAGATTTTTAACATACGGCTCATCAAACATATGGTTCTCTACAGAGATGGTTATGGATGGTTCTTACGGAGACCTTTTGTTAATAGTGATATAAATATAAGAAACAGTCAAGCATCGAAAAACTTTCGTGTTTGGTAAATATTGTTAAACAGGTTTTGTATAGGTTTGATAGAGTCATATTCTAGAAGGTTGCAGATTTTTCCATGTATTTTAGCATGCCTTAGAGCTTATTATTTTTTATTCCTTGGATGGCTCTAGCTCATTTAGTTTTTTAGTATTTTATATATTCTTTCCATTTTTGTACGTTTTGCTGTTTTCCTTATAGTGTTTTATTTCTTTTGTATTATTATTGAAGATACTTCGTTTTAAAACAAGCTGGCTGTCTCCTTAATTTTCTTATGCATAATAAAAGTATCATACTTTTTCTGCAAGTTTTTGATTTCCATGCATCAGCAAATTAATTTTCAAAATCAATTTGGAGTTACATCAACATATTTTTTATTTTGGTATTTTGCCATCAAATATTATCCTTTGCTTATTCAACGGTTCTCTTGCTGTTGGCAAAACAGTCGAGCTTTTTTGCATCATTATACTTGATAAACAGTTTCAGTTTCCGTAAAATAGTTTCGAAACATAACATAGTTTCGTTTTATTATCAGATGTCGCTATTGCGTCCATATCGAAGCCATTTTAGTGTTGCTTCTTAAAAGATAGAAAATTTTGATCTTTCACGTTGAGAACACCTTGAGTAACTGTTCTGATGAGACCTATTAGGTCGAAATACGTATCAACAGATACAAAGGCGCTGTTTCCGTGAAATCTAATATTTGCTGTCTTTTTCATCATAGTTTCAGTTTCATCTCAAATGACGTTATCATCTGAATACATCTCATATACCATCGTGTTTTTTCCTTTTCCTTTTGTTTAAGCTTTCCTTTAACCACCGGTTAAATATGTCAGAAAACCAAGCACCAAAATCCATTGGTTATTAGGAATTTTTTTAACTGAATATTCTTTAATCACCATGAAATCTCGAATCTCTTTTTAAGTTCACAAATATTTTTAGCATAGCGCCTCGACTGAGTCACCTTATTTAGAGTAATAAACCAAGTCACCAGAATCAGCTGCCAAATCTTGCAGGAACTTTTGGAACAGAGGGTGTGTGAGCCCTTTTGTTTTATAAAATTATCGTGGCCATTATTACTATCACAACACCTTTTTGTGGTCGCTCATGCTTTTACCTTATTTAGTAGTAACACTTATCACCTTTCCCTTGCATAGTTGTTATAGCTCCACGATCTGTTCCCAATATTGGAAAAAATCTTTTTTCTTCAAACGTCCAATAATGATGACATTACTTATCTAACTTGATCCTGTCAAAGTTTGATGTCTCCGCCGGCAGCAGTTTTTTTCCCATTTCTTTACGGCGGAGGGAAAAATGTTGTCATGGCAACAATATGAAACATGTCACAAAGCAACAATACAAATGTCATTAACAACAATTAAACATCATTTCTATTTAAAGTAAAATTAAAAGTACAATTAGTTAATGAGGCATTTTCAAAATTGAAACCGTGCAAAAATGTTCCCGACTCTTGATACGCATTGGTAATTGTTGATGATACTGATGGTCGAGAACAACTTTCAGCAATCATTCCCGATGTTGGCGAATCATGAGGGTTTAAAATTTTTTGAGCATTACCGTTCTTATTTCTTATTGAATCCTCTATATATCCTTCGGCAACCGTGCTTGATTTCCAGCCCCCATGTCGTTTGAGGCATTCTAGATTTCTGCCTCCATCAATTAAAATGTTGCTGAAGTTTGTCGTAAAGAGTGACCCGTGTATGCGCTTGCATCGTTTAAATTTAAATAACTAGCTACTTTTTGGGCTACTGCGCTGATCGAATGTATTCCCATGACGCTTCGGTAACACTTTCCATTTTGGTACTTGATAAAAAATCGGTTTTTCTGTGAAATTTTCAGGCCGCAGTGATGCATACTTTTTATACAGTTTAATGTAGTTTTTGGCCAATTATCGTAAAAGATCTAATTTGTCGTGTTTTACTGACTGAGATTTTGATAATTATTACATTTTCTTTATCCTCAATGTCCACAGTCTTCATTTTTTACCATTTCGTCGCATCGACAGGCGTTGGTAACCCAATTAACAAAACAATCTGAAATATTTTTATAATTTAGTAGAGTATACTACATACTTTGCAATATAATTTATTTTTACCTTTAATCCTAAATACAACTTATCTGGCGCTTCAAACAAAAATTTATCAAACTCGTCTTTAGTGAAAACTTTAGACTTCTTTGCAGTATATTCTTCGCTTGTTTTTTTCAGAAAGGCACGTAACTTTAAAAATTTGCCTATATCCACATTTTTCTAATAACTAACTCGGATTTTATCATAGAGTATCGTGACCACATTGTAGAAGATTTCCATTTATTTTCATTTTCCATTATATGAAAATATGCCAGTAAAACGTCTTCGGTAACTTGCCGTACTCCTCTTGTATCGCACCACTATTGGAAGTGCTTGTACGCTAACCGATACTTTATTCTGAAATTGGAGGGCCCCAAACGTGCTACTGCATCATTAGAAGCGGATTCAGTTTTGTTTAGGTTTTCCATTTTTTGCACTAAATTTGCGCTTGCGGTTGCAACAAGAATAAGCTGTCTTTAATAATTGCAAACAACTGTACAAACAACTGTAACCAGGGAGACGTAAGTCCCACCGACGACTTAATTATTTTAATTTCTAACATCTAGACGACTTTGATAGTTGTCACAGTTAATTTCGAGTAAAAATAGCGTATGAATTGTACTATTTATGGTTGAAAATTGTTACGTTTGAAGAAAAAATAGCATACTTTATTCGGCAAAGTTACTAATAATATCAGAGAAACGGCAAACCTGGCAACATTGCAAATATCAAATATGGAATCTCCGTATCTCCAAAAGAGGTGTACCTCAAATTTTGTACAATTATAACTAGCAATTTACGAGATAATTGGCTGTTTCCAGACTTTTGGGCCACTCTGTATAAGATAATAAGTATGTAATATAAATAGGATAAATAAATTGGCTGTAGTACGGCTGGTTTATAACAAACCGTTTCCAAAAAATAAAATGATCTAATTAACAAAAATCAGGAACTTATTTGATGTTTTCCTTAATTGTTAATTAAGTTTATTAAGCTATTTTTAATTTTTTTATTTTACTGAAGAAAGAACGAATACATAGAAGAAAACTGAGATGGTCATTCATTATAACGTTCAGTGTACTAAAAAATTTTTTAAGATAATAATTACAACAAAACCTTCAATACTACCGTAAGTGAAGGTGCTAACAAGAACAGTTTTTAGGTAATAAAAAATACCAGTGAGCTAACCAATAAAGCCGAGGAGAATTCTTAAAGTAAAATTTTTAAAAAGATATATGTTAAAAAACTTTTACTGCCGCCTCTCACAATTTACGTCTATGGAACACACAATCCTTGGGAACTGACTCAAGACGGCCTGGGGCACTATACGAGTGTAAAGTATAAAAATCGAAGCGACCACGGAAAGGAGCAGAAAAAAGGAGAGGAAGAAGAAGAAAAAAAGCCAACGAGTTGGACCAATGGCGACGACTGCTGGAGACAGGTGGCAGCTACGAACGACTTGATTCTGGTTTGTGTGTGTGTAATCGTTGCACTGGACCCGACAGGTACAGGTATACAAGGCAACTTCCAGTTCACTGCTTCATCATTATAAGTACTAGAAAATATATCGAGAGCGGATGGATTTATTAGTTATACGATATTATTTTCGATTAATTACTACTATGTCGGCTGTTATTCCTGCAGTAAAACCATTTTAATGGTATATTCGAACTATATAATGTTACAAAAGTACAATAAAAAGGGTGTAATCGATTTGTTTTAAACGTTTACAATAATTGCACTACATAATTTAATTATATATTTGTATATATGTATCTATATACAAGCTTGTGTTTTTATGATCTTAGTTTCCGCTATTAAAAATAAAACGGTTGTATTTTCTTTTTAACTCAACATTTCATAAATTTCTAGTATAAGTTTATTAAAAAAAATTAATAAATAGCTAGAATTATTACAAATATTTCATACATAAACAGATTTTTCTACTTCTTTTTGTTATTTTAAGACAATGTCATGCTTATGAAATGCATATGAATGAAGACAATGTCATGCAGTCAATGTCAATTTTGAACTACTACGCCTTGAACCAAAAGTAGATAACTACGAAAAATTCGTAGAGGTACTCAAAAATGTGTCTAGAAAAACTATCCCTAGAGGATGTAGACAACAATACGTTCCCGGGATGTCCAGCGAGTCCAAAGAACTAATGAGAACATACGAAACCCTCTATTCCACTGATCCTTTTAGCCAAGAAACGGTTGACTGCGGAGCAGTACTACTCCAACAGCTAAGTCAAGCCAGACAGGAAAAGTGGATTGAGACCCTGGAAAAAATGGACATGACACATAGTAGCAAAATAGCATGGAACCTTGTAAAAAAACTCAGCGGTGATCCAAAAGAACATAAATCACCTTGCAAGGTTACAGCAAACCAAGTCGCTACTCAACTCCTTACGAATGGAAGAACTACTAACCGATATAAGGACCCAAACACTAGGAGAAGATTGGATTCGGAGACAAACCACCTAGGAACTCCTTTTACACTAAAAGAACTCCACGATGGTCTGAACAGGTTAAAAAATGGGAAAGCTGCAGGTGTGGATGATACATGCAGTGAACAAATAAAGCATTTAGGCCAAGGAGCAAAAAACTGGATCTTGCAATATTATAACACGTGCTGCAAAACCTGCAAAATTCCAAAATCATGGAGGAAATCTAAAGTAATAGCCTTGTTAAAACCAGGAAAGGATCCAGAAGACCCCAGTAGCTACAGACCTATTTTGCTATTGTGTCACTTTTTTAAACTATACGAGAGACTCATACTCGCCAGAATAGAAAAAAATGTCGACAAGCACCTCATCCCACAACAAGGAGGATTCAGACCTGGCAAATCTTGCACCGGTCAAGTCCTCGCATTAACAGAACACATTGAAGAGGGCTTTGAAGAAAAAATAATAACAGGGGCTGCGTTTGTAGATCTGACAGCAGCCTATGACACGGTAAGGCACAAAACATTGTTCCTAAATTATACGATACTCTCAATGACCACCATCTGGGAAAGGTCGTATATTCCTTACTGCAAAATAGACGTTTTTTCGTTATGCTGGAGGGTAAAGTAAGTGGGTGGAGAGTTGAAAAAAACGGCCTCCCACAGGGAAGTGTTTTAACACCAATGCTCTTCAATATATACACAAACGACCAACCTACTCCGACCGAAACCAAGCACTTCCTCTATGCTGACGATCTTGCAATATGTGCTCAAGGAAATAGTTTTGAAGAAGTGGAGGAGAAACTCGAAACTGCCTTAAAAAACAATGACAGCGTACTACCTGCAGAATTCTCTGAGACCCAATCCCTCTAAAACCCAAGTCTGCGCTTTCCACCTTCGCACAAAGAAAGCCAAGCGAAAACTCCAAATTGTGTGGAATGGTAATACATTAGAACACACAAACCAACCTATATATCTTGGAGTAACTCTGGACCGGTCCCTCACCTACAGACAACATTGCATAAAAACAAGAGGGAAAGTAACAACTAGGAACAGCATACTCAGAAAGCTAACGGGAAGTAAATGGGGCGCACGTCCTGGCGTTTTAAGAACAACGGCACAGGCACTGTGTTTCTCAACTGCTGAATATGCATGCCCCGTTTGGAGCAGATCTGTCCACACCAAACAAGTTGATACTGCGCTAAATGAGACATGCAGGATAGTAACAGGTTGCATGAAACCAACGCCACTTTCAAATCTATATAGAGCAGCGGGGTTTGCAGAACCCTCAACACGCAGAGACGCTGCAGAACACATAGAGAAAATTAAACAGATCGCGGACGATCGGCATGCCCTGTACAAAGCTCGAACACCACGAAAGCGACTAAAATCTAGGAAAAGCTTCCTTGGAACAGTGAAGGATGAACCGCCTGAGTATTTTCCACTTCCCCAGGTTCAATGGGCCGGCCAGACCCTAGACTTTAAAACGTGGAAAACCTTAAATAGGATAAGGCTACAGTAAAATCAAACATGGCAAAATGGGGAAAAATAAACCAAGATGATGTGAACTGTGACTGTGGAGAAACACAGAATATGGAACATCTTCTTACATGCAGAAACTGTCCTCATCGATGTACCCTTGAAGGTTTGTGGCTCGCCAACAAAGATGGAACCGACGTAGCCCGATACTGGGCCGAAATTTTATGAATGACATGTCCGGACACGATAAAGTAAGTAATGTCTTGCAAATGAAAAATAATCCATAACTTTTTTTAATTAAATAATAATGGAAAATCTTTTATATAATTGACAGTATAATAAGGAGAATTAATTCAGTAATGGAGTCTAATGTGGCTAATATAAATCTAATAATAATTTCATATTACACTTCACACAGAAAATATGGTGTATGTATATTTGTTCCATGGAGAAAATTTCTAATGAAAAATAAAAAAATTTAACTTGCCAACAAAAATGAAAATCAGTCATTATCATCAAAAATATCATAATCGTCATCATCATCACTGTCATCATTATTAATTGTTATTATGATTGGACTTATTTCGTTTATTTTATTTTCACCAATCCACCAATGGTGGACTCCACGAGTCCACCAATCTTCTATTAGTTTCTCGCACTTGAATATACAGTTGCACCACATTTCTGGAGTTACAATTGAAAGTGCCTTTCGCCAAGTTTCCCGAACTGCTTCGTCGCTATAACCGCTAGGCCCAGTATGGTTGTCATAATATTGTTTTGCTATTCCCCATATATATTCGATGGGATTATACTGGCAATGATACGGTGGCAGACGTAAAACTTGATGACCGTAACTTTCAATAATCTGATCCACAACAAAGGTTTTTGGTTTTGCGTGGATATTTGCCAAGCGTAATAATTCTGATTTTAAAATATGTTGTGTAAATGGTATAATATGTTCCTTTGTCAACCATTCTTTAATTTTATTAACAGTCCAAGAATTCGTTGGACTTTTGTTTAATACATGAGATTGGTAAGGTGCATTGATTAAAATAATTACGCTGGGCTCACTTAAACCTGGGACAAGTTTTTCATGTAACCATTTTACAAACATTTCTGTGTTCATATTATCGTGATGGTCACTTGATTTTGATTTAGATGAAAATACTAAATCAGCACCTTCTATAAAACCCGATTTCCCTCCTGCATGTAAAATTATGTACCGCTTTCCTTCTCCATCAGTATGTTTGATAGACTTTACGTTATCATCTTGCTATATTCTCTTGGTTGCACCTCTAGAAAATATCCATGTTTCGTCTAAATATATAAAATTTGCCCTTTCTTCTTTTAATTTAGAATATTTTCTTAGACAGTTAATTCTTTTATGCACAACAGAACTTCTTTCACAAAGGGCTTTTCTGTTATTCCTCCTTTTGAAATTTGAAACCCAAATTATGTATCACTTGCCATAGACTTGTTCTGCCAATTTCGTCAAATTTTCTATCTTTTAATTCCGAGAGAATTGTATTTAAGATCACATGTTCCTTGTTGGCTCGCATTCGATAAATGGTATCACGAATTTCAAATTTTTTTCCATCTGGAATATCTTTCGTTTTCAATGATAGGCGAGTTTTTCGGTAATCTTCTTTCGGCCGTTCATTATTGCGATTTTGTAATACTATTCTTAGTTTGGTTTCACTAATTCCTAGAGCATCACATACGCGTTATTGAACAGACATTACCGATTTTAAAGGACCGCCATTTTCTTTTTCATCCGTAAAATACTTATGTAGACTACAAATTAGACTATCTACATCTAACACACGTCTAGGCATTTTTAAATATTTCCACCAAACATACAATGTCAACACTGGCAAAAAATCAATTCAACTGCAATATTGTAACAAATTTATACCTACCCTAATGTTATTTTAATGTATTTTAAAATATGACCATTAATGCAGTTTTTACCTAATTTTCTGGGAAGTCGTTTACTGCAACTGGTTATCAATGAGTCATTAGCATAATTTTGTTAATCCGAAACCCGCGTAAATATAGCAAACCGACTATATTTCTCTCATACAACGAAGGAGGAAAATCAAGAAGAGATTCCGAGAGTATTGGGTGTATCCAATTCTTAGTGATAGGTTATTTAGTGAAAAATTCTACACAATGCATTCTA
>OU898284.1:17851884-17927889 GCA_918026665.1 Diabrotica balteata | reverse complement strand
ACTTGTAACCAGTGAAACAGGAATGGCTTTCCGTGAGCACGATAAAATCCGATGATTCCCTAAATCCTGGAAATTTTATACCGATTTGGGAATTAATAATAAAATCAACTACAGAACTAAATGATCACTGGTAGAAAAAAATATATTTCGAACGAATTTACGATATAAAACGAACTAATCGATATAGTAAAAGACAAAATTCATATTTTTATCGAGAACGCCATAAATAACTCCACATTTTTTGGATGCATTCTTCATGAAACAACCAATATTACTGAAAGGGCACAATAGTATGCAGATCAGTGGACACAAAAGGCATTGTTCAAGAATATTTCTAAGGTTTTTTTGATTTAGGGGAAGACCGAAGTGCTCCAGCGTTACGTGACTTACTGTTTAGTGTAATTGTTAAATTTGACTGTAAAGCTAAATTAATTGCTCAAACCTACGATGGAGCTAGTCTTATGTCCGGACAACTTAATGGACTTTAAAAATAAGTGAGAGGTTCTGCACCATTAGCAATATTTACCCATTATTTCGCTCACCACCTAAACTTAGTTTGTTGCTCAGTCAAAATATTTTTCTCAACGCTTCAAGGAATTCCAGCTTATTTGTACCAATCGTCCAAACAATCCTATTTTTTAAATAAAATACTTGGAAAACGAATTACTGCAAATAGTGAAATAAAATGGAATTCAAATGCAAAAGTAGTATATGCTGTGTCACAATAAAGAAAAAAATTGTTCAAAAAGTCTTTCAGGACATAATGAATTGCCCAGAATCGAATGCAAAATCAATTAGGCAGGCAGATGGTTTTAAACTTAAGTTGGAGGATTTGGAATTTGTATTTTTATTAAATGTTTTTAGTGATATATTTCAACAAACTTAACTCTTATACAACATCTTGCAGAAGAAAAATAATGATGTTCAATTGTGTGCCAATTCAGTGTCCAGAAGTGTTGCAATGTTAAAGTGCTGTAGAAATGACTTTACATTTTCTAAACATTTCAACATTGCTGTTAGAAACCCATCTTAAGTTGTAGTGAACTTGATATTTTACCTGGTAGTTCATCTAATAATGGAGATCAAAAATTTTTTGGAGAAAGCTAAAACTAAATTTAGAAGGATCTTTTTGGAGATTTTGGACAATATTATCACTCAATTACACTCAATTACTTTGGACAGTTTCTCGGATCACAAAAAGTTTCAATAACTGGAATTGGGCGATAATAAAATATTCACAGAATATGGCGCTAAATTTACGATTTAATTTGCTGACTTGGCCTACCCAAACTTTTACCACACCAGCCGCCACTGGTGTATAGCGAAATAGCAAGAACAAGTATATCAATTACTTACACTACTACTTACATATAACAGCAGTTTTTTGAGTTTTTGCTTTTTAAACGGTCATATATTTTATTTTATAAAAGCTAGATTTTATTTCTAACAAAGAAACTATTAAAGAAAAATAAAAAATATATATGAGGCTCGCTAAAAACCCCTTAGAGCTATAAATCTCTTAGTTCTTATTGTCAACATCAGGAGAGAAGTGAGCGGCAGCAATTTGCAGTATTGCCGGTCTGGGCAATTTGATACACAGCCACCATACACACGTTTTCAATACGTTTTTCCTTCAGGGACAAATAATGCAGGGAGGCATTTATATCAATAAATGTCCATGGACAGCCGAGAAAATGGGCTACTGAATCAACTCTGAATTTGATTTAAAGTTTAAGAGCCACTTCAATATCCGTGTTCGGTGTTCAGCAGTCACTGGCTCTTCGTTTAGTTCTGATTTGAGAAAGCACGTGCGACAAACGGGCAAGGGTGACATTTTCACTGGGCCCGAGGGATGACGGACCGGCCGATGGGTCTGGACCGGTGCAGGACCGGGCGAAATATGGTTTATCAGGGAATTGTAGGATCGATTTGAAGTGTCGTCGCACTTGGTTTACTGGATCTTATGCTACGAATACAAATGAGGCCTTTTTGCCAAAGTTCTAATTAAAATCTTCGGATGTGAAAGTTTCACATTTCTTTTAGTGTCTTTTTTAATATGACAACTATCTAAAAGAATAAAAACGAAGGATGAAATTAGTTCCAAATTAGAAAAATAAATTTGAAGAAATAATTAAAAATTAGAGAACATGTATAAAAAAACTGGAAGCAAATTAAAAAGGTATAAGAATACTATTAGTCCGTCATGCGTCAGCTGGGTACCTTTTTGAATGCATGGAAGGGTGGATAGTTGAAAAATATTCTTTTTCTTCTTCTTCTTCTTCTTACTTCTAGTATGTAGCCTCTAAAGCCTGTTTCTTCTTCAATATTAGCCTCCTAAATTGTTTAAATTGTCGCAGCATGTTTTTCTTGGTCTGCAAATACTTCTTCGTCCATTTGGTGACTTATTTCGTGCTATTCGTACTATTTATTCCTCTGTCATTCTACTGATATGTTCGTTCCACTCCTGTTTTCGTTTTGTCACATCATGCATGTATTGCATGCTCTTCTTATGTTTTCGCTTCTCTCCCTATCCAACAGACTTCTCTCTGATATTCGTCGGAGTATTTTCATCTTTGTTGTTTCTAGCAGTCGTCTCGTTTTAGATGTGTCAGGTGTTGTCTCCGCCGTGTATGTTAATATGGTCTAATTGCTGCTTTATAGATTCTTGTTTTTGTGTCTTGTCTTAGGTGTTTGTTCTTCCAGATTGTGTCATTAATAGAACCCACGCTTTACTTGCTTTTAAGCATTGTTGTCGTACTTCTTCTTCAACATCTCCGTTTTTATATCTATTCCCAGATATCTAAACCTTACTTTCTGCTTTATTATTTTTCGATTTTGTGTAAAATCGAGTAGTCCGTAGTGGGTATTTAGATGTTGTTATACATTTGGTTTTGATATTCATATTGTATTTCTTAGCTGTTGTATTGAAGATATGTGTTAATTTGTGGACCTCGTCTTCTGTCCCGGCGATGTGTGTACATAATATAATATTTGTATTTCTTTGTTCCCCATTTTGTAGCCATGACCTTTACGTACTGCTTGCATTATTTCGTCCATTATTATATTAAAGAGAAGTGGGCTTAACGAGTCACTCTGTCTGACTCCACTTTGTTCTGGTATATACTGTGTTAGTTTTCCATTTATCTTTACCTATATTCGATTTTAAACGAGGCTCTTTACGGAATAGACGAAGGCATCCTTCTAAATAGTGAAAGAGTAAACAATGTTGGATATGCCGACGACACATGGTGATAGCAGATAGTTTAGAGGGACTTCAGAGGCTAATGGACAGAATAAACGAGTACAGTCAACAGTACGGACTAAACATTAATACCCACAAAACGAAACAAATGATTATCAGCAAGGAGAATATAAACGGGGCTCATCTATACATTAATGGGACGCAGATAGAGCGAGGTAAAACAGTATTGTTACCTGGGAACTATTATTAACGAACAGTGGAGCAATTTACAGGAAATAAAATGCCGCATAGGAAAGGCAAGAACGGTCTTTAACAAAATGAGCGACATCTTCAAAAGTCACAACATATTCCTTGATACAAAAATGAGACATTTAAGATGCTATGTTTTCTCTGTGTTGTTGTACGGGGCGGAGGCACGGACGCTTACAAACACCACTATTAAAAAACTTGAAGCATTTGAGATGTGGCTTTATAGAAGAATGCTGAGAATATCATGGACAGCAAGGATCACGAACAAGGAAGTTCTAGGAAAAATGAAGAAGGAACCAGAGATTGTGTTTACGATCAAAAGCATAAAATTGCAATATCTGGGACACGTTAGGAGAAATCAGCACCGTTACTCCCTGCTACAGTCTATATTGCAAGGTAAAGTCAAAGGTAAGCGGGGACCCGGTAGAAGGAGAATATCATGGCTGCGGAATTTAAGAACATGGTTTAAGAAAACCTCAACGGAGCTGTTTCGAGCCGCAGCGAGCAAGGTCCATAATTGCCAATATGATTTCCAACATCCGAAACGGATAGGAACCAGAAGAAGAAAAAGATATTCGATTATTAATGGTAGATGTTTTTGATGTTTGTATAATATTGATTGGTATGTTTCTCTTATACAGTAGGTGTAAGATGTCTTCGACTTGGATGCGATCGAAAGCCTTTGTCAGGTCTGTAAAACATAGGTATGCTGGTTTATTGTAATCGATGGCATTTTATGTGATTCGTCTTAGTACAAATACGGCGTATACGCAGGATCTTCCGGATCTGAATCCTTGTTGTGCATCTGATAAAGTTGCTAGGTTATTGATTTTGTTGGTTAGGACTTTTGTGGTGAGCTTAGATGCGGTACGTTTGTAGATTTATACCTCTATAATTGTTGAGGTTTTCTTTATCTCCTTTCTTAACATTGGTATCATTATGCTGCTTCTCCATGCGTCTGGTATCTTGCAGTAAAACTCTGCCTGGGGGTTATGAGCGCGATGACTGGGTGGATTGAGTAGCTCAGAAGTCGTGTTCATGCCCACAGCCGGTCTCAAGTTCAAATAAAAGAGAAGGGTTTATGAGCCGGGTTAGCATCCTACTTATTGTAACAGGAAATAAGGCTCAAAGTACCGATATAAAGCCTTGGAACCAGACGAAAAATCTTATATAAAATTGTTCGCTTAATATTAATATGCATTTTGCAATCTCGTATAGCAACCAACAAAGTCATCATAGCCAGAATGATCGCCAACGTTCGGAACGGACAGATACCCTAAAAAGAAGAATACGAATATGTCGATCTCCCATCTAAAAGCCTACCTACATGAAACGTTGGGAGGCAGTTTGGAGATAAATGCTTTGATTATAAGACTTTTATTATCTGCAGATGATTTGGTTTTGATTGCAATAAATCCGAAGGTGCTACAGCGGACGATTATTGAACTGA
The DNA here is from genome assembly GCA_918026665.1 of Diabrotica balteata. Lineage (NCBI taxonomy): Eukaryota > Metazoa > Arthropoda > Insecta > Coleoptera > Chrysomelidae > Diabrotica > Diabrotica balteata. Next base: position 17,922,988 of record OU898284.1, on the reverse strand, counting down.
AAAAATACTGCAGGTGTGAAATCTAAAAATAAGTTTCTTTTTCTTCTTGTGGTGCATATCCGTTACGGATGTTGGCTACTAGCATGGCAATTCTAGCTTTATTGACCGCAGCTCGAAATAGTTCTGAAGTGGTCAAAGAAAACCACTTTCGTAACTTCTGGGGCCAAGATATTCTTCTTCTTCATGGTCCCCTCTTTTCGTAGACCTTTCCCTGTAATATAAGTTGCAGCAGGTTATATCTATGGTCGTGTTGCATTATATGTCCAAGATATTCTAGCTTGCGCTGTTTCACTGTGGATATAATTTCACATGTTTTATCCATCCGACGTAAAACCTCAATGTTTGTTGTTCGGTCCACCCAGGAGATCTTCAGTATCCGTCTATAACACCACTCTAGCACCAATTGCTAGATCTAGCATCTCAATAACGGATTTTTTGTTTTTAAGGGTAGGTCGTGGTTCTTAAATGTATTGCTCTTCTGACAAACGCTGACTTGACTTTTTAATTTCTTTGTTGTATCTCAATAGAGTGGTCCCATTGGTCGTTTATAGTGGTTCCTAAATAGTAGTAATGGGGCACTTGGAGTATTTGTTGAAGATCTACCAGTAATTTACTAAGTGGAATATGCTTCTTACTAATGAACATGTATTTTGTTTTCTTGATGGTAAAATCAAGCCCGTACTCCTGACTGATTCTCCACAACTGCGTCACTAGTGTCTGTAAACCTTCTAAACTGTCTGAAAAGAAGATGGTGTCGTCTGCATATCTGATGTTATTCAGGAGCTCACCATTTATGAGAATACCCTCTTCGATATGCTCTAAGACTGACTTATGATATGTTCCGAATAGATGTTAAATAATAGGGGAAGGTTATGCAGGCCTCTCATACTCCTCTCTTTATTGCAACTTCATCTGTTAGTTGGTATTTCACCCGAATGGTTGCTGATTGGTTGTAGTATATGTTCTTGATTATTCAAAGGTCTTTTTTATCCAAATCAGTTGCCTTTAATATATCGATGAGATTATCGTGATTGATTTTGTCGAAAGCTTTTTGTAGTCGATAAAGCATACATAAATATCGCAGTTGACATCTGTGTACCTTTGAAATAATACCTGAACCGCGAACAAGGCTGTTCAATTTTTTCACATGCGAAAAATCATGTTATTTTTTCGCTGTATTAATAATTATCCTTATATCACAATTTTACAATAATTATCTTTGTCCAACCCTTAATAACCCTTCCTACTTACATTTTAACCCCTCTCCCTTAAGAAATACAGACAGTTTCAAGATAGCAAGGAAAAAGACACTCTCTTGATGGTCGCCTATCGCTAAGGACAGACCATTCTCTCTCTCTTCGCTTATCAAGAAGAACAGCATCTATCTTGGCTGTTTTTCTATCGCTAATTATTTCTCTCCAGTTTTAGTTGCGCGAAAAAATACCGCAAACACTGTTAAATCTTGTACAGACAAAGTGTGCTCTATCTCGCAAAGTGTAGTACCGCGAAACACGTGTTTAGGAAAAACGCAAGTGTGCCCGGACATATTCCGTATAAGAGCAAAAACCGCGAGAGTGTGGAGCAGAAAAACCGCGATAGTGTGGAGCAGAAATATTGGTAAGACTTTATATAAACTTAATTTGCTATTGTCTGTATACTTTTATTACTTATCCTATTTATTTGAACCAGCCCTATAAAATACGTCCAATATTGGTAAGACTTTATATATAACTTAATTTGCTATTGTCTGTATACCTTTTATTACTTATCTAATTTATTTGAACCGCCCTATAAAATACAGTCCACATACTCTGAAATTATACTAATAATTTCCCACATATATACACCCTTTTTGTACAAAGGCTTCTCTTGTACCTAACGCATCCCTGAATCCAAACTGCATTCGTGAGATCTGTGACTCGAATATCTGATAAATTGTTCTGTGTATTATCTTAAAGAAGATCTTAAGAATGTGACTCATTAGACTTATAATACAATGCTCTTCCCATTTTTTTGCATTAGGTTTTTTAGGTATAGCAATAAATGTAGATTCTAACCAGCTCTCTAGGAGATTTCCCTAGTCCTAGATTTTATTGAACGTTGTCGTAAGCATTTTACTCCTCCGTTTTTCATGATTTTTAGAAATTCTGAATGAAAGTTGTGGGCCTGGTGCTTTACCTGCTTTGGTTGCTTTAATTGCGGCTTTGACTTCGTCTTGAGTGATTGGTGGTCCTGTGTCGTATTCCATAGTTATCTGGTTGTTATCTCTGTCGTCATCGAATGTCTTCTCAACATATCTCTTCCATATATTCTTTATTTGTGCAATATCTAAAACCGGGTAGTCATGATCATCAGTCATATGTCCTGACCTCTTGGGTTTGTACATTCCTGCTGCCTCTTTTACCTTCTTGTGGAGATTAAATGAGTCGTGTCTACTTTTCAATGATTCTATTCTCTGCATTGATCTTAGAACCATTTGTTTTTGGTTTCTCTAATAGTTTTTATTTCTTTGTCAATTCTTTTATACTTTCACATGTCTCTGTTTTTAGCTCTAAGGTAAATAGATGTAGAAAGATCTTAAATAGCTCTAAAAAAATAATAAGTTTAGATAAATTGAATTGAATTCTTATATTCAGAAGATGAGGTGGTGTGGTCAGGGACTATTGGAAACTGAATGATCGAGTATTAGGGGTAGTAAATAACTATAATTATTTGGAAATGATAGTAACACCCAAGTTAACGATTAAAGCTTATTTAAAAAATCGCCAGAGTTTGGCAAAAGTGGCGAGTCACACGGCTTAGATTAGTTTAATGTCTAAGGCTAATATACACTTTTTGGCTAAAGTAGCAGTGTATGAGTCGGATGTAAGACCAATTTTGACTTATGAGCCTTAGGTATGGGATCTTTTTGAGTACGATGAGGTGGAAATATTCAGAAAATTTTATATTAAAAAAATGATTTCTTGTCCAAGGTATTGTCCCAACTTTATGTTAGATTTGGAAACACGTATTGATAGAGATAGCCCATATACAATAAATTTACATAAAGATTATATTAAAAAGAAAAAGAGGTTAGTCTTTGTAATATGGGTATATTTATTTAAAAAACCCTTAAAAGGACTACATCAATAAAACAAACGTTTTCGGACCACACAGTCCATCATCAGGTTTTAAAATCGAAAAATGCTAGGTCACAATGCCTGAGCCACCAAAATACTAGGGTAAAAAACCCTTTAAATTACATTTAGTTATAAAAGATTGTACATTGTGTTGTAAAATAACTGTGATGTTCAGTATTAAATTTGACTAGAGGTAACACATGGCTGAATCGAGTTCCATTCCATATTTTATATAGTATAAATTTTCAAAAACATTCTTAAAAATCTTTCAAAACTGTAGCTCTTGTAGATCTGTTAACCAATAGAATAAAAGTCGAGAGGAAGAGATAGAGAGGAAATTATATTAGTCTGCAGAATAATTTTTTTCTAAATTGTTGTCTTTTAATTAAATTGTATTTACAAAAGAATATATAAAAAATAACACTTATTATGTATATATTTTTAAAAATATTTGCAAAAAGGATCAAAAGTCCGCTTCTGCGTTTAGAAACTCCGCCAAAATCCGGCATGTCTCACACCTCTCTGGTCGTCCGAAACGTGTACCTATTATTCGGTCTTTCCATCGACCCAAACATCATAGAGTTTAGTTTATTCGATTAACATTTACGTATTCAGGTCCCCGGAATTCCGACACCACTTTACCGGATGTAGAAGTAGCCGGAATTTATGATCAGGTGCTTCTCAACTATTAGTGGAAAATATTTCGTTTCCGACATGCTAGGAGTATGTACTTATTATAGAAATAATTCGAAGTTGTAAACGGCAACGAATGGGAACTATCATGAAATGCGAGAAATTGGTTTATAACACCTGTGATATGACAATAATATTACATAATTTTGAAAACTGGAAACTATATTTTAAAATCTGTTGGACGTAAGAATTGTAGTGAGCAAGACGGTGTCTATAAAATTGATTTTCATCGTTGTATTCCATAGGTCAGACTAAAAACAAATATATAACTTATTATAGAAAATATAAAAAAAAACTATGAGAACAATTAATCATATGATCACGCAGCAAATGAAAATCTAAATAGATAAACTTCTTCTTCTTCTTCTTCTTCTTCTTAGCCTTCTGTCGTCCATGTTTGGACATAGGCCTCTCCCAACTCCTTCCATCGGTCTCTATCCTGAGCAACATATTTCCAATTTGTTGTGGCTATTCTTTTAATCTCATCAACCCATCTCATCTGTAGTCTTCCTCTTGGTCGTTTACTTTCGTAAGGTCTCCAATGTTGTATTGTAGTATTCCAACGTTGGTCTTTCTGTCTAGCAGTGTAGCCCGCGAAGCTCCATTTAAATTTGGCAATTTTTGTTATGTCCTCGACTTTTGTTTTGGATCTTACCCAATCGTTCCTCTTTTTATATGACAGTCGTATACCTGGTTTTTGGGAGGTGAGAATCTTCCAAAGACCGTCAGGGAAGATGTCCCTGGTGTGTCGGATTCAGTCCGACACGCTGTACCGCGTGCCGAGACCGCCTACCGACTAAACTCAGCTCCTCTTCCTCCAGCCGGCGGGTCTGGAACTGCTCTTAGCGAGTATGTCTGACACGTCGACCTTACTCATAGCTCCCTATATACAGTCGTATACCTAACATTGCTCTTTCCATTGTTCTTTCTGTTGTGGCTAGTTTATTCGTGTTTGCCTTGGTTAGGGTTCAGGTTTGACATCCATATGTCATGAAGGATGCATTGGTTGAACACTTTGCTCCTCAAGTATTGGGTTATTGGGGAGTAATTGCTCTTCTAGTAATTTCCGCACTTTGGTTCTCTTTGTCAAGTCTCAGGATTTGGCCTAGGTAGATATATTCCCTAATTTGTTTTATCTCACTGCCGTTTATAGTTATATGTCTGGGGTCATCTGTGTTTGTCATTATTTTTGTCTTTTTTATATTCATTTTTAGGCCGACGTATTGGGAGCTGGCTGTTAGTTCCCCAACATAATTTGCAGTTCCTGAATGTGTTCGCTATAATCACTATATCGTCAGCGAATCTGAGGTGGTTTAACTTGTTGCCATTAACGTTAATGCCATAGGTTGACCAATTTGTAGTTGTGAAGACGTCTTCTAGGGCTAGGTTGAGAAGCTTTGGCGATATTACGTCTCCTTGTCTCACTCCTCTCTTAATGGGGATGGGATTTGTATTTTCGTTTTGGTGTACTATCATAGTTGCATTTTCATATATATTATGTATTAGTTGCCTATATCTCGAATCTAATCTACAATTATTAATAGCTTGTTATATGGCCCACATCTCGATACTATCAAACGCCTTTTCATAGTCGACGAAGGCAAGAAGTACGGATAGTTGGTATTCATTTGCCTTCTCTATCAATGTTCTTATTGTCAGCAGATGGTCTGATGTACTATATCCTTTGCGGAAGGCAGCCTGTTCGACCGGTTGGTAATTATCCATGTTGTAGGTTAACCGGTTGTTAATAATTCTCATGAATAGTTTGTATACTTGACTGAGCAACGATATAGGTCTTTAATTCTGTAGATCACATTTGTCCCCTTTTTTGTGTAAGAGTATTACTAGACTCTCGTTCCATTCTTTAGAGATCTGGCTATTATCTTCTTCTTCTAGTTCCATGACCGTTATCGATCGTTGGATATCATGTTGGCTACCATATTCGCTATCGTGACTTTATTGACAGCAGCTCTAAATAACGATGTAGTTGATTTTCCATACCATTGCCTTAGATTTTTCAGCCATGATGTTCTTCTTCTACCAGGACCACGATTACCTTGGATCTTTCCCTGAATGATCAGATGTAAAAGATCATATTTTTCAGGGTGTCTCATAATATGACCGAAGTATTCCAGCTTGCGTTTCTTTATTATATTGACCAGTTGTGTTGTTTGGTTCAGCCGTCTAAGGACCTCCTCATTTCTAACTCTGTCGACCCAGTTTATTTTCAGTAGTCGTCTGTATACCCACATCTCAAGGCTGTCAATCGTTTAAGCATAGCCTCAGTTTAGGGTCCACGCTTCTACTCCATACAGTAGGACAGGAAAGATGTAGCAAGATATCATTCGAACTCTAAGGTCAATGCTAAGATCATGACTGCAAAGTACGTTTCTCATTTTTACAAAGGCAGCTCGGGCTTGTTCTATTCGGCTTTTAATTTCTGCGGTTGGATCCCAGCTCTCATTGATATTACTGCCGAGATACACGAGTTTCTCTACTCTGTCCAGTGTGGCATCTCCGACTTTTATACCGTCATGATGTATATAATTTTGTTTGCTAACTATCATATATTTAGTTTTCTTAACGTTGAGTTTTAGTCCATACTGATCACAAGTCTGCTTTATTTTGTTCATTAGATTTTGAAGGTCTTCTCCGCAATTGGCAAGGACTAAGGTATCGTCGGCATATCTAATATTGTTGACGGTTACTCCATTCACAATAATACCTTCGGTTGTCTCCATCAAGGCTTCCTTAAATATTTCCTCCGAATATAAGGTTAAAAAGTAAAGGCGACAATATACAGCCTTGTCTCACTCCTCTTTTTATATTTATTTCATCCGACAGTTCTTGTTTAACCTTTATTCTTGCCACTTGATGCCAGTATAGATTTGTATTATTCGTAGATCTTTATCGTCCAATCCAGCTGTTTCCAATATTTCTAGCATTTTGTTATGTCGGACTTTGTCAAAAGCTTTTTCAAAATCGATTGCACAAATATACACATTTTGATTTATATCTCTGCATCTCTGTACTAGCACCTGTATACTAAACAAGGCTTCTCTTGTTTCTGGCTCTGGCTATTATGAAGACATCTATTAAATATAGTTAGTACAGGGATTGTTAATGTCTTGTTGTTTTCAAGAGCTCGGCAATTATACCGTCGTGTCCTGGAGCTTTATTATTTTGTAGTTCTTTTAAAGCTCTTTCTATTTCATATCCCTTTATATTTTATAGTATTTCTGATCCCACGTTTTTTATTTTTCTTTTCACGTTCTCCTTTGTTGTTTCATTAGGCTGGCCTTGCGAGCTTTATAAGAATGTGTAGAAGTCTTCGACAATTATTGTTATTTTATATTTGTCCTTCTCTACCTTATTTTTGGCGTCCTTAATTTTGATTATTTTTTGAACTCCCAGTGCGAGTCTTAGACATTTTAAGCCTCTATTGTTTTGAATGACTCGCTCTATTAAGTTCCCGTTCCATTTTTGTATGTCGCGTTTTAGTTCTTTTATAATTTTTTTTTATTGAGTTTAATGCGTCGACAACTAATGGTCATTGGCATGGTACAGTGAATTTTTACAGTCAGATACCTATTGTAGTGTTTGATAATTGTTTTATTAAGTTCTCTATATTCTTGAGCATGGCGTTTGTTTTTCTCTAGTAGTTGTCTTCTTTTTGTTATTAGCTGCTTAGTTTCATTGCTTATTTTTTCTTCTTTAGTCCTTGTTTTCTTTGTGACCTGTACTCCTGCGCGAGAAGGTTTTTATTTAGGTTTTTATTAATCTCGTCAATTTGATCTTGATTATGTGAAGTATCAGATTCGAACTTATCGGCTAAGACTTCTCGGAATTGCTCTTCATTTGTTTTTTAGTTTAAAGGCATCTATCCTCGTTGTTTTTTTTTTAAATCCTTTTTCTCTATTCTTTCATGTTAATACTTATTTTTGCTCTGACTATACGATGGTCACTACCCGTTGTTATGTTGTTTATTGTTGTGAAGTCTTCAAATATTCCTTTGTTGTTTGAGAGAAAAAAGTCTATTTCATTTTTGGTAGTTCCGTTAGGTGCAACCCATGTCCACTTTATGTTAGATTTCTTTTTGTAGAAGGTATTCATACATACAAGTTTTCTTGTTCCAGGAATACCATGAGTTTTTCTCCTCTTGTGTTTCTTGTGCCGAATCCAAAATTTCCATTTTGCTTTCAGATTCTTCAATCTTACTTCCAATTTTGGCGTTAAAGTCTCCCATTATTATTATTTTGAATTCTTTGTTGTTGTCTATAGCTTTTTTAAAGTCTTCGTAAAAAGAATATATATAATAGATAAACTAGAAAAGAAAATAGAGCAAGGAAAACAACAACAAAATAAAGATATAGAAAATTGCACAGACTACGAAGATCTAATTAAAAAGACGGAATGGATTTGAGTTCAAAACGCCAAAAAATTAAGGCAAGTGACTCCTCTAATAAAGTACAGCCCCACTTTCACTAACAGAGAAGTAAATCAGAAGATACTCAAACGGCACTTAAACACCACCAGTGATTATAAAAAATTGAAATTGATAAAATACGACACACTAGTGTGACATCAGGTAAGCAAATATCTGATCCAACTAACATGCTAATTAACTAACGCCTCTAATTTGATAAAAAATAAAATAATGTCCAAATGGAAAGACAGTGGGAAAACGTTGTAGAAAACTCACAAAATACATATTTTAAAATACATCCAACCTTACCTTCTCCACCCCAATATATTTTCAACTATTCCACTTCAAAATTCCTTTCAGCAACTGTTTTTCGACTTAAAACAAATCATGGGCGATTTCCATCGCACCTTGCTAAGATAGGCATTATACAGTCATCGGCCTGTAGTTGTGATCAGAACTCTTACGGAGACCTAAACCATATATTTTTCGGTTGCAAAAAACATTTAAAAAATCCGATGATTTGATTCGTAAGCTCATTGAAAAGAAGAATTTGGAATACCAATTACGTTTTTCAAACTATCATCAAGACGTTTGTACACATCAGTTTGTCTGCATGATCAAGCAGGAAACATAATAAGGAATCAAATTGATTACCTAATAATCAAAAAGAGATTCTGTAAGTGATGCTTATCAGTTAAAAGTTACCCGGTGCTGACGTATAGTCAGAGCATATTCCTGTTATGGTAATTTTAGGTTTAGATTTAAAAAGGTTACAAAAAAGAATAGTAACAAAAATGTGATATAAGAAGACTAAAAAAAACGAAAGAAAGGAGACAGTTGCACGGATTCTTTCAGAAAAGCTAAGTAACATGGAGTAAACATATAATCCAGAAAAATCACTCAAGAATATATGTAAAACTTTTAACAAGATCAGAGAAGAACTTTTAATAGGAAATAAAGAGAATCACATCATCACAAATAAAAATCAAAAAATATGCGTATAAGCCAAATACATACAAAAACTCTTTGATGATAATAGGTCCAAACAATGATCTATGGGTTCCATTCGATTATTTATCTTTATTCATCTGCTGTCGCTAGTTCTTCTTAGATGTCCATACCACTTTACTCTTTTTTGTTTTATATGTGTTAGTATGTCTCTGTTTCTATTGATGTTCATTGCTTTATTTCATCATTACTTGTCCTATCCATTCTTTACTATTATAACTGGGAATAAGCCACATTAAAGATAAAAATACATTTATTGACGTTTCAATTTCCAATTCGGAAATCGTTCTCAAAATACAAATAGTAAATTAAACAAATTTTGTTTTTTGTTACATAGTGAAAAAATTCTTCTGATAATTTAATTTTATCTGACTCATTTATATTGACAATTCAGACATACATTATGCATTTTAAAGTAGACGACTTTAAAATGATATTGCCAATATTGTTGAGTTGCGCTCCTGGGACGACTTTACTTATAAGATAGTTCATTCGATTACATGAAATCAACTTTAACTTGAGAATATCCGTCAGAAAAAATCATAGCATGTAATTCGTCTTTAAAAAGACAAACACATGACATGATGACAGTAAAATTCTCCTGTTAGTGATTCCATAGTAAATTATGAGGGAAAAACCAGGAAAAAAACCTCATAATACTATCCCGACATTGTAAGTATTTGTTCGTGAATTTAGTTTACCTTTAACAAACATCAAAATTCTGATTTTTATGTTACGTTATTTAAAAAACATAAATGATGTATCCTCTATATGTTACTGACTTACTAATACTGGTATTTTCTTATTAATAACTTCCTCTTTCAATATTGGTAACCAGATCCTACTACATTCTGCCGAGGAATTTGCGACACAATTGGCCTCATTTAGCATAATTAGAGCCGCTTCTTTGATTTTTCTTTTTTTACCATCCGTTTCTTTTAGGACTATATTTGAATTATTCCATTGAACTCTATGTTCATTATCCCATGCGTGTTTACATATTTGAGATCTATCAAATTCTCTATTTTTAATATAAGATTGATGTTCACTTATTCTAACATTTAATGGCCTTGATGATTCACCTAAATAAAACTGATCGCATTCACAAGGTATTTTATAAATGCAATTCTTTGTCCTTTCTTGTTCATTGTTAGGTTTGGTTTTGGACAAAATAGATCTCAACGTGTTTGTTGTTTTGAATGTTGTTGAAATGTTGAATTTATTTCCTATCCTTTTAAGTTTTTCTGATAATCCTTTTATGTACGGTATTGTTATTTTCCTCATATTATTCCTTGTGTATGCTGTAGGATCTCGTTCTAAGTTGTTCTGTTCTATTCGATCGATTGTTGAAAATTCCTTATTTATAAACGATAAAGGATAATCATTTTTTAATAAAACAGATGTTAACAAATGTTTCTCCTCCAAGAACGAATTTTCGTTAGAACAAGTAATTTTAGCTCTATCGTATAAGGATTTAATTATTCCCTTTTTTACATTAATATTGTGATTTGATTTGAAATTTAAATATATATTGGTGTGTGTTGGTTTTCTATACACCTGAGTCTCATATCCAGTATCGTTCTTAGAGATCAAAACATCCAGGAAAGGTAGCGTGTTATTATATTCCTTTTCCATGGTAAATGTTATTGTCTCTTCTTTATCGTTTATATTGTTTAGGAATGTGTCCAACAACTCTGATCCATGAGGCCATATTGAGAATACATCATCTACATACCTCCACCATACTGTGGGTTTGAAATTTTGTTTAGAAATGATATTTGTTTCAAAATCTTCCATAAATATATCGGCTAAGAATGGAGATAAACTAGAGCCCATTGCTAGACCAAAATTTTGTTTATAGAATTCATTATTTAGTTGAAATATGTATTATCAGTACATAATGTTAATAACTCCATTATGCATTTTAAAGTAGACGACTTTAAAATGATATTGCCAATATTGTTGAGTTGCGCTCCTGGGACGACTTTACTTATAAGATAGTTCATTCGATTACATGAAATCAACTTTAACTTGAGAATATTTTAATAATATTTTAATAATTAAGGCTATAATGGAGTTATTAAACATTATGTACTGATAATACATATTTTCAACTAAATAATGAATTCTATAAACAAAATTTTGGTCTAGCAATGGGCTCTAGTTTATCTCCATTCTTAGCCGATATATTTATGGAAGATTTTGAAACAAATATCATTTCTAAACAAAATTTCAAACCCACAGTATGGTGGAGGTATGTAGATGATGTATTCTCAATATGGCCTCATGGATCAGAGTTGTTGGACACATTCCTAAACAATATAAACGATAAAGAAGAGACAATAACATTTACCATGGAAAAGGAATATAATAACACGCTACCTTTCCTGGATGTTTTGATCTCTAAGAACGATACTGGATATGAGACTCAGGTGTATAGAAAACCAACACACACCAATAGATATTTAAATTTCAAATCAAAATCACAATATTAATGTAAAAAAGGGAATAATTAAATCCTTATACGATAGAGCTAAAATTACTTGTTCTAACGAAAATTCGTTCTTGGAGGAGAAACATTTGTTAACATCTGTTTTATTAAAAAATGATTATCCTTTATCGTTTATAAATAAGGAATTTTCAACAATCGATCGAATAGAACAGAACAACTTAGAACGAGATCCTACAGCATACACAAGGAATAATATGAGGAAAATAACAATACCGTACATAAAAGGATTATCAGAAAAACTTAAAAGGATAGGAAATAAATTCAACATTTCAACAACATTCAAAACAACAAACACGTTGAGATCTATTTTGTCCAAAACCAAACCTAACAATGAACAAGAAAGGACAAAGAATTGCATTTATAAAATACCTTGTGAATGCGATCAGTTTTATTTAGGTGAATCATCAAGGCCATTAAATGTTAGAATAAGTGAACATCAATCTTATATTAAAAATAGAGAATTTGATAGATCTCAAATATGTAAACACGCATGGGATAATGAACATAGAGTTCAATGGAATAATTCAAATATAGTCCTAAAAGAAACGGATGGTAAAAAAAGAAAAATCAAAGAAGCGGTTCTAATTATGCTAAATGAGGCCAATTGTGTCGCAAATTCCTCGGCAGAATGTAGTAGGATCTGGTTACCAATATTGAAAGAGGAAGTTATTAATAAGAAAATACCAGTATTAGTAAGTCAGTAACATATAGAGGATACATCATTTATGTTTTTTAAATAACGTAACATAAAATCAGAATTTTGATGTTTGTTAAAGGTAAACTAAATTCACGAACAAATACTTACAATGTCGGGATAGTATTATGAGGTTTTTTTCCTGGTTTTTCCCTCATAATTTACTATGGAATCACTAACAGGAGAATTTTACTGTCATCATGTCATGTGTTTGTCTTTTTAAAGACGAATTACATGCTATGATTTTTTCTGACGGATATTCTCAAGTTAAAGTTGATTTCATGTAATCGAATGAACTATCTTATAAGTAAAGTCGTCCCAGGAGCGCAACTCAACAATATTGGCAATATCATTTTAAAGTCGTCTACTTTAAAATGCATAATGTATGTCTGAATTGTCAATATAAATGAGTCAGATAAAATTAAATTATCAGAAGAATTTTTTCACTATGTAACAAAAAACAAAATTTGTTTAATTTACTATTTGTATTTTGAGAACGATTTCCGAATTGGAAATTGAAACGTCAATAAATGTATTTTTATCTTTAATGTGGCTTATTCCCAGTTATAAATAGTAATTAATTTACAATGCCACAAGAAAATAGCTTCTATCCATTCTTGTTACTCTGCAGCATCTTCTCAGGTATTTCATCTCTGTTGCTACTATCTTACTTCTGTTTTTCTTGTATCTAATTTTCAGCCCATATGTCATAATACTTCGCACTAATGTTTTATAAATCTATGTTTTTGTCTTCATACTTGGGTGTCTACCCCACCATACTGAGTTAAGTTGTCAGATTGCTGTTCTTGTTTGTCCTACTCTTTGCTTAAGTTCTTCCTCTGTTGTTACCTTTTTCGTGATTATAACCCCAAGTATTTGATTTTGTCCTTTCTCTTAATTGTTACGTTGTCGTCAATTTGTAGATCTTCTATGTATTCTACACTTGTAGATAGGTACTGTAGTAATAGAATGTATGTAAGTATATCTCCGAATTGATCATAAATAGTACATTGTTTACCGGGTAGGAAAAGCTTAACATTCCTGGACGACTGTGAAGATTGCTAAGTCGAGGCGCAAGCCGAGACTTAGCAACACAGAGTCCAGGAATGTGGCTTTTCCTACGAGGTAAACATACTATTTTCCGCAAATCGTTTAAAATTCGACAGATATTGATTGATTTTAAAAAAAACGCGATAATTTTATTCCCAAATAAATGGTGCTTTGAAATTCCTAATAAAATTACTTGGGTTACTATGGAAACGTATTGAGGTTGAATTGTCAAACTTGACGCTTATAAATTTAATTGCTGGTGATCTCGAAAGTAAAATGATAAGTGATGATGAAATTTCCATTCCTGGGACTCCTCCAGAGCTGGTTGAGGTAGTGAATACTGCTTCATTAGAATTATTGCCAAAGAAATCAAGAGAAAAGTACGAAAATGCATACAGACGTTCTATGGATTATCGCATGAGTAAAAATACGAGTTGTTTCTCAGAAAATGTTGTAATGGCATACTTCCTAGACCTTTGTTTAAAGATGAAATCTTCAACATTATGGGCCAATTATTCAATGCTGAAGTCAACCCTTGCACTTAAACACAATGTAGATATATCTACATACTCAAAACTTCGTTCTTTATTGAAACGGCAAGCTCAAGGTTATAGGGCAAAGAAATCTAAGATTTTAACGAAGGAGGAAATTGAAAAATTTGTCCAGGAAGCTCCAGATAAAGAAAATTTAATGATTAAGGTAATTTACAACGTTTTAATTTCTATTTAGATTATAGCTTTATTTATTTTTTAGGTGGCTGTAATATTTGGTATTTTTGGGCCTGTAGAATGGATGAGTTAATCCGAATGACTGTACACGATATAGAAGACTTAGAATCTAAGCTTTTAATCAGCATACCTGATTCGAAAACCAACAAACCAAGATCATTTGTAATTAATCAGATCTACTTGAATGTTTATCGAAAGTATGTTTCGTTAAGACCAGAAAATATGAACAGTGACCGATTTTTCTTTAAATATCAAAGCGGAAAGGGTTGTAGACAAGTGGTAGGAATTCATCAATTTAGAAAAATGCCCAAAATAATTGCTACTTATTTGAACTTGGTAAATCCGACAGAATATACTAGTCACTGCTTTCGTCGGTCTTCTGCAACAATATTGGTTGACTCTGGTGCCGACATAACTAGTTTAAAGAGGCATGGCGGATGGAAGTCATCAAACGTTGCTGAAGGATATATCGAAGAATCGCTTAACAATAAGGTTGAGGTGGCAAATAAAATTTTCACAGTACAAAATATTCAACAAAATGACACTTCCACCCTGCATGCTGTCCAAAATGTTTCTTATAGTTCTAAGAGTGTTCCTCCAATGTTCAATAATTGTACTAACTGTCAAATTACTGTAAATATAACAAATTGATCTTAAAAATGTATTCAGCAATGACTTGATGTTTTGAAAATATAAATTAATTCCTTATAAGCAATGTGTTTTTCTATCATTTATGTAGAACACTAACAACTGTACGGACATATCATTTCCTTACAGTAAGGAAATGACATTTCCTTACAGTAAGGAAATGACATTTCCTTACAGTAAGGAAGTCCTGACTTTTTCTTCAAGAAATTTTGACAGGAATGTCAAAATTTCCTGACGATTTGCGGAAAACAATTTTTTTTATTCTCATCCAGATCGAATTCTTCTTCTTCTTCTTCTTAGCCTTCTGTCGTCCATGTTTGGACATAGGCCTCTCCCAACTCCTTCCATCGGTCTCTATCCTGAGCAACATATTTCCAATTTCTTCCGGCTATTCTTTTAATGTCATCAACCCATCTCATCTGTGGTCTTCCTCTTGGACGTTTACTTCCGTAAATCGAATTAATAGAGGCAAAAACAGAGTAATCAACACTTCTTTGTAGATATTTTAGTCACAATTTTAGTGTTATGTGCCTAATATGGCTACTGAAAAAATTAACTTAACGTATATAAATATTTATTATGATCTATGACCTTTTGTAAAAGTAAGATTGTCGCCACTTTTGTAATGGCGTTTTTCGGATTTTCTTTGAAAAACGAATCGTTATAATGGAATTTTATAAAAAAAAATTGCCGTCATATATTTTTTGTCATAAGCGGGATCAAATAAATTTTATACTATCTAATTTATATATAGAGAATTTCTAAAAGCCTCAAAAGAACACAATACCTCATTCTTTCAACTATAAAATAAGACATACTTTACCACTCCACCGAAATCCGTCTATCAAATCAGACTCACAATAGATTTATACACAACCGAATCAATCTTCAATTCTGTTAAGTACATTGAAAAAAGCTTCCACGGATATTTCCATTAAAACTGGAAAAATCGAATTTGGCAATGGAATAAAGATTTTCATTTATGATAAAAGAGTGCTAAGCGAAGTTTCGGATTTCATTAATGTTTGTAAATGTTTGAAAAACGCCTTTCAGCGAATGTATCAATAAATTGTTTTTATGAAATGTGATATACAACGTTGATATAACGTTGACTCAGTTTATTGTGATTTCATATTTTTACAAACTACACAAACTTTTAAGTGCGTACCTCTTTTAAGAACGTATGGACCAGATCGGAAATTACTACTTAGATGAGAAAAGCGACCCTGCTACAATTTGTTAGATATTTCAAGTATCAACTTTGCGATACGGTGTGAATTGGAAATTTGGTCATTATGTAACTTGCACATTTTGGTCATGAATTGACATAGTAGTAATAATGATATCTTTAAATATTTCATTTTTATACTTCTTATCTTCTTCTTCTTGATTCTGGTGAGACTGATCTTAAACTAAGTGTTCACTGGAGACAAAATAGTCTAGAGAGTTGCCATAGAAGGCACAGCTTAAAGCAAAAACATGAATTTTGGTGACTATTTCAAGACTATTTCAGTGAATTTTTTCAAATATCTAAATCTTTTTTTTTTAACAAGGAGTCCGTGGGACCCCACATCACGCTCACTGTAACTAAAAGTGCACCGCACTGGTTACGGATTAAAGCTGTAAATGTCAATAAACAAACACCATACAGTATGCGGAGCAAATTAAAAAACAGTGTCACTAAGACTACATATTTATTAATATAATTTTTTTTAAATAAAATACAAAATGGCCTTAAATACTACTATTTATTTTTCGCTAGGTTTAAACCCTCTAAATTGGCTCATTTCTTCAGAGGTAAGGTCAGCAAATTTATTAACTCCCATTTGGTAGGTAACTTCGCCAGCTTCAAACTTTTTGTTGTGTTCTTCTATTTTCTGTAGGTTTTCTTTGAAGATTTCCAATCTGCGTGGTTCCTCTTCTTCGGTATATTCCTTGTTGTGTGCAAACTATACGAAAATAATAAAAAATAAGACAAAATAGATAATATATCGGAAATGTTATAAAGCGAGACAAAATTAGGAAGGTGGAAATATAAAAAAAAGTCAAAATAAATGAGCAGAATAAAAATAATTCTGTTCTATAAATATATCTAAATGGCTGAAAACTTTGTTTTCAAACTTCCACAAAATTTATTTTAAATCTTATCACTACAGCTGTTTCGGCTGATTGCCTTTCTCAAGTGATCTATTTTTGGCTTGGGTTTACAAATTTATTGTCTCTAATGAAATAAGTTGAGGGAGGGGAGAACTGTTTGTCTCAAGTTGGTCATTCAGAATTATATCTGTGTTTTTTAATTTGTGAATTTCCATAGATTCTAACAAAGATATATTTGCTTAATATATCTTTGCTTAATATATTTGCTTAATTATATTTAATTCTGTCTCAATGTTGTATTTTGACATCAGAATTTCTGTTTATCTATGTAACATAACATGATAAGCTGCCAGTTTATGTTGTGTTGGATGGGATGATGAATTGTGTATAGTCGTGTCAGTATGGGTAGGGTATGGGTAGGGTATGGGTAGGGTATGGGTAGGGTAGGGTACAACATAAACTGGCAGCTTATCATAGTATGTTACATAGATTAACAGAAATTCCGATGTCAAAATACAACTTTGAGACAGAATTAAATATAATTAAGCAAATAGCAGTAAACAACGGATACAACGAACAAACAATTAATAAAATGTTAAATCAAAAACTACACAAGAAAGCCCTGAAATTAGTATTTCCACGACCAGAGAAAAAACCCAGTACCTTCTTCTCGATTACATATACAGGCAAAATAACAACAAAAATTGCCAAACACATAAAAAAGAAAGGAATAACACCAGCTTTCCGAACAAATAACAACCTAGGCAAATATATTAAAAATAACAAAAGCCAAAATAAAAAACACTTAAATAGTGGTGTGTACAAACTTCAATGTGGCGACTGCCCAAAAACTTACATCGGTCAAACTGGTAGAAACTTTGATAAACGAATAGCAGAACATAAAAGGGCTTTCAAAAATAGAAAAGCAGATTCGACATACGCATTTCACCTTCTAGATCATAATCATTCTTTTAATGACAAATTTAAAATTCTTCACATTCAAAATAAAGGCCTTAAGCTATCTTTGTTAGAATCTATGGAAATCAACAAATTAAAAAACACAGGTATAATTCTGAATGACCAACTTGAGACAAACAGTTCTCCCCTCCTCAACCTATTTCATTAGAGACTATAAATTTGTAAACCCAATCCAAAAATAGATCACTTGAGAAAGGCAATCAGCCGAAACAGCTGTAGTGATAATAGTTTAATTTTGTGGAATTTGAAAACAATGTTTTCAGTGTTTTATTGTTACATAAAATGAATTTCCATCAAGTAACGGTCGAATCCATCAAATATCTAAATGGTGTTGTTTTATCGCGAAAAGTAATTTAATGCATTTTGAAGCAATGATAGTTATTAAGATTCACGTAAACTCATCACCAATTCGCATAAATGTCCTCGTAGATAGTACAAAACTCATTACCGTAAGAAAAGCAGGCATTTTGAAAATATACCCAGAGAGATTTACAAACTGATCACTCGCCTACCTGCACCCCAGGGCAAGTAAATCGTTGCAAACCGCCAAGGTTTGATAATTTGAAAGACTAATCCAAATCCGAATGCAAATGAAATAACGAAGTTTGGGACTATTTCATATTTACCGAAAATAGCACATACTTACAAATATTTTCATTAAAAAGTTCACTATTAAAAACCTATGCAGCTGAATTTTCAGATTTCAAATCCGTTTAGATTGGTAGATATAGGCCACTTACTGGGAGCAGATATCCGATGTAAATATATCAGGTAAATTTAAAGCATCTTGCTTAAAACGGTTTTAAATATACCAAGTAAACAAGAAATGTAAGAGTTTATAGGCAATCTTCCGCATTAGAATCCATCGCCTTGGGGTCAAAATGCTTGTGATGAGTTTACCCATCTGTGGTGATGAGTTTACCGATCTCCAAAGGATGCACGTGATCAGTTTGCTATATCTGGGAGGGTTTAATTATTTTATGGCGGCTATAAAGTGATGAATTTGTACACGTCTATGCAGAGCATTTAAAGTTTAAAAAACAAATTTTAAATCTGTCAGTGCTCTAAATTTTGGTAACCAAATAGTTCTTAAAGATAAACATCTAAACATAACATTTAAAATATTTAAACAATGATGAGCTGCCAGTGTTAGTGGCAAATTTTCGGTCTATAAATAGATATGCGGCATCTCAATGAAATTTAATATTTTTGTTTGGAATAAGCTAAACCTTTACTTTAAAATTAAGTTTATTAAGCCGTTTTGATTTCCTATTAAATAAACAATTTTTATTTTATATTACTTAATGCAAAATTCTTCTACTAATTTTATTTCATCTGACTCATTCATACTGACGATTCAGACACATATGGTACATTAACCCTTAAATGCCCAATCGGGGTCACTATGGGACCCCAGACATACATTTTTGGCTATAATATCTTTATTTGAAATATTTGGCAACCGCGCAATCAGGTATTTGTGTGGACGTGTCTCCTACGTTTTCTGTTAGTATACCACGAACATTCGTGAGGTGCAGTGGTCTGTAAGAGAGATTTAGATAAGTGGGGTCTCGCTGTGACTCGATTGGGCATTTAGAGGCACAGAATATTTTTATTATTTTTAACATTTTTCGTCAGTTTACATTGAAAAATGGACCGTAAGAGAATGAAAATGACAATAAGCGACCAAGAACATGAAAAAATTATCCGAAATATAGAAGAAGGGATATCAGACTCCGATTTCGACTATGAGATTACCGACGAATCAGATAGCGAAGAGCAAGATGTTTTTGAGGAAAATGTTTCGGAAACTGAGGACAATTTAGAAGTCAACAGTGACGAGGAATCAGATGCAGAACCTACCGAAGTGGACGATAATATTAGTGAGGTTAGTGGTCCAACATATACATCCAAATCTGGAATGCAGTGAAATAGCCTATCTTTCGTGAGATCCAAGAGGCAACAAAAAAATATTATAAATGTACATCCAGGCTTAACAAACTATAGTAAAAAATTCCAACACGTTTTTAGACTATTTCAATTTATTTTTGACCGAAGAGATGAAGAATGTCATATGCATTCATACTAATGAAGAAGCTGTTAGGCGTTATCAAGAGTGGAACGAAAAACATCGAATAAGGTGTGGGAAAGAATCGACAGGAGAGATATGGTCTACAGACACCTCAATACGCCGGTCATTTTTTACAGCCGCATTAGCTAGGAACCGATTTGAAGAATTATCGAGTTTCTTGAGGTTTGATGACAAAGTGACCAGGGTGGAGCGGAAGGAACAGGATAAGTCAGCGGCGATACGAGTAATTTGGGACATTTGGGTCTCTAACTGTGACAAAGCCTTTGAACCATACGAACATATAACCGTTGACGAACAGTTAGTGAGTTTTAGAGGAAAGTGTCCTTTTAGACAATATATAAAATCAAAACCTTACCGCTATGGGATAAAAATTTGGGCTGCCGCGGATGTTAAAACATCTTATTTATCAAAACTTCAGGTGTACCTTGGAAAACTACCAGGTGGTAGAATAGAGAAAAATCAGAGATTTCGTGTTGTGAAAGATCTGGTGGAACCATATCATGGCAGTTGGAGAGGAATTACAACTGACAACTTTTTTACCAGTGTTCCTCTTGCTCAATATCTTTTATCTAAAAACCTTACTTTACTTGGGACCGTCCGCAAAAATAAACTGATACACCACCACAACTAAGTTTGACAAAAAGACCTGCGGAGTCGTCAATATTTGCTTTTACTAAAGAATTAGCTATGGTTTCGTACATACCTAAAATACACAGGATGGTACATCTTCTTTCAAGTCAACACGATAGTGATATAATTTGTCAAGACTCTCAAAACAAACCCTTGATGATTTTAGACTATAATAATACCAAGGGTGGTGTTGATAATGCCGACAAACTGATTAGGGAATATTCCTGTAAAAGAAGAACTGCTCGTTGGCCATTCAGGCTCTTTATGAATATAGACATATGTGCACTAAATGCCTATATTTTATACATTGAAAAAAATCCTGATTGGAAGAAAAATAATTTTTTCACGAAGACGTATTTTCCTGTTACAATTAGGGGCTGAGCTTGCTCGAAACAACATGGAAAAAAGAGCGAAATATATAAAACATAAAGCCTATGTAAAATCTGCTCTAAAAGATTGTGGCATACCAATGGTAAACCCAACTACCGAAGTTGCAACTCAATCCGTCCATTCAGCTAAGAAACGTGCTCGTTGTTACCAGTGTCCGCGAAACTGTGACAGAAAAGTGAATACCGTTTGCTCTTTTTGCAAAAATTTATATGCCAGGTGCACAGAAAAGAAGAAAAAACTATTGTAAGTAAAAATTGCAACTAAAAGTTATATGCTTATATTATTTAATTTTAATTTTGTTCGAATTGAAAAGAATTTGTTTCTAGAAAAGCCGTTAATTTTGTATGAAAAATAAATAAAAATTATTCAAATATGCTTAAAATTATTTTTAACCGTGTTTTCCTTTTAGTCAGTGCTAAATGACGTTACTAAATTGAAAATTTTAGTGGGGTCCCTAGGAGACCCCACATGGGCATTTATGGTTATTTTCATATCACGGGCATTTAAGGGTTAAAATGATATTGTCAATATTTTTAAGTTGTTTTCGAGGACGACTTTATTGTAAGATAAATGATTCGATTACATGAAATCTACTTTATCTTAATCAACTTTAGCTCAATACCCGTCAGAAAAATCATAGCATGTGAATCGTCTTTAAAAAGACAACCACATGCAATGATAATAGTAAAATTCTTCTGTTAGTGATCCCATAGTAAATCATAAACAAAAAACCTCACGATACTATCCTGATATAATAGGTATTTGGTCTTACTTTTACTTTACTCTCAATATTAACTAATATACTCAAAAATATTGAGAATATCATTTTATTCATCTACTTTAAATAAAAAAATGTATAATATATGTCAATTGTCAATATAAATGAGTGAAATAAAATTTAAATTATTATTTTTTTTTGAATTTTTCATGAAGTACCTAGCAAAAACACTTTTTTTTAAATTTAATGTGTTTTGTTATGATAATGATATCCGAAGGTGAAATCGAAACTTTAAATTAACCTATTAAGGGCATCTAGAAAATATATATCATACGTTTATAAAGGTACTACAAAACTTGTGTAATGAGTGTACACATACTATAGTATTTTTCATATAAAAATGCACAATTTATATAAAGTGACGTCATTTATATTTAAAATTTCCAGATCGTCAACCTTAGAGGAGTTCAAATTTTCCTAACACAGCTAATAATATGAAAGCCATACGCTCGATCTTTCATAGGCGTCAACATGGTATAATAATAAAAAAAAATTTATCATCATTATATATGGAATTTTAGAATTATATTGATTAAACAACCAAAAATATTTGTTATTATTAATAATATAAATTTTATGAAATAACTCTTTTAGTCTAATATTCCACAAAATAATAATTTTAATTAAATAGATTAGACAATTGTACGCAACTGATACGGGAATACTTCAAATTTTATGTACAGTTCAGCGTGTGGCAAAATTGTTTAAAGTGTTGTCTCTTTTTTAGAGTAAGAATTTTATTTATGTTTGATTTCTTACGCAATTTGATTATATTATATTATATGTTAATAGATTTTATTTACAAATACATATTAAATTTAGATTAATAGCTTTCAAAACTAATCATTGTTGTGTATTGTGATTGTGCTATGCCAAAACAACTAAATAGTCTGTACAAAGCTGATAAGCTAAAACCTAAGTGTATTTACTGTTAATATAATAGTTTGACAAATAGTTGACATTTTAAAAATTCTTCACTTACTAACTATTTTGATGTTTTGGCAACGCTTGGGTTCTGACGTCGTAAATCTTGAGTGACGTGTACGCATTTTTATATGAAAAATACTATACTTACAAATAATTAAAATAGACAACATAATATCACCTCGATTTGCTATGAGACAATGCTATTGCTATGAGTTATTATTTGAGGTTGTGAGCTTATACTTATATTTGGAATAATTGATGTCAAACACAGAGTCACTATATGAAGAAATAGAACGTAGATGTAATGTAACAAAAGTTGCTGTAGGAAAGATGGCCAAAATATGAAAAAAATCTCAAATTTCACAAACTTTAAAAATGAGGAAAAAGTAAGATATACGCCACTGAAATGTTCTGCTGGAGAAAAATGTTACACATTTCATGGATCGACCACAGGGCAAATATTCCAATTTTAAATGAGCTATGGGTTTCCAAACGGCTTTCCAGCAATGTACAGTTCAAACAATTAAAAAACTTTGGACATGGTATTGGAGCAGACATAGAAAACATGGAAAGACCTAATATTTAAGGGAATGTAGAAGGCCAAATATTAGAGATAATTAGTGAAATAACAGGCACTAATATTAAGAAAAAATCAAACATAGTGCTGGATAAAAACGGCAAAATAATTATAGACGTCGGTGAAAGGATTAAAAGATGGCAGGAATATATTCAAGAGCTATTTAAAGTCGGACGGACTGAGATAGTAATAGAGCAGGAAAAGTTCGACAATGGCCCAGACATAACAGAAGATGATGTATTAGAGGCGATAAAGCGAACAAAGAACAAGGCAACAGGTCCTGACTAAATACCTGTAGACATAATACGGTTAATAGAAGAACAGCAAATTGGAATATTGGTGGACTTATTCAATACAATATACAGTACAGGAATAATTCCCAGAGATTGGCTGATGTCAACATTAATGAGTCATATGCTTAAAATATTTTTAAAAATTATACACAGGAGAATACACAACAAACTGGAGCAGGATATAAGTGACAAACAATTTGGATTTGGAAATGCACTGGGCACGAGGGAAGCCCTGTTCGCTGTGAATGTACTTGTGCAAAGGTGAATAGATGTTAATTAGCCAGTATATATGTGTTTCTTGGATTACAACAAAGCCTTCGATAAGGTCAGATATAACCGTCTTATCGAATTACTTGAAAAGAAAAACTTAGATATGAGAGACATCAGGATCATTAGATCTATTTATTATAATTAGATCGCTGTGGTAAAAGAGAACAATGTATTTTCGAATGAAATACAGATTGAGAGGGGCGTCAGGAAGAGCTGTGTCCTATCTCCTACTTTGTTCCATTTGTTTTCAGAGGAAATAATCCAGGAAGCACTAGAAGAACTAACTATGGGAATAAAAATAAATGGTCGACTAATCAATATTATACGGTTTGACGACGACACTATTTTATTAGCGGAATATCTTAAGGATTTACAATAAATGGTTAAGAGAGTGGTAGAACTCAGTGAAGTAAACGGACTGTTTCTAAACACAAAAAAAGACACAATTTATGGTAATTACAAAAGCCCAACAGCGCCAAGAAAACATAACAATACATGGAGAACAAATTAAAAAAGTTGAAAAATATAAATATCTGGGTAAAGTAATGAACGAAAATAATGAGTACACAAAAGAGATTAAGGCAAGAATAGGACAGGCAAGAAATTCTTTCAACAAACTGAAAAAAGTACTCTGCAGCAGGGACATTTTCTTTAAGAGCGTAGGCGCAAAATTTCGGGCCAATGCTTTTTAAATGCATTCATTTTTTTCGAATCCTGAGAAAACTAATACGTATTTTTAAAAAATTTAAACGCGAAATGAAAGAATGCATTATTACTGAGGGCTGAAACTCACTGAAAGCTTCTATAATGTTTATTTTAGTATGTTACAGGGGTGAAAAAGAAGAGAAAATTTAGTGTGATTTTTAATTTCAAACATCTTATTCAAAAAACTTTTTGTTTATTCTAAGGGACTTTTGGCCCTCGGTAATAATGCAATCTTTCATTCTGCGTTTAAATTTTTCAAAAATATTGATTAGATTTCTCAGGATTCGAAAAAAAATAAATGCATTTATAATGAATTGGCCCGAAATTTTGCTACTATGCTCTTAAAGATGACTTCTGATATGCTACGTGTTCTCCGTATTATTTTATGGGTTGGAGGCTTGGACATTAAAGAAAGATGTTTCGGATAGATCAAAAGCCTTTGAGTAATATGCCTACTCGAAGAAGTAGGATACTGCCTAAGAATGGAAAAATTTAAAGCGGTTTTAAATACAATTAAAGTCAGAAAATTGCAATATCTGCATATATAAACTGGTTGTTATAACTTGTTGCAAATAATAATGCAAGGAAGAATACAGGGTAGAAGGAAACGTGGAAGAAGACGCATCTCCTGGTTAAACAATTTGAGAGCTTGGTTTAACTGCCCTTCTGCTCACCTCTTTAGGGCAGCAGTATCGAAAATGCGAATTGCCATGATGGTTGCCAACCTTCTTAGAGGAGGTGGCACATGAAGAAGAAGAAAAAGGCCAAAGATCATGAGTAAAATCTTTAAGTAGATGGATCGACCAAATTACAGGAATATACAAAAAACTTATGCATGAGTTAAATAATCACAAGAATAAGGTCATGTATTTAGGATGGTACCTAACGTGCATATTGGTACCCACGGTGCATAATTTCACCACTGATATTCAATCTGTACTCGGAGCCCATTCAAGCTTAATAATCTGTGGTATGCAGATGACACAATAGTGTTACCCAACACCATAGAAGTGCTGTAAATCTTAATGAACAAAATAACGGAAACAAGTAGAACATATGGACTGGATATAAACACCAGCAAAACCAAGCCAATGATCATCAGCAGGGAAAACATAACTGGGGCAAATCTGTATGCGAACCAAATGAGAATTGAACGTGTCTCACAGTACAACTACCTGAGAACTATAATCAACGAGTCGTAGGACAATACGCAAGAGATTAAATGTCGCATCGGAAAGGAGGCAAAAAGTGCATCCTTGAGTTCTATGTTGTCAAGACCCATGACCTCACCCTAGAAACAAAAATAAGGCTCCTTAAATGTAACGGGTACTCAGTGTTTCTGTACGGATTAGAAACATGGACACTGAAGGCAAAAACTCTATCAAAACTTCAGGCTTTTAAGCTATGGTTAAACAAAAGGATCGTGAAGATACCATGGACAGACAAAGTCATCAATGAAAAAGTACTAAGGAGGATAAGCACAACCGCGGATTTGGCCAACATCGTGTAGGGCCATAAATCTCAGTACTAGGGATATATAATGAGAAATCAAACCAGATATGAGCTAGTCCAATGCATTTTGCAAGATAATATCCTGGCTTGCTAACCTGAGAGCATGGTCCTCTATAGAAAGACCACAACAGAGCTATTCCATATAGCAACCAACAAAATCATCATAGATAGAATAATCGGAACGGACAGGCACTCTAAGAAGAAGAATTTAGGATGGCAGAGGACGGCGGTCACGGAAG
Source organism: Diabrotica balteata (assembly GCA_918026665.1). NCBI lineage: Eukaryota > Metazoa > Arthropoda > Insecta > Coleoptera > Chrysomelidae > Diabrotica > Diabrotica balteata. The sequence continues at coordinate 17,896,622 of OU898284.1, read as the reverse complement.
ATATTGGAGTAGATTTCTGTTGAAAGAGGAAAGTAACGATTGAAAGGAACTAGCAATAGGAATACAGTATGATAGAAAAAAAAATTACAACTTAGAGGCGATAAGAGCCGTGCAAAAACCGTAGATAAATATATGATCCATATGAAGTAATAAATTCTAAATTATGGAAGCTTGAAGCAAACAATCATTGAAATTAATATACCAAGACATGAAGAACAACACAATTAATTTTAAATAGAAACAACTGGTATGCTATAAAAAACATACAACTTGTTTTATTTGATTTTACACATTATACACCTATGACAATAAAAAATATTGTGATTAAAGCGCAAAAACACTCACTTTAAAATTTTTCCATTGATCTTCAAGAGATAACCCCGACATTATTGCTGTGCTGGTTGATTGTGACTAACACACGGATAATACAATGTACAAGGTTACTTTAGGTGGATTTATCTAAAAATACTTTTATTCGATGTAAAATTTTAATATTATTTCAATAGCGAGAAGTGGGAGTGGGCGATAACGTAAACAAACAAATGTCTTGCAATTACTGATTGCTGGAATGCTGCTGTTTGTTTAACATTTTGTGGAAATTTATTTTTATATATTTTTAATCCGAAAAAACAAACATGGGATGGAAAATTATTAGGTTAGAGAACTGGGTTTACGATAGCAAATAAACAATGTTTAAGGGATTATATAAAAAATTTAAACTGAAATAATATAATTGAAATAATAAAACTTGTACATCAAGGGATTAATTGATTAATAATAATCAACTGATTAGAAAGAAATAAGAATTTATGTTGAGTCAGTTGCGTTCCTAATGAATTTATTTAAATAATTTCATTTACTGCTTTTGACTGTTCAATTTATTTGTTCTTTGATGCAAAAGTTTTACAGATGTTCAGGCTAAATTTTCAGTTCAGTCAACATCATACACATATTATCTGAAGACATTAGTTCAAATATACAATGTGGAAACCATTTATGGAATAAAAATGTTTGAATTCTTATTTTAAACAATAATTATAAAAATCTCGTTTAAATATAACCGTTTGCTTTATAGACATACATTTAAATGTACAAGGTGATTCACGCAAATTAGTCGTAAAACATTAACGTGTGGACTATTATGGTGTGGACACCTATGAAATCTCGATACAACGAGGAGTCAGACAAGGTTGCATTTTGTCGCCATTGTTCAATGTTTACTCGGACCAGTTATTTAAAAAGGCACTTGAGAGACAAGTATATGGAATAAAAATCAACGGGGAACTACATAATGTGATTAGATCTGCAGACGATACAGTAATTCTATCAAATAATATTGAAGGTCTTTAAATTCTGCTTGATCGTATTCACGAGGTAGGAGAGGAAATGGGCATTACAATAAACTCAAACAAAACCAAATTTTTAGTGTTTAGTCGTGACCCACATCCCGATGCAAAGTTTCAATTAAACGGAGTCTAAGTTGAGAAAGTTCACGAAATGACATATTTGGGAACTGTAATAACGGACCAACTAGATCCAGACATAGAAATGAAACGTAGAATAGCAATGACTAAAACTACTTTTATGAAAATGAAGTCATTTCTTTGCAATAACCATCTCAGTTTATAACTAAGGCAAAGATGGTTAAGTGCTATGTTTGGGCCGTACTTTTGTATAGTGCAGAAGTGTGGACGCTAAAAGTATCGATCATGCACAAAATTGAAGTATTGTAAATGTGGGTTCATAGACGAACGCTGAAGATACCTTGGACACCAAGAAAAACTAATAAGGAAGTACTAAAGAGCGTCAACAAAGACAGAAAACTGCTAAAGACTGTTAAACATCGAAAAATGTCTTATCTGGGACATATAGTAAGATGAAGTCGATATAAACTATTACAATTGATCCTTAAAGGCAAAATAGAGGGCCGTAGAGGTGTAAAGAAAAACAAGTTTCTTGCTTAAAAAACATTCGGGTTTGGACTACCAAACGCAGGACAATTATTTCATATTGCAGAAGATCAAGAAGCCTTTGCAATGGTGATTGCCAACATCGGATAATTCTGATATAAAAAAAAGGAGGATAGTCTTCGTAAGTGAGTATATTTATTGTTTAGTTCTCGGACTAAACAGTCCATCATCAGGTTTAAAATCGCCTAAAATAAGTATAAACCATTTAGTTAAAACAAACGTGGTTATGAAATTTTGACTATGGTTAAAACGCAAAAATGGCTATACTTATTAGGTTAAAATGCCTGAGCCACCAAAAATACATGGGTTAAAAACTCTTTAAATTACATATAGTTATAAAAGATTATACATCTTGTTGTTAAAAAACTGTGATGTTCAGTATTAAATTAAATATGACTTCAGGTAACATACATTGTAAAAATTGAGTTCCAGAGCCGGGGAGAAAACCTCTACGCACGGGGAACAGCTGGAAACTGACTTACAATATACCTCTGAACGGTGTCAAAAACAAAATGTCAATGTAACATGGAACTATATTAGTTATACCTAGTATTACTACAGCCAAAAGATTCAAAAATTATTTTGATGATTTTAAAAAATAATGACAGCAATATAGGTGTTGGGATTTAAAATTTGGGTTCCAAAAAAAATTTGTTGGTAAATTCCAACACCTATATTGCTGTCATTATTTTTTAAAATCATCAAAATAATTTTTTCTGATTAATTCTGATATGTCACGTGAAGAAGAAGAAGAAGAAGAAGTGGACTATTAGTCCGCTTTTCGAATTACTTGTCAATTTATGACGATTAATAAAATTATGATTTCGGTTGTGGTGTGCTGGCTAGGTTCAAGCGAGTGGTCTAATAGTGCATTTAGTTCTGCTGTTATATTGAATTGCGTTAGGGTGCACGTTATACACATTGTCACAAATCTTCAGGTAAATAAGTTTTAAAATATATTATTTCTGGGGTAAATAAAAAATATTTATGTAATTTATAATTGGGAGTAATCTACTGATTATGTTTTCTCTATATTTCTAAGTGGTAAGCAGGTTTTGTATGTTTTCAATACAATTGATAGTGTGTAAAATAATTTATTAACTAAGCTTAGTGTACTTTCGACATAATAAATGTCATCATCAGAGCTATCGTCAATTAGGCAATAAATACTTCATAGAAGGAAAATTGTGGACAAACAACATATTAAAAACAAAGATCAGGCTCTCTAGGCCACAGATCTTGGGACTAACCCTAATACATATGTATAATTCACATCAAATAGTTAAAATAGAAAACATGGCTACCACATACAGCGACGACAACAGCTGTTTTTGACCTATAAATTCAGCTTAGGTCGAGGAGTTAGACAAGGAGACAATATTTCCCACATCTCGATACTATCAAACGCGTTTTCATAGTCGACGAAGGCAAGAAATACGTAGTTGGTATTCATTTGCCTTCTCTATCAATGTTCTCATTGTCAGCAGATGGTTTAATGTACTATATCCTTTGCGGAAGCCAGTCTGTTCAACAGGTTGGTAATTATCCATTTTGTGGGTTAACCGGTTTTTAATAATTTTCATAAATAGTTTGTATACTTGACTGAGCAACGATATAGGTCTATAATTCTGTAGATCACATTTGTCCCCTTTTTGTGTAAGAGTATTACTAGACTCTCGTCCCAGTCTTTAGGGATCTGGCTATTATGGAGACATCTATTAAATAGCTCTGTTAGTACAGGAATTGTTAATGTCTTGCTTGTTTTCAAGAGCTCGACAATTATACCGTCGTGTCCTGGAGCTTTATTATTTTTTAGTTCTTTTAAAGCTCTTTCTATTTCGTATCCCTTTATATTTGGTAGTACTTCTGATCCCAAGTTTTTTATTTTTCTTTTGACGTTTACCTTTGTTGTTTCATTAGGCTGGCCTTGCGAGCTGTACAAGGATGTGTAGAAATCTATGACAATATTTGTTATTTTATATTTGTCGTTCTCTACTTTATTGTTGGCGTCTTTAATTTTGATGATTTTTTGAACTCCCAGTGCGGGTCTTAGACATTTTACGCCTCTGTAGTTTTCAATGACTCGCTCTATTAATTTCTCGTTCAATTTTTGTATGTCGCGTTTTAGTTCTTTTCTAATTGTTTTATTAAGTTCTCTATATTCTTGAGTATGGCGTTTGTTTTGCGCTAGTAGTTGTCTTCTTTCCGTGATTAGTTGTTTAGTTTCATTGCTTATTTTGTCTTCTCTAGTCCATGTTTTCTTTGCGACCTGTAGTTCTGCTGCTAGAAGGTTTTTATTTAGGTTTTTATTAATCTCGTCAATTTGATCTTAATTATGTGAAGGATCAGATTCGAACTTATCCGCTAAGACCTCTCGGAATTGCTCTTCATTTATTCTTAGTTTAAAGGCATCTGTCCTTGTTGTTTTTTAAAAAAAATCCTTTTTCTTTCTTCTTTTATGTTAATATTTATTTCTGCTCTGACTATCCGATGGTCACTACCCGTTGTTACGTTGTTTATATTACGTTGTGACGTCTTCAAATATTCCTTTGTTGTTTGAGAGAAAATAGTCTATTTCATTTTTGGTAGTTCTGTTAGGAGCGACCCATGTTCACCTTCTGTTAGGTTTCTTTTGTAGAAGGTATTCATACCATACATGTTTTCTTGTTCCAGGAATTTCATGAGTTTTTCTCCTCTCGTGTTTCTTGTGCCGAATCCAAAATTTTCAATCTTGCTTTCAAGTCTTCAATCTTACTTCCAATTTTGGCGTTAAAGTCTCCCATTATTATTATTATTTTGGATTCTTTGTTGTTGTCTATAGCTGTTTTAACGTCTTCGTAAAATGAACTTATTTCCTCATCTCTAGGTGAGGTTGACATTTGAGTAGGAGACGCTGTTTGAGACGCACTACCTCCTGAAACCCCCATTCTATGTAACATGCTATAATACGCTACCAGTTTATGTTGTGTAGAATGGGATCATAAATTGTGTATTGTCGTGTCAGTATGGGTAGGTTTTTGAAATACGGAGAACTCATGTTTATTTGACTATGTATTAAATTGGTGGTGAAAACTAAATATTTTAATTCATACCTGTTTTCCTTTCTTATTTCAGCAAACAGCTTTACAAGATACCTTGGAAGGTATATGTTAATACTTTTCGGCGCCAATCATACCTTAGAGCAACTTCCATAATTTACTACTTTCATTTACATTATTTCTTTACTCAAAATACTTGTGTTACATTACACATTCACATTTTTATTACATTGGCGTCCCACAATTCCCACACATTTTTTGTTACAAATTGACTAAAATTGCAACTCACAATATTATTATTGTGCAACCTATTCTAATTATGATTTTTCTCGGTGGCTCGATATAGCTATGTACTGAATAATTCTTTGTTATCTATTAAAACACAAAATATCTCGCTTTATCCTTTCCGTACATCCACCAGATCTAAAAACGTAAAGAGTAGACAAAGAACAAATAAAAAGGTGAATTCCAGTGCATTTGTCGGGACAGCAGCTATAATAATGGATTTAATGGGCATTCGTCGTGCAAAAGGGGGATTCTGTTTCGCAATCAGAAGTGGGATGTAGAATCGGGTTACGGATGCCAGACTAATGTTCCAGGATGACGAGGAATTTGTTTCGTTTTGCAATTACGGATAAAATGTCTGAATGATGACGATTTACGACTTTATGAAAATTGTTTGCCACAACTAGTAGATTTAACTTCTATTGTAGATAAATATGACTTTAGCTATTTGTAATAGCTAATACACTTTTTAAGCTACCAAAAAGAAGATTGTATACATGGAAATCTCCCGGTGATACAACGAATAGAATAATCCGAAATCAAATTGACTTTGTCCTTATTAGACAAAGATTTCGTAATTCTATACTGTCTGCCAAAACTTACCCTGGAGCAGACATCGGTTCAGACCATAACCCCATAGTAGTCACATTACAAACCAAATTAAAACTGGTTACAAAACCCACACAAAGTAGAATTGATATTAAGAGATTAAGGGAACCACAAACAAAGGAAAAAACTGTAAAAACTCTTACTGAAAATCTACGTAATGCCCAAGAACTGAATAAAAGTAGCTATAACATTGATCAGAAATGGGAAAATATAAAGGTAGCAATAATTAAAACAGCAAATGACTAAAAGATGATGAATGAAAAATTACATATGATGAAGAAATCATTTAAACAAGAATCATTAGATATGAAATTGATCGATTATAAAAAATGAATAAAGAAGCTAAGGAGAATGTTACATGAGCAGTGCCAAGAATAGAGAATTGAGAAAAATTCTTTTTAACAGTAGAATGAGATAAAACACTTCAAACTAGGCAACTAAGAGACGAAAGTGGTGCACTTATAACAGATATAAACCAAAAAATGCAGAGATGACACAATATAAGCACACTTTTGAAGACAAAGAGAGAACAGAAGCACCAAAAGAATTTAAGGATGATAATGGGCCTAACATTATACGAGAAGAAATTGAATATGCAATGAAACAAGCTAAAGGTGGTAAATCTCCCGGGCCTGATGAAGTTCCTATCGAATTACTTAAAATTGTGAATACTGAATCTATTGATTTTCTTTTGGATTTATTCAATACCATATATAGAACAGGTATAATACCTAAAGAATGGCTCCAATCAACATTCATACTGCTTCCAAAAAAGCCAATGCAAAGGAGTGCAATGAACATCGCACCATAGCCTTAATGAGTCATGTCTTGAAATTGTTTTTAAAAGTAATTCACAATAGAATACATAAGAAATTAGATGAAGGCATAAGTAATACACAAATGAGATTTAGGAAAGGACTGGGAACACGAGATGCACTGTTTGCAGTAAGTGTTCTTTCGCAGAGATGCTTAGATATTAATCAGGAAGTATATGCCTGTTTCATTGATTTTGAGAAGGCATTTGACCGATTTGACCGCAGCATAATCGACTTAAAAAAATTTTATTAAATAAAAACACAGACAGTAGAGACATTAAAATCATCTGTAACCTTTATTGGAATCAAACAGCAAAATTGAAAGTTGAAAACGAACTGACCGAGGATATCCAGATTCGCCGTGGGGTCCGCCAAGGGTGTAGTTTATCCCCCTTGTTATTCAATTTATACAGTGAAGCCATCTCAGAATTAGCGCTTGCCGAGATCAGTGAGGGCCTTATAATAAACGGTGAGCCACTTAATAACATAAGATATGCTGACGACACCGTCCTTCTGGCAGGAACACTAGAAGAACTGCAACACCTTGCTGAACAACTAAATATATATTGCACGATTATGGACTAAAAATCAATTTGAAGAAAACCAAGTTCATGGTATTTACAAAAGCACAAAACATCAATGTTAAGCTAGTACTAGATAATACAGAAATTGAACAAATATCTTCGTACAAATACCTTGGAGCATGGATCACAGAAGATACTGATCAGACAAAAGAAATAAGATGCCGCATTGAAATTGCACGGTCAACTTTTAATAGAATGAGAAAACTTTTTTAGGATAATTATTCTATGGTGAACTCGTATTGAATAGTGAACTCGTGTGAAATTCACACTAAATGCGTGGAAAACCATACTCAAAGACCACAAAAATTAAATGTATGGTAAAATTGGTAGACAAGGTAGAATTGAATGGCCTCCACGTTCACCCTATCTCAATCCTATAGATTATTTTTATTAGAGATACTTGAAAAATTCAGTTTACAAAACTTAACCAGCAAGTCTTGCATAGCTAAGGCAACGAATTATCGATGAATCTCGAATAATTTCTCGACAATCATGGAGAAATGTGGTAGACGCATTCTACCATCGATTAGGGTGCTGTAAACTCACAAATGGAGCACATTTTGAACACTTAATAACGTAACATTTATGTTAAAAAATATTCTAAACTATCAATTGTTACCTTTTAATGTATTTGAAAATAGTTAGTATTAAAAAATGTATTGAAACAATTTAGGCGTTGCCAGACTTCTGTTTTATGTTTTTAAGACCTTCCAGACTACATAAAAGCCTAAGTGTTACATATGGTTGAACTCGTATTTAATAGGAGATTCCAATAATGACTATAGGTCATTGAATGAATAAATATACAGGGTGATGCATTTGAAAAACCAAAGTTACTAGTAATATAAGAGAAACTGAAAATCTGGCAACATTGCAAATACCAAATATAGAATCTCCGTATCCCAAAATAGGCGTATCTCAAATTTTGTATAATTATGTCTAGTAATTTACGAGATAATTAGCCGTTTCCAGACTTTTGGGCCACTCTGTATAACAATGTTTATTTAAAGATTACATATATGTCTTTTTTATCAACAGAGATTTTTTAATGCGATCATCTTATTTTTAATATTTGTCAGAATTCACCATCGATCAATGTTGTCTTTGTTTGAAATAGATCATTTCTATTTACACTAAGATTAAAATTTAAGTGATGATACAACACACAGAAGATAATTGAGGCGTGGAAAAATAAATTGGTGACATATCTACAATTAAGTGATATATTATTAGATGTGGTACATACACACATCAAAATAATCTACTGGGCAAAAACAAAATGCGAGATAACCGAAAAATTTTAAACAATTTATTTAAAATATTTTAAATAAAAAGATAACCAAGTGTCCCAAATATAAAATAAACATTTTTTCGTACAATTATGGCAATAGCTCTTAAGAAAAGAGAGGGAATTCAATAAATCAACAACTCACGGTTGTTGGAAATGTAATGATTAGATGTTCAATGTCTTGCTGCAGTATTCTGTTCCACTCCATTGAAAGGCTCTCTAACAGTTGCTGTTTTGCATTGAATGCAATATTTTGATATAAAATGTGTTTTCCCAACATATGACATACATGCTTAATTGGGTTTAAATCTGGTAATTGTACAGGTCATGGTAAAACCTTAATTTTAATATCTTCTAGGAATGTTCGCACGATTCTGGCAGTATGCGGACGCGCATTGTCGTGCATCAATTGAAATTAGGGACCAGCTTGTTGTCCAAATGGTGCAACAATAGGTTCAAGAATAATATCGCGGTAGTCTGTTGCATTTAGAAAACAGTTCCAGATAAACTAGATTGGTTCTTTTACCAAGAATGATGCCGCCTCATACCATTATACTACTGCTTTACTATAAAGCTCCTTCACGTTGGTCAAACGTTCAGTATTACCAATCGTCTCCAAATTCTCGTTCATCTTATATCTAGTGCAAATCCAAATCGGGACTCATCTGTGAACAAAGTAGAGGTTCACTCGCGTCTAACCTAATTTGATTGTTCTTGTGTCCACTGAGGTCGATGAACGTGATTTCCTCTAGATAACACAGACACTCTCACAGGTCTTCAAGCATTTAACTCTACTTGATGCAGTCTATTTTTAATGGTTTCGCCATTTACAAACACCTGATAAGTCTCTTGCAGCCTCATTTGTAATTGTAATGCAGTTACTGTGCGCTCTCACAAAACCTGCAACATCTCCAGTTTTTTGACACCTTAACCACAAACGATTAATGACACTTCTGTTTATGTTGAGGACCTTACCAACGTCTCTTTTACTTCCGCCATCTTGAAACATTCCCATAGCACGCCACTGCATTTCACTATTTAACTGATGTATCTCTATTATTAGTTATTGCAAAACTAATATATTACTTACTAAAATTTAAACGTATCAAGAAAAAAATAAAATATTACAGTATTAAAAAGTAGATTGTTTAAAAAAAATTATTAATTAGATAGATAAAATATTACAGGCAGATTATTGTATTAGGAATGATAATCAGTTGAGATGGAGGTTTTAAGGTTTTGAAGATCCTGAAACTTCTGATGGTTAATGGCAATCTATCAAATTGCAAATTCTGCATCTGAGCAAACTTCTTTGGATTAGTCATTTTTTCACGCCGTTGGGAAGTAACTTCCATTCATTTTTAAAGTTTACTTTATAAAATACGTTACTATTTGCCGTATATTTCAGGGCTTTGATTTTATTAACCTTGAAAAAATTTTTAAGATGTTTACTACCTTACCCGTCAAAGGTAGAGAACCAATGTGCTAAATATTCAACTGGATTTTTTGGTTGTTTTGAATTTTTGCGAGCACTTCGCCAAATTACTCAGCAGGTACATTGGCATGATAAAATCTATTCCATTTGTGTCCTACTTCAAGTACTTCTGTTCATAAGATGTTCTGGTCATCGCCACATTTATTAAAGCATTTGAGGCCGTTACGTTTAGATTTTGTGCTGCGCATTTATCGCTCTAAATCACTACCTTTTTGTCTGTGGTGTCCAAGATTTGTAGTAGAACTTTATCTACAAGAAATTATGAAATCACAGAAGCAAATTCTTAAGCGAAAACTTGACCTTCTGTCTTATTCCATAAAAAGCAGTATGCTTCCTTAGTTTTTAAATATAATGCACACAAATTATGCATAGTTAGTTTAGATTTTTAAAACAATGATGATACATTAGATTTTGGTGCAGCTAGCAGAGCCTAATCATCAACTGTTAATACTAATCTTCTCGGTTTTTATCTTTTTCTTTTCCAGCACAAGCCTGCCCTTTTCTCGTTGTCTGTGTCTTGTATTCATCTTCGGATAGAAAACCCAATTTATATAACATGCATTTTTCGCAGTCGTCTTTCTTAGTGAGAGCGCCTACCACTGCCACTTAGTGTGGCAAGGAGCAAGTAGCACGCGTCTAGCATGTTACTTAAAATGTAACCAATCAAAACGAATGATTCACCACACACCAAAATGACAGTGATGTCATTCGATCTAATCATTCGTTTGCATTGGTTACATTTTATGTAACATGCTAGACGCGTGCCACTTGCTACTTGCCACGTGCCACGCCAGTTTGGTGGGCGGTCTCCCTTAGGATGAAATAATGATATGTTTTCCGTATCTAAAGTGTTATTTAATTTAGCCACCGATACAGGTCATACGTTGTCTGTAGAACACCAGTCCGAAACATAATAATCATAAAGCGACTTTTTTGATGTCCATTCGGGCAAGAGATAATTTTGACATGTCCTTATGACAGTAATATGATTACATTTTAAGTAAACTAGGCATGTTTTTAAGAAAGCAACCTGATTTTAAAATAGATTATTTCTGTTCAAACTGTGAATCATTACTGTGCCTGGAGCATGCTGTCATAAGTTGTCAAAATTGCATGAATTCAAATAGCGATTAATTTTTTTTCTTTCACTGTGGGCACTCTTACAACCGGGCAGAGTTTTTCCTTGTATTATCTTGCTACTAGATTTTCATTTACTATTGTATTTTTGATCATATGGTGTTTATATTTTTTGGTAAGATTGTTCAGTTAAGTTGTGGTTTTTGCTTATGGAGAATTGCCTATTATTAGTTTATTTTTAATTTCTTTTGAATAAAGGTGTTCTGATTATTTCTTTTTTGCTTAAATAGTCCTTAGATGATCACTTCAGGCCATGAAATTAGAAAACATATAAAAAAACTGCCAGAAAAATTTCTGATTTTCTTAGAAATTGGGTTTGTCACACCTCACATATGTACTAATGACAGAAAAATCCACGTATGTGACGCCGGGTTATAGTACATCCACTAATAATTTTCCAACATAAATATGCCTCACTCTGATTTCAAAGAGACCGCCTTTCAAATCAAGGTTGTCAGACATATTTCCTAAAATTCCTAAGGTTATATTAAAAAATATTCTCTATTCTCTATTCGTTATTATTCAATTGCTAGTCAACGAACGACACTCTTAAAAAATAATATGAACATATTCTCAAAAAATATATCTATATAAATTAATTAACTAGGTACTAATATTTCCATGGACTCTTCACTAATGAATTAAAGCAACTGTGAACTTTGTATATATAACTTATACTCTAAGTAATTTTCGAATATCGGCAACATTGTAGTCTGGACAGAATTTCGAGGTGATTTCGATGTTCGGTCTATATCGACGTTGCCATGTTGGTGAATTTAGCGGTAATACTCTTATAGATATAATGATCGACTTTTAAGAAATCAGACAACTTTTAAGAATCCAAGTTCTGAAAAAACGGTTTCAAGAATTGTATTATTTTTTTCCATATTTTATTGATTTATACCTTACCTGGAAACATGAAAAATTGCAGATATATTAATTATGGTATTAAAGTTACATTCAATAATTTTAAACTTGGCAACAGCGAAGCGCATCGCAATAAATCTTGATGGAACACCTGTTTGTCTGGCTATATGACACCCTAAATAGTTCATTTTGCAAGCAGCTATCAGAGGCGGATAATAAGGTAAGTAATATTATATTTTTCTAGGATGGCATTTTGGAGACCATTTGATACGAATGATCAAGATGCATCAACTTCTGTGTTATCAATAGATAATGACAATTATGTTATAACTATGCATGGAAGTTATTGCTGATGTATTCATTTTGTAGTTACTTTGTATAAAAATACTAAGAATCAACTCTACTTTTATAGATCTTTTTTGCAGCGGCAGTTGGGCCGCTATAAATTTAGTGACGTCCTGTAAAATCCCGTCTCGTCCGAACAGCTGATTCGAGTTCCAGCGTATTGATAACGAAAAGTAAAAAGTAAATCACGGGATGACAAAACGCAAAGGAAAACTTTTAATAGAAGTGAGAAGGGGCGTCTAGACGATACACAACGTTAATATTTGAAAGAGAGGAAGCTAGTGCCATCAAAACCACGTGGCTACGGTAAAAATAGACTAAGCGATTTTCGTCAAAGAAGTAAGAAATTAATTTTTGGCTTTATGTAGGATATATAGTAATATTTATAAGAAAAACAATACACTATTGATTTAGTTAGTTGTTAAAAATCCATTACATATAAGCCTTCTTTTTTCATTAAATAAAATTGAAAATCCCAGTGGTTGGTTGACGTATTCAAAAACCAAAGCATTAGAACAGAGTTTCCCAAACTTATCTAAACCGCAACCCTTTTTGCTAAAAAATTTGTTCGCGACCCCCCAATTTCCCCCCACTCATGTATTCAATATTATTTGACAGAAATAACGTGCCTAATTTACAATTATCTGATGGTTTCTCAAATTTAATTTTACTTTACTGTTTAAGTTTAAATAAAAAACAATTATTTTATTTTAATACAATTATTTTAATGATTGCGATCTGTCCCACTAGTAATTAGTAGTAGGAACTTCTGCCAGAATAGCATTTAAAATAAAAATAAATAATAAGAAGTCGACTGCACATTGTACACCGCGACATATTAGCTTATGTCTACATCGCAAAACTCTTCCATGATAATCGCGAAAGCGCTCGCTACTAGATGGCACTCTGGAACGTTCTCGTAGCCTCGGTTTGGCTTTATATAAGCGGTGATGCGCAACGAAACCTCAGTTCGAATCCAAACAGCCTATGGTGGCGAATGCGGTGTTGAGTAATGAGTAATTATTTTACGACTTACGCATTCCCGTTTACGTATTTACGTCTACGATAAATTATAAATTCTCTCGATTATCTCCCAATAGGATACTACTTGTCTCCCATCTGGAATCTCAGTCTAGAACCGACGTCCGGTCCCGCCACCACATGATTGGCCAGCGCGCGCTTCTTGACGTTCGCGCCACGAAGTGTGCCGATACGTCCCGACACGACAGGCACCGCGACTATAAATAGAGCGGTAGCGGAGTAATCGTCGGATTCACTCCCGCCTCTCGACGCGTTAGTGTTCTGAGCTGTTGGACGTGAATCCCTGTCCTGGCATTTGGTTTTTCATTACGATTTAATTTAAATATGATATTGACTGGGATAAATGTATTGCTTTATGCACAAATGGCGCTAAAGCTATGACAGGAACATAAAATCTGGCCTTGTCGTCAAATTACAAGAAATAATGCCTAATGCCAAATGGAGACATGTGTTTTTTACATCGAGAAGCCATTGCCCAAGACTACGATGTAGTGCATTAAAGCCCTTCCCCTTTTTTTAAATTCAATGTTTGTTTCGTCCCTTCTAAGTGTTTTCTGTTTTAGTGTGTTTGAATTGTCCTTAATTGTTTGTATTTTAATATATTTTATTCACTTGACTTCCAATAATTTACTAATTGCCAATAGAACTTTATCAAAGTAATTTAATAACTACAGGTTGGAAAATAATTCCACACACACACAATTTTACATCTAAACATATTCATTGTCATAAAAACTGTTACCTTCTTAAAACAATTACTCAATAAATAACACACATATTTCAAAAATATATCTCTCGAATAAGTATAAATAGCTTTTAATAACACAATGATATATTACATTACTTTCATTTAACAAACAATCACGCACATATCTCTTCTTCATTGGATCAAATCTATCTCCTCAAGAACTTCCCGTTTACTGTCAAACAACTGCAATAATAGAATTGAGTTCTCCATTCAACAATATATAGTAGTTTCAACCATGTTCTACCATCCATCAATTAATAGAGTACCGGCATCATTTGTTTAACTTTGTATCGAGACCTGAGGATGCTTTGCATATTGTAGAAAGTGAAACCGGTCGTCAGATAGTTAAATTAAATTGATTGTGAGTAAGTCTTATTTATTATTTCTTTACTATTCACTATTCAATTTTACCTTGTCCTAGATGTGATAAACATAAAAGGATAATTTCATATATCTAAGCTAATATAACATAAAATACACTTTTAAAACACCTTTCATACGACAAAGAGTAACATAGGTTGCCTAATCTGGGATTCACTCCCCGCCTCTCGACGCGTTAGTGTTCTGAGCTGTTGGACGTGAATCCCTGTCCTGGCATTTGGTTTTCAACCTCTGGCTGCGTTAAGTAGTTGAGTTACTGTCACCAAATGCCCATTTTGGTAGATAGTATTCGCCTCTGGTTGCGTTGAGTAACTGAGTTACCGTTACTAACTACCATCTTCCTGTCTTTGATTTCTTTTTCTTTGTTCTCCTGAAGAAGCTACATACAATTGTAGCGAAACGTCGAGATGAACCCACTTTTGGGTCACTCACAAATGACACGGTCCAAACCCGGAAGACGAATAAACTATAATTCTGACTCTGGCCGTGGAAGCCTACGATTTCAATTCAGACATATATTATGCATTTTAAAGTAGACGACTTTAAAATGATATTGCCAATATTGTTGAGTTGCGCTCCTGGAACGACTTTACTTATAAGATAGTACATTCAATTACATGAAATCATCTAACTTGAAAATATCCGTCAGAAAAAAAATCATAGCATGTAATTCGTCTTTAAAAAGACAAACACATGACATGATGACAGTAAAATTCTCCTGTTAGTGATTCCATAGTAAATTATGAGGGAAAAACCAGGAAAAAAACCTCATAATACTATCCCGACATTGTAAGTATTTGTTCGTGAATTTAGTTTACTTCAACAAACATCAAAATTCTGATTTTATATGTTACGTTATTTAAAAAACATAAATGATGTATCCTCTATATGTTACTGACTTACTAATACTGGTATTTTCTTATTAATAACTTCTCTCTTTCAATATTGGTAACCAGATCCTACTACATTCTACATGTAAACATAGAGAATTTGATAGATCTACAAATATGTAAACACGCATTGGTAATGAACATAGGGTTCAATGGATAATTCAAATGTAGTCCTAAAAGAAACGGATGGTAAAAAAAGAAAATCAAAGAAGCGGCTCTAATTATGCTAAATGAGGCCAATTGTGTCGCAAATTCCTCGGCAGAATGTAGTAGGATCTGGTTACCAATATTGAAAGAGGAAGTTATTAATAAGAAAATACCACTATTAGTAAGTCAGTAACATATAGAGGATACATCATTTATGTTTTTTTAAATAACGTAACATATAAAATCAGAATTTTGATGTTTGTTGAAGGTAAACTAAATTCACGAACAAATACTTACAATGTCGGGATAGTATTATGAGGTTTTTTTCCTGGTTTTTCCCTCATAATTTACTATGGAATCACTAACAGGAGAATTTTACTGTCTTCATGTCATGTGTTTGTCTTTTTAAAGACGAATTACATGCTATGATTTTTTTCTGACGGATATTCTCAAGTTAAAGTTGATTTCATGTAATCGAATGAACTATCTTATAAGTAAAGTCGTCCCAGGAGGCGCAACTCAACAATATTGGCAATATCATTTTAAAGTCGTCTACTTTAAAATGCATAATGTTATGTCTGAATGTCAATATTATCAATTATTAGTAAAATTTTTCAATGTACAAAAACAAAATGTGTTTAATTTACTGTTTGTATTTTGAGAACGATTTCCGAAGTGGAAATTGAAACGTCAATAAACGTATTTTTATCTTTAATTGTGGCTTATTCCCAGTTAAATAGTAATTAATTTTACAATGCCACAAGAAAATAGCTTCAGAACAATATGTAAAATTGTCATTTTGAAAATACGAGGTATTGTTTCTTAAGCATCGAAGTATATGTTTTACTCACTCAAGTCATATAAATAAATAATAACCAAATATTTGCTCTTGCATTTACTGTAGTTCCTGACTTTGCCTTTTATAACACAGATTCGGTTTAAAAAATCACTAATGAATGCGCATGTTTTCACCTACAGCCTGGGCTATTAGTAGCAGATGTCAATTCTATTTATGACTCTTCGATATTTTTCATCTTGTACGCATCGTTACTACATCGTTTTGTTTATTATTTTATTTTGCAATACACATATTTTGCAAAAACCTCGGGCAATTAAGAAAGACTTTAATTTTTAAATGCAAACCCACTCTTTCCTTACTGCTCCTACTTCTTTGGCACATCGCTACATACGGAATGAATCATCAGACAAATTTAGTATGCGTATGTGCATTCACATATTTCTGTCTCCTTTTAATTATTCCCGAACCTCCTTTTTCATACCCCCAGCAAAGTGAATGTCTTAAACCCATCAGCACAGCAGGCTGTCTAAATATAGCGCAGGGGATTGACTCATAAACGAATAGTTTTGTTGGGGTTAAAATAATTGTTGGATGTGTTGAACCCGAAGAGATAACAGTGTCATTGGTGGAGGGCAAGGAAGTCGACAAATAGAACTATACAGTAACGAGCAAATATTCAGGCCCCAGTTTGTAGATTTTTAATTGTATCCCAAATTTTCCGAAACTTTTATACTGATTTTATTAAAGCCCTGACTTTTAAGCATCATACTTACGGTAAATAATAAAGGCAAAAATATTTTCTTTATTTCGATTAAACTATAAACGAAATTCGCAAAGAAAATGGACTATGAATTTGGGTGCTGGAACATACAAGGAATAAGGACAAAACAGGAGGAGGTCTTTTGTAAACTGTGTAAAATGAAACTAGACATGTGTTTATTAACTGAAGTAAAGAAAAAAGGAAAAGAAATGAAAAAATAAACGAATACCTGCATTTCTATAGTGGCGTAGAAAAGAGTGAACGAGCTAAAAGAGGAGTGTATAGCAATACATCAGAAACTGAAAAAATGTATTAAATCATGGCAAGAAATAGATAAAAGAATTATCCTCATGGAAATTAAGAAAAAAAACCATGAAATAGTGGTAATTGGAACATATGCACCGACGGATGACTCAAGGGTTGACAGCAAGGAAGAGTACTTTAACAAGTTAACAAACTGTTCTAGCCACAATTAATAAGAAGAAAGAAATTTGGATCTTATGACATGCAAGAACTAGAAATAGCTCCAATAGTGAAATAGTAGGGAGATATGGAGAAGACATTCTGAACGACAATGGTCTAAAGATTAATAGATTTTTCCGAGGCACATTCTTTGACAATATTAAATGGTTTCTTCCCCATAAAAATATACACAAATTTACATGGACGCAGCCTACCAGGAATTTAAAATCAATAATGGACTATTTCATTCAGCGTAAAGATTCTAAACTAAAAACGAAGGACGTGAGGGTGTTTAGGGGGCCAGAATGTGGAAGTGTACCACCATATGATTATTGCAAAAGTAATGGTGACTTTTAAGAGAGAACAATCAAGTCACAAAAATGATGAAGTAACAGACATAGGAACAACATAGAAAACATTAAATATAACCTGGAAAGCTTTTAAACAAGATTCGACAAAGTTCTTATATACAAATTAGATTAGCTCAAAAAAATAAAAAATATAGAAATAAAGGACTTAGACCCTGAAAGTCTGTATGAGGCAATTAAAAATATATTCACGAAGCGGCAAATGAATGCACTGGGAAAAGTTGAAATCGGAAAAAAAGGAAAACCTGAATGGTTGTCAACAGAACTAGAAGAGAAAGTTCTTAAGAGAAAACAAGCACATCGCAAATGGCTTCAATTCCAAAGATCCTCAAGACAGAGTAATATACGCCAAATGGAATAGAGAAGTTAAAAAAGAGTGGATAAGGCAAAAAATGTAAACTCGGAGGCTAAGTGTGATGAACTAGACAGATTTATGGGTGGAACAAAAAGTGGCACAAGCTTGGAAAAACATTAAAAGCAGTTTAGGAAAAATGAGTCTCCAACAAATAGCACTGTACGCAATATAGTACGAATTAACTGACAGCTTCGAAATAGTCAAGGGCTGAAAACAAGGTGATGGACTAGCTCAACACTGTTCAATCTGGCACTGTGAAATATGTCATCAGAAAGCTGAATGTCGGAAGAGCCAATCTCCTAACAAACAACATCTGTCCAGCTCGCCGCATATGCGGATGACATCACCTCATGTCCGCGCAGAGTGGATGAGCAGCAGAAACATTTCGCAGCTGAAAAAAACGGCCAAGGAGATTGGACTTGAAATAAATACACAGAAGACAAAAAATACAACACAAGACGCGGACTAAAGCAACAAGAAATCAAATCAAAGTAAAGGATGACATTGAAACATGAAGAGTTTTATCTTATCTGGGAGTCGAAATGAATACGGAGGGAACAGAACGAGGCCGAAATTCAGAAAGAGAATAATGAAGGGAAATAGCCTATTTTTCCCTAATTAACATAATCCGCTCCAGGACGGTACATCGAACAATCGAAACTTAAGGTCTATAAAACTATCATCAGACCGATAGTATGCTATGATGCGAGACATGGGTTTTGACAGAAAGCACTAAACGAAGATTAGAGGTTTTCCGAGAGAAAAATCCTAAGGAAGATCTTTGGACCCATCACTCAAAATTGGGATGTTGAGATCTAGATATAACCATGAACTCTACTAACTGTTCAAAGAAGCACCTATTGCAGAGTTCGCTAGAGTACAAAGGCTTCGATGGGCTGGTCATGTGGTACGGATGGATGCCGACAGATTACCGAGAAACGCCTTGGATGGTAAAATGCAGGGCAGAAGCAGCAAAGGGAAGACCACGTAATAGATGGGAGAACGAAGTCACAGCATATGCGCACAACTTATTGAACGTCAGGGCTTGGAGACGAGTGGCGCGGGATCGCCTTTGTTGGAGGCAGAAGTTACAGGAGGCCAAGGCTCAATTTGGGCTGTAGCGCCATTGGAAGAAGAAGAAGAAGGAAAAAAGAAAAAATGAAGACAAACATTTTCTCTCATAAAGTTAAATGAATGAGAAGAATATTATACGAAACTGCTGAAAGAGGATAAGGTAGAGTACCCTCCAGATGGGACAAGTATAGGGGAATTAATAGACAACAGAGACGAAAGACAGGAAATCCCTATAATAACATTATCTGAATTGACAGAAACCTTAAAAGAGGTTAAAAAGGGAAAACCCGCAGGGCCTGGAGACATTCCCATAGAACTGGTTAAATATGGGCCGACTGCACTTTTAAGCAATTAATAGTAGACCTTTTAATAAATGTATGTGTGGAGACCAGGAAATTCCTGAAGATTGAAATAAATCTTATATAAGCTCCATATATAAGAGAGGGAATATAAAGAGACTGTTCCAATTATAGAGGTATATGTGTGACGACCTCTGTGGGCCGGTTGTACGGCAGAATATAAAGAAGAGGGTTGAAAGACATGATACCAGTAGAGATCCTGCCTTGATAAATATATTTATCTATACGACAAATAATTGAAAAGCGTTGTCGAAAGAAGTAGAGAGACCCATTTGGTATTTATAGACCTTGAGAAAGCATATGATAGTGTCCCGTTAAAGAAAATGTTTTGAGGTCCTCGAAAGGTCCGGATTGGATTCGACGTATATCCGAGCGATATATAAATTGTGCGAAAATGCAGTTAGTTGTGTAAAAATTGGAACAGAACTTCAAATGAATTTAAAGTCACTAAAGGCCTAAAGCAAGGATGCTGTTTGTTACCGAACATCTTTAAAATATACGTCCAAGAAGCATGAGGAATTGGAGAAATAAATGTAGATTTATGGCATCGAAGTGGGACAAGAAACTCTGTATACATTGTTGTTTGCAGATGATCAGGTGGTGGTTGCAACCGATGAGGAAGATATAAAATTATATGTAATCGAAAATTATTTGAGAATATGCCAAATGGGGCTTACTGTAAACATAAGCAAAACAGAATATTTAAAAAGTTGGAGGAATACCACAGATCTGAGGCTTGAAAACGCAGTCATAAAAGGTTGCAACCAGTATAAATATCTAGGAAGCATCATATCAGCAGATGGCAGAGTTAAGATAGATGTACAAAACCGAATAACCAAGGGAAAAAATGCATCCGAATACTGAATTTCATTTCTGTGGTCTAATAATAATAAAGATGCATACCAAACTTCGTGTATACAGAGCAATTGTAGAACCAATTACCACATATGGTGCCGAATGTTGGACGATGACAAAGATGAACGAGATAAAGTAGACGTTGTGGAAATGGATTATCTTAGAAGGTCATGTCGAGTATCGAGAATGGAAAGAATCAGGAATGAGGAAATACGAAACCGTACAGGAATTATAGATACTCTTTCAGATAGAATACAAGGAAGGCAGTTACAATGGTATGGTCACGTGATGAGAATGGAGGAGGAGCGGTGGCCAAGAAAGCCTTAATGTATGTTCGCCAGAAAGAAGGAAAGGGGAAGACCACCAAATTCCTGGAGAAGAGAAATTACAAAAACAATGCAATCTAGAGGCTTAGAAGAGAGGGATTGGAGAGATAGGAAAAGATGAGGCTGAAAATGCGGGAAGCGGCAATCGCCGTAGGACCCCCGTTATATGATGATGATAAGAAATATTTTCTTTTTAAGTATGAACAAAATATGCAAAAATAAGTCATTTTACACAACTTTTTTTACGCTTTTTTTTGCGTTTTTAAAAAATCAGTATGCCTTGTTGTGCTTCTTTGTTGGCGCAGGGGTTGACGCGAACATTTCTGACAGTAGAGTTTGATTAACGTGTGAAGCGAACGATATTGTTTCTTTATGGATGGTCCAAGTCGAAGGTACCATATGCTGTCATTCTCTTTTATTGCGACAATTTGGCCTTTATTTTTTCAATTCCTAGGGCTTCTCGTAATAATTCTTGCTTTATATAGAACAGATGGGGTTATGGTTCTGGAGTATTCAAAATCACATTTTGTGACTTATATGAAGATGGTGTTGGCTTAGGGCTGAAATTGAGTTCGAATTGCGAACAGAAATGAAATGCTAATAAATTATATTTTGGAATCTACGATCTGTTTGGGCCTATGTTGTTCATTTGGAATGTTTTCTTTGAATAATCGGACAAGAGCTGAAAGATTTTGTTGGTAAATAGTGTCTATATTCCTCTTGATTTTAGAATTGTGTCGATTTTGTCAGTGACACCTTTGATGTAAAGAAGAAAAGCTTTAGAAAATCTAGAACTTGCTTGAAAATCTAGTCAGCTTGTCTACTTGTATCATCGTAAAGGCGTATTTATCTGAAGACAGGGATATTAATGAATTAATTTGTGAAGGAGGATGCTAGAGTTGGTATGCAAGTAACGATTGGTATGGGTGGGTTTTCGAATTAATTTAATTTCAATATTTGATTTTCTAGCTATTCTGCGTATTTAAAGAAATGTTTTATCGTACTGTTCGTCACTTTATCCCAGGATTTACTAATCATTGGACGGCGTCAAAAACGTTTGGTTTGAGATTGCGATTGTTCTCAACAAATTCCATCAAAAGTGTTCTTCTGTAATGGCTTTTCATGTTTTTTGATGACCTTTTGTTCCATGGGCTGAACGGCACCTGTTGTGTTTGCTGGCAATAACAAAGCTCATTGTTTTAAAGGTCATACAATACAGGATCGCAGGAAAATTACGTGTACTTAAGCAGAAGAACGTTTTCGCTTTAAGTTCGTCATCCCATTTTCTTATTGTTTCTTTAAAAATTTCAGAAGTCATTTACGCACTGTCATTTGAATAGGTTGCGGTTACATTTTTGATGTTTTTTAAGCAACGTGGGTTTTTCGAATTTTCTTTCACTACCAATTTTCTCTTGGCTGAAGAGAACACTTTTCTCTTCCTGTCATGTTAGGAACTAACTGAACAGAACATGACTGAACTGGTCTCATCAGCATTGAAAATCTGCCTGTAGTTAATCTTGTGCCGCAGCTTCTACTTGTTCAGTCATCCGTCAGATGCCTTGAAATTCTCAATTCTACGCTCAGTAGCAAAACACTCAGTTTCTTGTCCTAACCACAGACCCAGAAAGTGGAATATGGTTCATACGCTGCTGCTAGAACCACTATAGCATGGCGCGATCCAAATATTCATGGTGATGTGTTCGCAACTTCATTCTGTTACCGCCCTCATTTCTGCATCAAGCTACCTACTTTTTGCCCTTTTGTGTCACTTAATTTTTGGATAATAATGAGTAGGAGGGGTGCCGCATTCCTTAAGTGCGAAACAAAACAACCGCTTGACAATGACTTTGCCACTCGTGAGATATTTAGTCTAAGCGTTAAATATAATGTTAAGCCTTTATTAATTCTAATTTATTGTTCTTAATTTAATTTACTAAAGGTTCAATTTTAACACTCACAAATTTATTAAGATCTTTATTTGTACTAATTTATTTTACAATTAATTTATTATAATACGTGCGTTACAATTTGGAACGTTACAAGGAATCCCATGGATGTTAACCTGAATTTCCTCGAATGAACTGAAACATAGACTGTTTTTTCATAGCGGCTCGGAAAACCCTTCGTCTGTCAGGTAGGAATTACCTAGAAAATTCGTAAATGAATGAAAATATATTAGTAAAATATATTTACTCACCAAATAAAATTAGTTTTGTTAGTAAATCTAAACTGCTTAACATGTTAAAAAACTATTTTAAAAAATATCAAATGAATGTTTCTCTAAATTTAGTAATTTTGAAAAACTTTTTAACAAAAATAATTGAATTTGTAAATAATTTAGAATAGCGACCAATTACAAAAAGCCTCAATGTCATGAATGCCAACTTACAATTTTAATTTTTGACAATTATGTTGGCAAAAAATAAAATTTTGTTTCAAAAATTCTTTTTTATTTAGTAATAAAAAAGAAGATTAATTCATCATTGATAGATGTCCAAAAACTGTAACAAGTATATATCGTATTAAATTAAAATGTGATATTTTAATGAATAAACTATAGAGAAATAATATAATTATCAATTTTACTTAGATTTTGAATTTCTGATCTTTTGTTTAAATTATTATCACTTATAACAAACCATTTCCAAAAAAGTCCTTTTGAATTTATTACTTTCATTACATAAAATTTTAATGTTATTAAAATCCATAATATGGTCTTTGTTAATTACATGCTCTGCTAAAGCACAAGATGTTTTTTTAATTCTACAGTCACTTTTGTGAGCTTTACACTGAGTACAACTAATGCTGTATATACTACATTTGTTTTATCTAATTTATCTATAGGATACTTAGTTTTGGAATATAATGATGAAATAGTTTTGATGCTCTTTGCTGCTAATTTTATATTATCAATAACCTTTAGTGTTTGTATTAGTTTAGGTGTCAATGATGATATAATAGGTAGTGAATGATAATAGGTGTTCTGATTATTGGATACAATGTTCTGAGATTTAGCAAAAAATGATGTTAAGTTATTTATATTAGAAATATTAGAAAAAAGCATCCTATGTAGCATATCTTTAGGATATGAATTCTCAATTTAAAATATTTTTTAATATTATATAATTATAAATATTATAAATATATTACTACATACGGGTTTTCTGAAAAAGTTATCGAAATAGAATAAAAAATTTTGGATTTTTTTATTTTACATTTATTTAGCTGCTCGTTTAAAATAACGTTAAAATGCATCCAATTATTTTATCATTCATAGCCGCTGCATACAATTAATTATATATAAATTGTAAAAATCCCAGGCACCTATTGTTTACCCTCGACGCAAAGCAGTCGGTTTTAGATGCAAAAACAATCAAAGCTAAAACAATTCTTTGAACTTTTAAATCGAAATATTTAGTAAAGCAAGTAAGAAACAACTAGGTCGATTTTGTTTATTTTTCCAATCGTTTTGATTTATCTGATGTTTAGTTCTGGCATTGTCTCTGAAATAGCTCGATGAAGAAAAACACACACGACCCAGTTCAAAGTAAACAAAATCAGGTCTGGCTTTGAATATACAAAATCAATAGTCCGATATGTTGGATATGTTTTGAATCAATGTAGTATAATTATAATAAACCCTTTATTATGTAACTTACTACGATCATAATCATTTTGTGTTTATCGAAGTGATCCTATTATTTTTATTAATTCTTGTACAGAACTGAGACACGAAGGTATCGATGTATATATATTATTATCATTTATCATCAATATCTTCAATTAGCATTATTATCATTCTGGCTTTAAACCCTGTGTGGGTCATAGCTCCTTAAGAATTTCTCTTCAGTCGTCCCTATCCGTCCGAATATTTCCATATTTCTCATGTTTTCATCTATGCTATCAAAGAACCTTATTCTAGGTCTGCCTCTTTTTCTCTGACCAATGCGCATGTCAAAGAACGTTTTTCTACCTGGTTTATTTTGATCCATTCACTTACATGCCCTATGAACCTCAAATGTAACGTAACAAGAAAGATATGTTACAAGAGTAGAAGGAAATGTAACAAGAAGTAGAAGTGTGCTCACAGCACAAAATGTGTGAGACTTATTGTAGTTTGCCTAGCAGGCTATGACAGAGAATTATGGCTATGCCATCAAATCTTATAATTATAATAACAACTTTAATATTGTTGATTCTTTTCACTTAGTGAATTTATGTGAAAACCTTCCACAAGGTTACATGTTAGTGAGTTTTAATGTGGTATCTCTTTTCACTAATTTACCTCTTTCTAGTGTTATTACCTCCCTAAGAAATCATTGGAACTGTTCCAATTAGTATTTGACACTAATTTTTTAGTCTTTGATGACAAATATTCAAATATAATAAATCTTCAATATTTGGGACACCTATGGGTTCCTTAATCTCTCCCATCCTAGTTAATTTTGTACTGGATGATTTAGTATCTGACTGTTTGGGTCCTTTAGACTTCCAAATCCTTTTATTAAGCGGTATGTTGATGACTTATTACTACCCTACCCCCAGACAAGATACAGGCCACCTTGTCTTTGTCAATGAGTTTGATCCTCACTTACAGTTCACTGTTGAACTTGAGGACTCCATCACAATATATTCCCTTCTTAGACATGCGTGCCATTAGAATGGAAGATAACACCTTAAACACAAGTTGGTATAGGAAACCAATGGCTCTAATAGGTTCTCAACTACCATTCTTGTCATCCTTTTAATATAAATTAAACTTTAAGCTAAGGCTAAATAGACTAACACACCGGTTAATCGAAGGAATCCCTTAATACTTAGAAATATTTTGATTGAGAATTCCTATCCATCCTCCCTCATTAATAAATACCTTTATTTACAAAGCTATGGTTCCTCTTTAAATGATATACCCAATGGAGACCAACTTAGAATATATCAAATAATTCCATTAATAACACTGTTCTGTTTAATACTGTACTTGGGACTCCAACCATCCATTACTCATCTCTACCTTATTTTCTTCAAGTTACTGAAAAACTTATTAAGCTGTACAAACAGAATAACGTACCTGTTAAAATTGCAGTTAAGAATGCCAAGACTGTCAGAAATTTGTTTTATAAAACAAAAACACCATTGTCCCTTCTGGAACAAGTAAATGCTACATCGGTCAGACAAGGAGATCACTGAAAGGGTGTCTTACGACACACCGCAGTGATATCAACTTAGCTAAGTATACTTGTGCTCTTGCCCAGCATGCCTTTAACACTAATCACAAAGTGGACTTTAATGAAGTTAAGATTCTTGGCAATGAACGCAATCTCATTAAAAGGCAGTTTTTGGAAATGTATTCAATACTTAAAAACCTTAACGCTATTAATTAGAGAACGGACATAGTAACTTAAACCAAATTTATCAGGCATTAATATTGCAGAAAGAATTAATATGATATTTACTTTAAAATTGTCCTCTAAGGTGTATGTATGTTTTATTATATTTTGATATTAAATAATTTCAAATAAAAATAAAATAAAATAATATTTTCTTACTTTATTTAACTTAGATTCATTCAACTTATATTTTATTGATTATTTTGTCAATGTTACATTTACATATGTGAAATAATTGTTTCTGATCAAATGGTTTAATAATATTTTATAATTAAAATTGATTCAAAAAATCTTATTAATTTCTCAGTTCCAAATGTTATGAACCTTAAACTGTTGGAAGTTGAATTTATCTCCATCTGTGACTGGCTAACCAGCTACAACGTAGACTATTTTAACATATGTTATTTTGCATTTACCTCACTTGTTGGTTCATTGTTTCTCTTAACAAATCACTGGGTGGAAAATGGCGATCTTAACCACCTTTTTCTTTCATTTTTTGGTTTTTACTGACAGGTTGTCACCCAAATTTATCATATTCTTTAAATTTACCGCTGTATTGCACTAAAGGTTAGTAATTTGCCTTGCTGTTCTGTCATATTTTGACCTCAAGGCCACTGTATTTTTTCGTTGTTGGCGTGGGTTTCTACTTAGCTAAGAAGCTAAGAGTGGTAACCTCATTATACTTTGTAAATATTACTATATTTCAGTCTTAGTCAATTTAATAATGTTATCTAAAGTTAAAATTAAATTTAACTAATAATATACTATGGAAGTGCGTCTTATGATCTTGTTGGTTCTCTGCAAACACACTTATAATAACTTTTCTATGGATATTTGGTTTTCATATTGTTCTTTTTAGATGAACTGATGATGCTTTCTGATTAGAAAACGGAACGTCTTCAAAAAATAGATAAAGTAGCCACCTTCTTTGTCTTTTTTCTCTACACTTTTTGACCGAAAAACCCACCACTCCTCTAGTAATCCTAATTTATATACATATATTATATATATATATATATAATATATAATATATATATATATATATAAATTATATATATATAATATATATATATTACATATATTATATATTATAGATATATATATATTATATATATATATATATATAAATTATTTCGTTTTGTTACGGCACATGGAGCTTCACATTTTACATATTTAAGTTATTCACTAACAAATATATATCTTATAAATATTGCAGAATCCCAATATATCATCCTCTACTCTAAGCTAAGACCTCCCAGAAATAGGTTAATTCACTTAACATATCACCGTTCGTCTATGTATCATATCGTTTCAAAATATACAACATTTTATTTTCGTACAAATGCTGAAAATGTTTTAGGTCCGTTGCAACCGAGGCGATGAAATGTAGAGTTTATTTTATTGGACCACGTAGACGAATGGATCCAAAATATTGGAAATTGTTGGAGGCCGATGACGCTACAAGAGCAAATAAACATGTCTAGTTTAGAACATGGCGATTTTAATATAAATAGTAAACCCGAATTAACGCTACAAATTTTAAGTATGTTTAGCTTTATATTTTAATTAAATTCCTAAGCTGCTTTTATTACCACGTGTCGAAATATGATATGTATTTGATGTCAAAATGGCTAAGTCACATCTACTTTTAACGACTGTTACAAAATCAAGCTATAACTTGAGTATTTCGATTAATACGTATATATTGTCGATAAGATATGATAAATTAGAAAGTTTAGAACTTTGAAACTTTACAATTATTATTTCAAGTTAATCCTATTAAGCAAAATTTTGGACTGTTATATCAGGGGACAGTGTCTAGTGAACAGACCTTCATATTACAGTAAATTTTACGAATATGCGCCTTTTATGGATTAGGGTTAAAGCTTCGACTTAAACGATACACTGTGCTGATAAAGTAAATAGCAAATTCTCCCAATATTTGAAGCACTGTCGAACACAGGCAAACATACTGTTTTAAACCGGTTATTTATTTTACAGTCATTTAGAGAAATATACAGTAAAAATAGAAGAAAACTATAATTCTATTTTTTCTCAATTATAGTGGTAAGGATTTACAGGAGCGACAGTCGCTTAGAACGTTGTTGCAATTAAAAATTTACTATTTTGCTTATAACTTTATTACTACTTTGTGTAACTTACAGGTTTTACTACTGATGTTTTACAAAAACGTTTACAATAATATTGCTATAATATTTAATGGTATTTACTTATTTTTTATCGCTAAAAATGTTTTTTTCACTTCCTGAAAATTTTTTATACTGGAGCTTGGAACGTTACTGGAGGCACCCATTCAATTGAGAAGCAACCTATTGTTACAAAACGTCAAGAAAAGAGTGAAAACGAAAGACTTATGCAAAAACGGTGTACGGAATGTGCTGAGATGGGATCACGTGTAGAAACAGTGTATGAATGTAAACTCTGTCCTAACGCTTCCGGACTTGGTGTGGACTATTGCATAATAGCTCATAAGTAACAACTTGAATTTATGTTGTAAGAATATTTTTACCATGTCTTTGTAAAGCTAATAGACCAGTGTTGAAGCCTCTAAAAAAGGTAAAAAGTAAAAAAAATATAGTAGAATGAAATTATTGGAAAAAGAAGAGAATATGCTAATAAATTACACTCCATTGAAGTCGGGAAGTGGGGGCTTAAGGGTAAAAATCGGTTTATGGCGATTTTCGGCGAAACTACAAGTGCTATGGAGAAAAGTTAAATAGCAAAGTTGTAGGTAACAAAAAGATCTGCAACTTTTGTATTTACACTTTTTTCACATAACCTCAAAAGTTTTGTGGAAAATTCAAAAAACTAAGTTTGTGAGTTTTTATTTAAAAAAAATTACGAAATTTGGTGACAACTTGCCTTAGTATGTATCAAATACACTGTAATTTTTTGGAATTAAAAATTTATTTTTTTACCTGATATTGATTTATTATCGAAAAAGCGCCCTAATTTTCAATCGAAAATTCACGGCGTCAAAATATCAGCTTTTTTAAAAAAGTCGGTGGGCTTTTTGTTCGTTGAAATCTCTCCTTTCCGATAGTGTAAAAAATATATATTACTATGGGAAATGTTCACCAAAAACGCAAAAAACGAAGAAAACTCAAATCGAACAAGTTTTTTTTTCATCATTATGTACGATTAACTATGAACTGTGATCATACTTGTGGAAGTTTGCAATGAAATGGAAGATTTTCGTAATGTTTCTTTTGCAACTACAGTGCAGCACATTGATTCACAGGAATATAGAATTAAAGAGATGTAGCTGATTTACAACTATTATATAAATTTTTCAACAGATATGATCCCTTTCCAGAGACTGATAACATTATCCACAAGGAAAACAATTCCTGTAGCTGGCTGTATACCACGTATCACAAAGAAAGAGGTTAGTTTTCGTAAGTGGGTATATTTATTTAAAACCCTTAAAAGGGCTACATAAAAAAAACAAACGTTTCGGACTAAACAGTCCATCATCAGGTTTTAAAATCGCTAGGTTAAAATGCCTGAGCCACCAAAAATACATGGGTAAAAACCCTTTAAATTACATATAGTTATAAAATAATATACATCTTGTTGTTAAAAAACTGTGATGTTCAGTATTAAATTAAATATGACTTCAGGTAACATACATTGCAAAAAAATTGAGTTCCAGAGCCGGGGCGAAAACCTCTACGCACGGAGAACAACTGGAAACTGATTTACAATATTATATCATATTGTAATATATCAAACTAGAATACCTGGGCCATATAATGCGCAATGAACAACAATATGACCTACTTCAGACCATATTTCAAGGTAAAGTGCATGGGAAAAGAGGTCCAGGATGGAGAAGAATATCCTGGCTACATAACCTGCGAAAATGGTTCAACTTAACCACTACCGGACTTAACAGGGCAGCAGTCAACAAGTCAGAATAGCCACGTTAGTGTCCAACATCCGTAACGGATAGGCACCATAAGAAGAAGAAATTAAAATAATAATGACATTTATTTTCTTAAACCAGGTAAAAGAAAAGAAAGAAAAGTATCGTAAATTCATTATTAGACGCTAAACATTTGTCAAGTTTCGCTAACATTTTTTATGAAAAATATCCAATATCGCAATTGGATTACACAAAATGGATTACAATTAATCAAATCTATTTATCAGTGCAAAAATGATAAACTAACGCTGAATCAATTACGATTTCAAAAACATTAATTGACAAAAATCAAATCATCTTTCGTATTGGCAAATCTCCCACCCACAGAAGGTGCAGCTGAACAACATTGTTACAGGGCATATTATCAGCTTCAAACATGACTGGGCAACGAACTGACTGCAACAGATTGGGGTTGGAAACAACATTAACGAAGCATTATGCCCAAATTTACAGAAAAGGAATTGATCCAGGAAATAATACTCAAAACTATTTGCTACAGCTGTCAAACTGGATGTAACAATTTAAAATGTGGTTGCCGAAATCATGGTTTAAAATGCACAAATTTATGTTCAAGTTGCCACGGCTCAAAAAATGCTCTAATGTGGAGGAAACAGCCTACGAAGAAATCAATGATAATGATTCTGATTCAATTGTGGATGAAGAAGTAACGCAGACAGGAAACAATATTGGAGATGAAGATTATGGTGCATATATCTATTTCTTTTATATTTTTTCCTTAAAATTATTGAACTGAACTCAATATATATGTGGCAACAATAACGAGTAACTAATTAACAGATGGCAGGAAACCACATTTACTTAAGAAAAGTGCCGTGGTCCTTTTTGTTTCCACAATTTATTCTTAAGTTTTTATCATGGGTCATTGGGAACTATTTCTGTAATCTTCAGCTTTTTATTCGTTATCTTTATGTGTTTCCTCTCTTTTTGACCTTTATTCTGAAAAAGTACAATCACTGTTTATTTATCTATCCCTTTCCAAATATCCTTAATTTTTTTCGGTTCCACACATTGTCCTTCACCTCAAAGGTTAAAAACAGACGGTATTTAGCATAGTTTTTTTTGTATTAGATTCTCTATTGTGTTTTTCCTGTGGCTACTCCTTTTTAAAACCTTTTTTAAACGTAACCAAAAACGAAATATGTATTCGTAAAAACTTTACTTTTTGAGCAAATGAAAAATATTGAAAATTGAGTGTCAAAAACTCCTTAGTTTCTAATGGTTTTTCCAAATCGCCAGAGGTTCATTTCTGGCTTTAATTAAATACGCATAACCAAACTCACATTTTTTGTTTAGTTACCTTGGGGCTGCTCCAGTTTCCAGATGCGTTCTTGCAATTAGACTGTTTGAAATTTTAAATTTTATGGAAATAAAACGAAATTAGAGAAACCGCTAATAAGTGAATAAAAATGTGACTTTCATATTAATTAAAAGTTTAGCGAAAGCAGAGTGTTTCAAATCTGTGAAATAATTTCAGAGGATTATCTCTTTTCAGGGGATCCGAAAGTTTTTCACTTAAATTATTAGCTATGCGCTCGTAGCTGCAGTTAGAGGAGACTTTTTGCCATTATTAAGGGAATATCACGGAATCGCAGTTACATTTTAAACATAATTAGGCGGATTATTTTCATATTTAATTTGCTGCCGCATAAGGTCGAGAATTCCTTTGTTACTGTTTTATTGCAAGAAAGAAGTTTCTTTGCGTCGTCAGTGAATGGCAAGGTGTTGATTTAAGCGCTAAAATCCAAACTATTTTAATAAAATATAATTAGCAGTGCAGGATAATGCAACTTACGAACTTTCTTCCTCTATTTGCTGGAGATGCTATATCGGGTAATACAAGTTTTTGGATAACAACTCAAAGTTTGATATACTCGTTCTGCTGATTTTTTACGCATTATTTATCATTCAATAGATTTATTTTACTAATTTATTTTAAAGATCAAAATTTTAGTCGAAAATTAGTACAGTTTAATTTTTATATACAGTAAGTTGGCGATTAACGTATGTTTTGTTATGTTCAGTAACAAAAAACATTAATAGGCCAGTAATAATATTGTGTAGAAAATTGTGGTAGTAATTTCAATATCAGGACCAGATTGCTTTATTTCAAATCATTGGAAATGTTGGGTAAAATTCTGGTTAACTATAAGTGTTGCAGCATATATAAACAAATACAAAAATAAACATCTGGATATTCTTGGTCAGTTCGTTTTCAACTTTCACTTTTGCTGTTTAATTCCAATAGAGGTTACAGATGATTCTAATGTCTCTACTGTCTATGTTTTTATTTAATAAAATTTCTTTAAGTCGATTATGCTGCACTCTGTCAAATGCCTTCTCAAAATGAATGAAACAGGCATATACTTCCTGATTAATATCTAAGCATCTCTGCGAAAGAACACTTACTGCAAACAGTGCATCTCATGTTCCCAGTCCTTTCTAAATCCCATTTGTGTATTACTTATGCCTTCATCTAATTTCTTATGTATTCTATTGTGAATTACTTTTAAAAACAATTTCAAGACATGACTCATTAAGGCTATGGTGCGATGTTCATTGCACTCCTTTGCATTGACTTTTTTGGGAAGCAGTATGAATGTTGATTGGAGCCATTCTTTAGGTATTATACCTGTTCTATATATGGTATTGAATATATCCAAAAGAAGATCAATAGATTCAGTATTCACAATTGTAAGTAATTCGATAGGAACTTCATCAGGCCCGGGAGATTTACCACCTTTAGCTTGTTTTATTGCATATTTAATTGCTTCTCGTATAATGTCAGGCCCAGTATCATCCTTAATTCTTTTGGGTGCTTCTGTTCTCTCTTTGACTTCAAAAGTTGTGCTATATATCTGTGGCTTGGAATGAAAGGGCGGGTGTCACAAAACGTAAACTCGAGTAATCGGCCATTGTTTATATTTGGCCGCATATTAACCACATTTGCTTGTAGTTTATAAGCTTACTACTTAATACAGCACCATCAATGTATTTGTAAAAGATAATATTGGAATATCCCTATGTTTGAAACAATTTGTATGCTAGAAATATTATAAATAATATAAAATAAAGGGACAACCGCCTTTTTTAATGACTGGTGTACAATTAATTCTTATGGACATCCGACTTTATAATAAATAATCCTCTTACAAAATGAACAATTTTATTTTCAAGGTATAACAAAACATAGATTAATAATTTTATTTAGTTTATAAAAGATTTTATTTTCGGTCGTCTTCATCAGAATCTAGATTTGTATAATGTGGGAGGTTTATATAATAAT
The DNA here is from genome assembly GCA_918026665.1 of Diabrotica balteata. Classification (NCBI taxonomy): domain Eukaryota; kingdom Metazoa; phylum Arthropoda; class Insecta; order Coleoptera; family Chrysomelidae; genus Diabrotica; species Diabrotica balteata. The sequence goes on along the minus strand of OU898284.1, from coordinate 17,862,984 downwards.
CTTTATGCTGTTCGTCCACCCATTGTAGAAGAACCATAAGATTGTCGTATTTCTTTTTATTAATGGGAATTAAACTATTTACCCTTATTGGCTTTAAACAATTATTCGAGAAACCTAAGTTCAGTCTTTGGTTTCTTTTAAAATCTACTTCTTTAAAGGCTGCATGAAATTCCGTTTTATATATAGTAATTTACCAGGTTTATCTGATCGGTACTGTGCAAATGAACAATATTAGAACTCAAAACGGTTCTCCATCTGTGTTTACTTTACGAACAATTATTTTCCATGAACAGAATATAAATTAGCCCAGTTGAAAAATTCATTTTGGGACATTTCGTGTACTTCCAATGGCTTATTACTGTATTGGCAAGTACGTATAAACTGTGCCCATTCTCTAGGAGTTTGAATGGACATTGTAGACAGTCTTTTCTTTTCTTCTCAATTACAGCATGAACTGCATCTACTTCCATATGTGTATGGCCTGTCAATAAAAATTTGTGGTTTATTACAAGATGAGGAAATTTTTGAACCACGTACAAATACATGGCAAACAACATTGTATTTCTGTTTGCCCAGCGCAGTTGTCAGACCAAAGAGTAATTTCTTTTATATTATTTGGGAGAGTTTGAATCCACTTAAATAAACCACGATGCTATTTGATTCCCACCTCTCTCAGATATTGTCTCATTCCATATCATACAATGATTTTCTCCAGCAGTGTTGTCGTGAATAGTAAAATTAAACGTCCATAGCTGTCGAAGATAGAATGATTTTGCATTGGTTAATAATGGGGTCGGTAAACATTTTTGTAAATCAATCATTACCAACCCGTTCGTTTGAGCCTTCCTTCTTGGCTCTCTCTTTATCTACTCTCTTTAGACCATAGCGAGTTTCTGCATCATCTAAATGTATTTTGTTTAGCATTTTCGATCGTTTTTCTTAGATTCTCATCATTTTCGTTTTGGTAAACTACATGTAATTTTATCACACATTTCACATGTATCCAAGTTCGGTAGTTTAAAACTCAGATTAAATTCAGTGCAGAATATGAATCTGTACATACTAGCTGTTACAATTTTTTCTTTGGGTATGAGTTCTTCATTACACCAATCAGTGTATAATTTGTACATTACAGCAATGTTTAATTCAGGACTCAAATATTGTCTCTTAGAATGGCTACGACTGTAATGACTTTCTACTCTTGGAAATAGATTAATATGTTCCATAACAGTGCGCTTCTTTTCTTCATCTAATTTTCGTGCTGATATTGGTTCACCAGGACTTGAAATTAAACCTCCTGGCGATTGCAGTTTCTTTATTACTGCTCCACGGACAACCTTTTCAGATATTGATAATGTATTCAAAAACATAACTTTACATATTTCAATATTTTTGTTATTTATATTGAAAACATAGCTGTAAGTAAAGTTTCTCCTACCTAACTGACTGCCATTTCTGGATCTTTGTCTATCTTTTGGACGAATATTAACACTTTGTGCCAAAAATTGATGTCTTTGTTCCCAACTATAAGTTTTTTTCCAAAACGTTTGAAATATTTGAAATCGTTCATTTGCATCAAGTTTAGTATGGCATAATTTTCTGCAATTGCAAGGTATACCCATCACTTTAGCAGCTTTTACGTTTTCTTTAAATCCAACATATTCTTCTCCTTTTAGTCTTTTTGCCTTTGCAATGTTTGTTTTCCATAACTTAGGGTTTGATTTTCGTTTCCTTGTCGTTTTTCTCCTATTTTGAGAATCAATCTCTTCTTGTTCTGTATCGTTACCAGAAACTGGGCCATCATTTTTATGTTCAATTTTTTCTGTCCCTTCTTCACTGTCATTTTCTGTATCATTGGCTAAATCTAAGGTTGGATCGTAACTTAGATTATTCATATCTAAATCATTAGTATCACCTAAAAAAAAATTAGTTTAGTTCTCTAGTGCATAGATACAAGGTTTACTAAGCTCATCTTACCTTTAGAACTTCGCATGGTGTTCACATCTCCATCATCATTTCCATGTAAAACCTGCAATCTATTAGTTTCTCCCAGAGATTCACCTGCATGAATCATACCATTACCAACATACGTATTAGGAGTGATAAGATTTATATCTTCTGTAACTAAAATAATACAAATATATAAGTTTTAAGTGGACATACAAAATGAAAATGTAAATTTTACCACTACTGGGTACCTCTTGTTCTAGATTATTTAGAGAAATTTCAGCATTACTTGCGGAATAAACAACTTCACTGATGTTCTCTAAAATCAAAGCATTTTTTCGTAGTATAGAGTAAAATCAATTTAAAAACTAAATCTTACCTATAGGAGTTCCATGTGATTCTAATATAACATTAGGAGCAACAAAAGAATCCGCAAACTTACATTCTAGTTGTATGTTTTCATTATTTGCTGCAAGGAAAGAATTTGGAATAGTACATCATTACTAATCATATTATATGTGTATCTTTATAATGCAGGTATGTACTTACAAAGATAAGTTAAATTTTCTTTATCATCTCTTGATTAGTGCACTGTTTTGCCAATAGTAATATTTTCTTTCCCCTATTCATCTGTATAAATAAGTATTTCACAATAAAGAATACTCTATAAACGCCAAAGAAACAAGGCACACTAATATATTAATTGAGGTTAGGTTTTGAGAATGTCAGTTGGACTACCGCCTTTTTCAAACTGCACGTGCTGAAGCATAATAATCTTATGTCCATTATATTGCAAGAAAGGGCGGGTGTCCCATATACGACCTTTTTACGTAAAAAGGAGTATTTACTTACGCCTTTTTGTTTTGCAAAAGTTAAAAACCGTAAAAGATATGGACATCTGACTTTTTTTAAATGAAACTATCTCATATGCTTACTATAGAAATGATATGAACCTAAAATACAGAAAAATGGACATCCGCCCTTTTTATTCCAAGCCACAGATATTGTGTCCTGCATTTATCTCTGCACTTTTTGGTTTATATCTGTTATAAGTGCACCCCTGTCATCTCTTAGTTGCCTAGTTTAAAGTGTTTTTCTCATTTCTTCGTTTAAATTACTTAATTCAAACACTAACTTGTTTACAACACTAAACTCAATGATAGTAATTATATACTTCAAAATCTGAATTACAACTGTTATATAAACTATCAACTCTATATTTATATCATGAGTTCATATTTAATAAGGTTTATATCTGTCATAGCAGCATTTTAAAAATGGGGAGAATTTACTATTGTACAATTCAGTACATTGGACCATTTAAATCGATACCTTAAACAAAATTTAAAACAGTCGTATATTCGTGGAATGGAGTATAGGCCATACATGTTTAACAATTAATGTCGAACTCTTTGTTATTGTATTAATTGGACAAATAGTCGAAATATTATGGGGAATTGCTTATTCGATTACTGATTATTTTTAAAATCTGATTCATGCTATAACGATCACGTTGTTTGTAAATGCCTACTCTCTTTTTGGTGCTTTGTATGTATATATTAATTAGAACCCTATTGAATGTTTGTGTTCCTTCTAAATTGATCATTACTGTTGAAAACTCACTAAAAGGGTAGAAAAATCAATTACTTTTATTTCATATCCTCGAGCAATACGCACTTAATAATTATACACTCAACTTTCACTTCCTGCCTATATTCTTTCTTCTCCCCAATATATCGTTCGAACAAATTCACTCCGCGAATTAATCAAAACCGAAAGTCATACACACCCACTGATCAAGATATCAAAGCTCCATTATTCCCATCGCACACAATACAAACATATATAATATACCTCCACCTATAATTACATACAACATGGCGAGCAAAGTCTGTGTGACTTTACAATTACACGCTGTGAAGAGGAAGCTCTTATGAGCCGTATGAGCACTAGAGCACGTTTTAGCTCTAATTGACATTTCGCGCGGCACAATGCACGAGGACTTAAGACAGACGGTCCAGAAGAGGACACTTTGTGAGTGGAGGAGAAGAGGGCGGCTTAGCGCCATGCGGGGGAGTCGTAATAAGGACCCCTCCAGTCTATGAACTTTATGAATAGACTGCGAGATGAAAGGTGAAGAAATGAGGCTTTCAAATACGCGAGTTTTATAGGATACTTAAATAAAATAAAAGTAAACCATAAAATTAAATGCAAAATTATAGTTTATTTGACAAATTACATAATTTAATTAATTAACTCGTAACCGTTGAGGTGCAATTTCATTGAGCGTGATGTGGAGTCTGACTGGTCCACGGACTGCTTTTTAAAAAATAAAAAATATATATTTAGGTGAAAAAATTTTATTGAAATAAGTTACAACTGGATGAACTATTATATGTACAGATAGAACGAATTTAAAACGGAACATACAATTTAATATATGTCCGTTTGAACTGCATTTGAAATAGTGGACCAATATAAAACTTGGACAAAAATAAATCCATACCTGGGTATAGACATTGTATAAAATATCGTTCAAATATCTGTCTCGCAACAATGTTGTTTGTGTAACAATGTTGCTTGTCTAAGGAAATTTTTAATAGTTCAGGAAATGAAGCTCGAAAAAAGTTAAAACCTCGCAATTTTTTCGTCCTGCATGAATTGAGTTGAAATTTTAACAGAAGGTAGGTGATAGCCCAAGGATCAAAATCTATATTGAACCGAAGTGCGCTGAATGGTTTTAGGAGTGAAAACTACCCCTAATTGTCAAAAATTATAAAATAACATATTAAACCTGAATATGGGTAAGATTGGTTTGAATTAGTTAAATAATGATTATTTTATACTTTTGAATAGAGTTCCATCATATTTCAACCCTTAAAAAGCAACCCTTAGAGTTAGAGATTAATGTAAAAAAAATATTAATGCGAAGAAAGTGATTTCGCCTTGGAACGATTTGCATAAACAATTGGAATTAAGCTTAACTTACCCTCTGCTTTATAGTTTATGTCATGCCGATGAACCCTGATTGTTCTTAGGGGTGAAAACTACCCCTAATTTTTAAAAATTGTAAAATAACATTACCAATCTTAAGATGAGTGAAATTTGGTTTGGATTAGTTAAATAGTGATTTTTTTATACTTTAAAATACAATTTCATACATTTTCAACCCTTAAAAATCAATTGTTATGAGTGCTATAGGTAAAAACAATTTTTTGCCAAAATTTTGCAACTTTTCAACTTTTGAAAATCACCCTTTACAACATTGCAGTTGTAAAGAGTGCAGTTTATAAACTAATTTAATAGATATAAATTGAAAAAAGTAGAATTAAATACAAAAAAAAATACATTTACATAAATAGATAAAAATATTTACATTTATAGGTAAAACAATTATAATATAAATTTTATTCGTCATCAATTACATTTTCATCGTGATCTATGTCATCCTCATCTTCTTCAATTATTGGTGGACTATTATTGCACCCTTCACCTGAGCACCCAGAACAAGTAAAGTCAGTATAAACCAACTTTTCTGCACCCACATGAAACGCCGCATCCTTTTTTGCATTGGCAAAAATAATTTTCAAAAGTTCATCGGGTGCAGGTTGTTTGTTTATGCGTACGGGCAATAACAACCATCTTTAGAATACCATCCCCAGTCTGTTGCTCTGATATTTTCATGTTAAGCCATAAACATATGAGCAAATGTGTTATTCTGTTGTATGGGATTTCAAAATAAGAACGCTTAAAATTTCGAATGTATACCGCCCCACTACCTAATATACCGGTTTTGTAGATTATTATGCTCCAAAATGTACTGTACTATACTAATGGAATTTTCCGAAAAAAAAATTAATTGGTTTTTTAACGTATTTCCTTCATTTTTAACGATAGAGTGTTTCCTCAAAAACGATTTTGTAGAGGTTTTTAAGAGCCACAAGGATCTGTGAATTAAATCTCTTTGGAACCCTAGGATTTTAAATGGGTGAGTTTAAAGGGCTCGAAAAAGATGGTGCTTGATCGTAAATCGATGCTTTAAACGGCTATATATCTCGCCAAATATTAGTACAAACATTAAAAAAGCTACAATTTAGTACATTTTTATTTTTTTCATATATTCATTATTTTCGGGATATTTAAAAAAAGAAGGGTAAAAATATGAAATTGTAAATCGTTTCTCGCTTTAAGCTGTACTTTTTCTAAAACTAAGCATTTTAAATGGGTCAAACTTCTTGGGCGTATTAACAATACATGTACAAAGAGAACTGTAGAAGGGTGAAGATCGATTTTAATTATGGGAGTGGTTAAGGGGTTGTTTTCATCGATTTTTTCGTAAAAAAAATGAGGTATTGGCCTTCATAACTCACTCAATTTTTGAGCTAGAGTCTTTTTTTATGATACATCTATTTATGCTCTTTAAAAAAGGTTACGTGAGTTTTCTTCCAAGAATGCATCATTTACCCGATATTTGACTTTGAATCTTTCAAATTTGGCATTTGAAGAAAACCGCTGAACATTGATAGGCCGTATTTCGGTTCCTACTATATCGCAAAAACATTTTAAAAAATGAATTGTATTTGTCTTTTTAAAAGCTACAAATTTGTTCTCTACAATTTTTTGATAAAATGCACCATTTTCGAGTTATTCGCAAAAATCGATTAAAAACGTCAATTTTTTCGTCTAGTTGTTGAAAGTTAAAAGTTACTTTCAATCGCGAATAACTTGAAAAATATCAGTTTTACAAAAAAAAATGTATTTACATTTTCTGTTTATAATCACTTTTTTAATCGAAACCTGTAGTTAAAACGTAAAAAAAAATTTCACCCCCGGGATGGGGTGGCAACCACCCCCAAGGCTTTGGCGCACTTTGGTTCGATATAGATTTTGATCCTTAGGCTATTACCTACCTTCTGTTAAAATTTTAAGTTAATCCACGCAGGACGAAAAAATTACGAGGTGAAATGCTTCATTTCCTGGACTATAAGTGGTTTGACAGCATAATAAAATCGTAGATTTATATTGTAGCTTTCAATTTTTATAAGTTCAGAATCCAGCAGCCCGCAGAAGTATTGGGTTTTTACAATATAATTATTTGACAACCTTTTGTTGGCCAACCTCCTACAGCAGAAATGAGCCGAAATACATGATGTTTCCTATGTTCCGAATTTATTCGTTCAATGTGTATAAAAAAAGTTATTAAGATACCTTTAGGGTCCAATAGTACTGAAATTTCTGCTTATTATATAAGCAGAAAATATTTCAGCTTATTATATGCTGTACAAGCCTCCAAAATTTCATCAATTCAAAAAAAGTTTAAAATATATACAAGGTTTAAGGGAATATCAGTTATGGATTTTAATGCAAAAAATAAACAAATTTAGTCAGTAAAAAGATTTAATAACAGATGAATTATTTTAACCCATTATCGCCGAGAAAAGAAAATTCTTTTTATATGCAATAATTTTATTTAAAACTACGTAAAAACAACTTATTTTTGTTAAATTTAAGCAGAATTTTTTTTTAAACTACTAGGCGTTACGCAAGATCGAATACCAAAACAATTCATTAATTTGTCCCATTTGTATGAAATGGTTTAAAACATGAAATGCAAAGCCCACCGTTGCACCGAGCTTTGCCAAAGTTGCAGCTTTGGAGCAAAAGAAAGACAAAAACGGAAACATGACAAGATATATTTACCCCTAGAATACTCAAAAATTATTGAAAACAGTAACAAAAAGTTTCAAGTTGTTAATGTGACCCAAGATATATTTCTGAACTTTAAGACCCATTTTCAACAATTTTTTTGTGAAAGATCCTTCACGGAACAACAACCAATTTACTATCTCAAAATATCGTGTCATGCGATATGAAAAATTAGACAGTGAAATGACGTTTAAATGTAGCGAAACCGTCAACTGTACTGTATTCAATACTTTTTAAATAAGAGATAAGAGGAACTTGCAGCCCCTGACCTTACCAAACCATGACCATAAGTTGTACACTGAAATGAGAAAGCTGAAAAAGAACAAATTCGAGCATGTTATGTCTTTGGCAACAAATTATGTGCCACAGTGTGATCAATGGTTTTATGAAGCAATCCGAAATTACCAACCAGACAATAAGGAAACTTCGGTATCAAAATTCAGTGACAGGGAGCAAAGAAAAATATATCAACTCTATACGAACATTTAGTTGAAACTATATTCTTGTTTATTTCATTTAATAAATTGATAGAAAATAATTTTTTGAATATAAAATTCTATTTTGTTTTATTTTTTTCCACAAAAAAGATGAATTTTTATAATAATAAAAAACATACCTTTTTTGTTTTTTAACTTACAACTAATTATTTAAAAAAATAGTGTTAACAAGATAATCTCAAATGTTAGAAAATACAAAATTTGTCAGGATTTCATAGCTTTTCCTCAAAATGTTTTTTACTTCTCCTGAATATTTTGCTTTATTTGACTTGACCGGCTTATGCGTTGGACCCTTCAATTGAAGCTACAGATTTCCGAATGGAAAAATGCTTCGAAGATATCTTCAAACGCATTGAAAAAGTTTCAAAACAACATATTTTACAGAAATCAATTTTTAGTTAACAATATGTTGTTTTCTTTGTCTGGTCAAAAAGTAAGTAGCATTCCTCATACTCTATTGTTCTTCCCTTTTAAAAAATCCTCTCGACATTTTTATTTTTATTTTTGTTCTATCTACCGCTCGTTTCCCTTAAACAAACTAAACTACTTAATCTAAATTAATTGGAATCCGATGTGAATAGTGCACCGATCGGATATCAAGCGCCAGAAGTGCGAATAAAATAAGTGAAAAACAATGAAGATAGCTCGATGTAGATGATCGCTTCTACTGAAATTAATGAACTCTAAAATACCGGCAAATTACCCGATGCCGCGCAGTCACCGCGGCAATATCCTGACTTGTTCCGAACCAAACAAGGGATATTTATGTCGACGATCGACATAAGCGTGCTGTTGCTTTTTGAAAAAGTCATTACAGAAAAGTGTTATACTATAGTGCAGAAGAGTATGACGGTAGAAATAAAGAAATGTCAGCATACACACATATACAAGATTCCGTCGTAGAAATAATTTAAGAACCTTTCCTAGCAAAAGATAACAAAATTATAACCGACCGAAATGAAATTGCTGAACTATTCGCCAGTGAATTTGAGACCAATTCAAGTAACGATAACTATCCACCGGACTTTAAGCTTAAGAAAGAAAGCGCAGAGAAAACAAAGTTGGAGTACCACTCTCACGAGTATAATATACTTAATGTACCGATTACAATGCAAGAACTCAAGGATGCCCTAATGTCAAGTAAAAATTCCGCTCCAGGTCCAGACGGTATACCATTAATTTTTTTGTTAAACCTACCAGAAAATGGAAGGTCTTGGCTATTAAAATTGTACAATTTTATTTGGACAAATCAGGTTTTTCCATCTGTATGGTCAGACAGCATTATAATTCCTCTGATCAAACCCAACAAAGACAGAACAAATATAGACTCGTACCGTCCTATATCACTCACTAATGTAGCATGCAAAGTTCTAGAAAAAATTATAACCAAAAGACTGTTGTGGTACTTAGAACAAGAAAAACTTTTAATTCCTCAGCAAAGTGGCTTCCGTCAAAATAGATCATGCGTAGACAACTTAGTAGATTTAGAGTCAGAGATACACGAAGGTTTTGCAAATAATCAAGAGACCATCGCAGTATTCTTCGATATCACCAAGGCATACGACACGGTTTGGAGATTTAATATTATATCAAAATTACACAAATGGGGAATCAGGGGTAATATGCTAAGATTCATAGAAAACTTTCTTCAGTCAAGAGCTTTCTCTGTTCGCGCCGATAATTCCACTTCATCAAAAAAAATTCAGAAAAACGGAACACCTCAGGGTCAGTTATGAGCCCAACTCTTTTTCTCGTGGCTATCAACGATATACTGGATCACTGCTCCCCGCTAGTTAAGGGAAGACTATATGCCGACGATCTGGTTCTATTTGCAAAGGGCAAGAATATGAGAATGATTCAAAAACACTTACAAGAATCTATTTATAAATTAGAGATATGGTCAATGTCAGTAGGCGTGCAATTCTCCCCACTAAAAACAAAATGCATGCTTTTCTCAAGAAGGCACCGGCCACAGAGAACATCTTTAAAACTGTATGGCGAGCCGCTCAAATTCTCAGAAAAAATTAATTTTCTCGGAATGGTATTTGACCAAAAACTAACATGGAAACAACATATTTTAGAAATAAAAAAGTCTTGCCAAAATGGATTAAATGTAATGAAAACATTATCAAATAAAAAATGGGGATCCGACGAAACCACGTTATTAAATATTTATAAGTCACTCGTTAGATCAAAAATAGATTATGGGGCTATTGTGTATGCCTCCGCTAAAAAACATGTTACCAAGCAACTTGAAGTCATTCAGAACACAGCACTTCGCATTGCCATAGGTGCATTTAGAACCACACCAGTTAAGAATCTCCAATGCCTCACAGGAGAGCCACCTCTTAATCTACGAAGAAATTATTTATGCCTTTCGTATGCAGCATCAGTCGCCAGCAACAAATTCCACCCAGTATTTCAAAATGCATTTACGGACCGTTACCTAGAAGCTTATAACAAAAGTAGGTTCGATCCACCATTCTACGAAAGAGTTCGAAGAAATTTAAAAGATCTACAACTCCAAATTTCTGACCTCTTTCCTTCAAATGTAAAAACTCCACCTCCCTGGTTAATCATGATTCCCGAAATCAATACGACGCTACTCCAATATAACAAATCAGATACATCACCCACTGTAATCCGACAGTCATGTTTAAAGGAACTCGAGACTTACGGGAAAAGCTTTTGCATTTATACAGATGCCTCCAAATCTGCAAATGACGTAGGAGCAGCATTTGTCACTCCATATTCCTCTTCCCAATTTAAATTAATGCCAGCCACTTCTATATACACAGCAGAATTATATGCAATATTACAAGCCCTCATTCATATCAAAAGTACAAACCATTCTTCTTCCGTCATTATCACAGATTCTCTAAACTCCTTAACAACAATCGGTCAACTATATACTAAGAACCCTATAGCCTTACTTGTCAAGAAAGAACTT
>OU898284.1:17827386-17851384 GCA_918026665.1 Diabrotica balteata | reverse complement strand
TATCGGTTTTTGTTTCTTGTACTGGTTGATTTTCAATAGTACAATCTTCTTGTTCTTTAATTATAGGGTAACCAGCTTCTTAACACTTTCTTTTGTTTTTTTTAGCTTCATTTTTATCAGAAAATCCCTTCAGTTTAAATCGTGAATCCATAATATGTATATAATGACAATGTGCCACTCTGTTCTATCCCTCTAAATCTTTTTACTAAACCGGATATTAGTAATTGTACTACGTCGGATATTATGCATGTAAGATTACTGTTTGCTAAAATTTTATTGCAAGATTCTTCCAGGCAGCGTACCATAACAATCACTGAAATACCCTTCAAGTATTTTTGGCAACTCATTGTATTTGTTATTTCTTTAAAAGGTCGTAAAATTTGGGAAAGTTGAGAACAAATAATCCAGTGTTCATTAAATAGATTTGGTCTAAGTCTAAGTCTGTATTAACTAATACCAATGTGGAACGGATTTCCTCTTCTAACTCGGTCATTCTTTTTAACATGTAATGGGTGAAATTCTACCTAGTTTCCACATCTTGGGTTTGCCGTTTGGGAATCTTGTTATGTTGTAATTGATACTTTAAAAGCGTTTCTGAAGATAAGGTACTTTTTTTGAAATGTGTTTTTTGCCGAATTGTCGAAAAAAATACTTTTTATTTTATCTATTTGTACACGACAGCATTTAAGTGCGTCCTCCACCAATAAATTTACGTATGAGCCAAATAATTTAAATGTTTTCATTCCAAAACATCTTAGCTTACAGCAAATAGCTTTGACCATATTAGAGGCATTATCAGTTGCTGCAATATTTTCTTTTCGTTTTAGACCCCACTGATTAATAATTTCACTAATTTCAAAAGCGATGTTTTCCAAATTAGGTTTCCAGAAAAATGGCAGCAGTCGAATAAAACCGTTTTAAATTCTAAATTTTCAGTTAAATATTGTCCTGTTAATGCGATGTTACTCTCAGTTACTCCAGATGTACAGATATTTTCTACTTCTTTAACAACTTCGCGATTCGCATTCGCGATTTATTAATATGTAATGTAAATGTAAGTACCACTTACTATTTGTATTGTTTAATCTATTTTTTAAGTTATAATAAATACATTCTTCGTTAGTTTCTTCATTTCAATACTTATACACATAAATATAATAGCCAATATGTTTGTTTGTGTACTCGATTATTTAAAACTACTGGGAAACAATCAACTAGTTATTAGTTTACGAAAAACGGATCCGATAAAAATGTCAACGACCCACCTCTAATTTCTTAGTTATAAGCTGGATCGGAACCAGAGATGTGTAAAATATCTCTGATCGGTATTAATCGTCTCACTTATGGGCAATGGGCGTCTAAAAGAAAATATGGAGAGGAGCCCAAGAGGAAATATAATTGTTATCTTTGTCTATAAAAACTAAATCCTAAATTGTGTTAAATCTTTATATGAAACCTTTCGGGGCGATTGTCTTATCATATTGTCCTTCCGTAATTCCCAACTTTGACTAAGGTAGTGACTTTCAATCCTTTTTTTTAATCACTGTACTCAAGGTAGCACGATTTGCATATTTTTATTATAGTCCTTTTGTTTTGAATTTAAATAAAAATATTTAAAGTTTTACAAATAATTTTTCCCTGTTATGACATTGCAAAATGACTCATTACAAAGCGAAGGCGACATGATGCAATACAAAGCGAAGGAATTGTGGCTATCAGAAACATGTGCAGAGATAAAAAGATTAAATTGCCGCTAGCGATAAGCTGTTTTATTAGGTACCTATTTATTCTAGGTAGATATCTGATTTCTTGGAATCTATTACATGTAAAATTTAATACCATACTAAACTCCGAGTTCATGTTTGGACAACATGCACTCATTAATAGAATGGCAAAAGAAAAGAGTGCTAAGGAGTGGTCCAATTTATGTTCCTACTGAATGAGCAACTGTAGTGAAATGTAGCAAAAAATGTGGTTCACCCTACATAGACCGGGAAATGGAAACAAAGGAGTTTATTGATTTTAAACATGTTTCCTTTTGGTTGAGAAACAACTATAAAATTGATCAAAATAAAGAAAATGTGAAATGGACAGATATAAAAATTCTGCAATGTAGAAAAGATAGTCCGCACACAATTTTCTTTAAGTACAGCTATCATGACGAACTATGGAATTATTTTATTCTAAACAAAATATCACGGACTTCACATAATATACGAGAAGTGCTACTTAAACATGCCTACAAACAACAGCCAAAAATTCAAATGGCCAAAAAGAAAGATTTGGTATACTTATGACATTCGGGTATGATACCAGAAGCCCACCATAGTTTTGATAAAATTATTTTGACCCAAGATGATATACGAGAAGAGAACAACAACTAACAGAAATTGTGACTACACTGTTTACAATTTTCTCCGTGCAAAAGTGTTGGAACTTTAAAAATCTAGTACTAAATGTGTAGTGATTAACAATTTTCTCCGTGCAAAAGTGTTGTAACTTTAAAATTCCTAATTTTTTTATGATTAATATTATTTTATTTAAATTTCTATTTTTAGTTAATGTAATATGCGCTGAAAAGCATGCAAAATCATAATTAAATGTCAATTTTTCTTAAAACTTGTGTCTTATTTCACCGATATTAGCACGAAAATAAACAAAATCGTCTTTATCTCGAAACTTACTATCCTGACTTACTTCAGTCTTGCACTGAGGGTGACGATATGTTCATATAACTGGTCGATATTCTTAGGGCGGGAATTTGTAGCTTCTCGTCCAATCTATTTTTTAGTAAGTCTTGGGTACTTTCTTTATCTAGGTTCTGATGTTGTATCTTCGTTCCTGTATCTTTTCTGTCTTGTTTATGTCGCTATGTGTTTCTCTCTGTTGTCTTCGGATTGGAAAGTGTATTTTTGAACGTAATTAATAGTGATCGCTACCGCATGTTGCGCTTCTCTAAATTGTAATAATACATACTTTGTTTAAAATATATATAATAAATAAATAAAAAAATTACTTCATTCACTTTAAAGTTATTATTAAACTTTTAAAAATACAGAAAACAAAATATGTTTTTGTAATAAATACTTTTTTTATTGTACGCCACTGCTTTTACCAAAAAGTGTAATAAAATATACAAAATAATAAAATACAAATTTGCGTTCCTCTGTTTAATTTTATTAAACGAATATTTTTCATTCCATGTATAAATTCCTGTTACCTAAGAATGAGCTTTATCTTCTAGATATATCTTTGTAGGTCAGATATGTTAACAACAATGAAGTTATATAAGCCCACCAGAAACTTTTGCTAAAAATATGATGGGAGGTCCTCTCGTTAAGAAATAATGGCATTTTCGTGTTTCCCGGTAATTAGTTCTTGCTGACAACAGTTATAATTTTCCTTTGACAAATATTCCTTTTATACAATCACATGGTTATGTAAATGTTGGTGGTATTATTTCTGTATAAATTTAAGTATGTATATATGTAATTTTGTAAGCCAGTTATTTTAAGTTCGAAGTAGCGAAAATTTTTATCGGTGCCAAAATTATTTATGAATTTTCATTTTACAGGCAAAGTTGTGGAACGAATTCAAACAGATCGTTTATTTAACGATTAAATTCCTATCTAAACAGATTAAAAGTAAACTGGAATTTCCAGTTTATTTTTCATGGAGTTTCAGGGAGGTAATTTTGGAAAGGGTCTAACCACCTTCTGATGCCTCCGGATGCTCTGTAGAGACTTGTGAATGTATCGCTTTTGATGGATTGTCTTGAGAAAGACAAGATATTTCTTACATGACAAAAGGTACATGGCAAAGGTGTCACCTCGGAAATCTTTTTTGGATTGTGCTAGAAAGATAACCAAGTAGAGACACTGCGAACGGCAGCCAGATGGTTGGTGGAGAGCGAGACGTGAGTTCGAAACTAGCGTTTGGAACCGGGATTGGGTCCAACGGACGAAATAAGTAAAGATAGGATAAGAGATATTAGAAAAGATATAGAAATAAACAAAAAGATAGATGGGTAAAATGACCAAAGATAAAAGAAGATAGAAACAGGGCGCCACTCAATTTTTTGGGGTTAAGGAGAAAATTAAGAAACCTTAGAAAAGAAAAGAGATAAGGAAAGATATCCTTCAGAGATCAGAGATCAAGCCCAAGGAAAGATACCAACAGTTAATTATCAAATAAATTTGGTCAACACAATATATAAACAAATAATAAATATATTAGGTAATACACTTACTTACCTACGAAACTTAATCAGCCTGATCTTTCTACTGGTCAAAGGTATAGTAACAAATTAATATACTAAGCAAATGTTTAGAGCTACTATTTTATCAGGGAACTTGTTAGGAGCCGACAAATAAAATACATGCATAAAACATTAACAATATATTAAACACAAACTTATGATGCTGCTAAATGCAACACAAGTAATAAAAATACACAACTATGAAATGGTGTTATATATGTATAAAATTAAGCAATAATATAATAAAAAAATACCTTTACCAAGATATATAAGGCAATCATATACAAATATAGTTTGGCGTATCTCGAGATATTATAGGAAAATAATGAGCAAAAAACAATACAAAGATAGCAAAAATTTCTTAAATCTCAATTTACAAAAAAAAACAAACAGGTTACAGAGTTGGAAACATTAATTAGCCAAACCGCACTTGGCTAGGTGGGTTACTATCTCGTACTATTAATTAATGCTAAATGAGATGTTCAGAGTTATTATTTATGGAAAGTTCTTGAATTGTTCTTTAAATTAAATATAAAAATCGCCAATCTACAGATGAAGATATGGATGAATGATGGGTGATACGTCCAGATAATGGCAGGTGGTATGATACCATACCATATTACTCGCCCAGATAATTTGCAGATAGAGATTATGGTAACTTACATAATTCCTGATGACGGCAGCTTAATTCACTGAATTTAATATACTGTACTGGTATTCAACACTGAATTTAATTAGGTACCATTAAAGGTAGTGTAGAGCTATATATAACTTAATATAGTCTAAGACAAGAAAACTGAAATATAGAGTGTATACACACTTAGAAAATAATTCACAGAGACGATAATTTCAGGCAAGCGACCACACTCAACGAGAGGCCACCGAGAAGTCTCACGAGATAATCGACCTGTGCTCAACGAGAGCCCACCGAGAAGTCTCACGAGATAATCGACCTGTGCTCAACTAGAGTCCACCGAGAAGTCTCACGAGATAATCGACCTGTGCTCAACGAGAGTCCACCGAGAAGTAAGTTGGTTCCACTAAAAATTTCACCAAATATCCAAGAAAAAAGAAGAAGAACGTTTATCCCCCACTTAAAATCATCGGACAGTTGTAGGTAATTATGAGGAAGTAAAAATTCCGAAAGTTTTGAGTTACCGGTACCAACAATTGGACATGAGAAGCAGACAATACTTGTGATTAAGTTATTGTCAAAAGATACGGGCCTTCGGCGAAAATTATCAATTTATGTAAACGAACCCTCATACTCAAAAGCAGTAGATCTTTTCATACTGAGTATTAAGACAGAAAGGAATAACTACCTTTAGTAATCAGGGAAGTCCATTATAATTTAGTAGATCCAATATTATTTTCTTATCGTAAACACGGGAATTCCTAATCATCGGCGTATCTCACGTGGGTAAAAGAAATTAAAAATAATTAATATTGTAATAATAAAAAAACATTTTACAAAGGTACAGTCGAAATAAAACATCAAGTTGTAGTCTTCGGTGGTTTGCCTTGATAAAGGTAGGATATTTCTTACATGACACAAAGGCCTCCTCTGGAGACTGTGCGGCTGGCAAAACATTTATTGAAATATAAAAATACAATAAAAACAGATAAGAAAATACATAAAAATGCATGAAATACAATTAAAGTAAAATTGTCTTTGAAACTCACAACACTGCACTAACAGGGAAGGTCGGTGGTGATGACGGCATCTCTAGCTCATACAGGTCCATTCTCGATCGGCCTGCTAACTACTGCAAAGGTCTTCTTCACGGTCGTCCGGATCCAATCTGCTATATCCAACGGGGTTTTGTAGGGTACTAGGCTGATAAGCCTACGTGGTCGTCTGACTACTTTCAGTAGAGGGCGATGACTGGGTCTACTCCGGGAGTTCCATTGAACTTCTCCATCTCTAACTAACTAACTACATCCGTTTTAACTTCGCAGAAGGCTGGCTCCTATACCTTGATCATACATTCTGGAAAAAAATTTTCAATTTTAATTTTTATAGTTCAATCAAACCTGGAAATCAATCTGGAGACCCAACTGTCCATGACCTCAGATGTATAAAGTATAATCCAGACCTAAGTCTTGATTACAACGTACACTACAAAATGCCCTGGATTTTACTTTCCAGACGTTGCAACAAAAGCAAGATTGGTGCTATTCCGGCCTCCTTTATACAATGGCCCATTAAAAATGGAACACTTACAAGAATTAAAATCCGTGATACCAAAAGACTTTCATACATTTTATGATAGTTTACCAACTTGTTAACTTTATTTGTTTCACTATTATATTTTATCAGTTAATATATCTATGGTTAATATCTATTCGACAAATATACTAAGTGACATAGAAATCCAAACACCAGTTTAAATGATTTTATTTTAATAAAATTTTGTATAAGTACTTAATGAAGCATAGTAAGTAAATTATTAAAATTTCAAATGATGCATTGCTTAAGCGTTTTACCTTTAATAATGTGTGGATGCACCCACGATGTGTTACGCATTCTCCAACGCGCCTAGGCATGCTTCTGATCAGGTGGTTAATGTCCTCTTGTGGTATCTAATTCCAGGCAATGACCAACTCCTCTCGAAGTGATTGTAGAGTCTGAGGAGGACGTTGCAAATTGAGCAATCTCCTAACCATCATATCCCACATCTGCTCAATTGGGGATAAGTCGGAGATCTTGGTGGCCATGCTAACAATGTGACATCATTATGTTGAAAGAAGTCTATTGTGACTCTTGCAACATGTGGTGGGGCATTATCTTGTTGCAAAGTTGGATTTGCCACGGTGTCAAGATAGGGTAAAAGGTGGGGTTCTACAACTTCTTGGATATAACGCTGCGCGTTCATGTTACCTCTGATAAGGATTAAAGGTGACCTGAAACCATAAGCTATAGCACACCAAACCATAACTATCAACAGTGTGATGAACATGTCTTTCAACAAAAACTGTGGATTCCTCCTTTCACCACGTCGCGCTTCTAACCCTCGCTCGACCATCGCGCATGCCTAAACAAAATCGAGACTCGTCACAAAAGACAATACTGTTCCATTTCTGAATTCCAGAGTGACCGTTTTCTGCACCACTGAAGGCGATTACGTCGGTGTTCTGGAGTTAAAGGGAGGACCCAGTGTGGTCGGTATGAAAACAGGCCAAAACTTGTCATTCGTCGGTAAACACTTCGCACGCCAATAGGTCTTCCGTGTTCTACAAACTATTTATTTGCAATGGAGCTGGTAGTGGAGAAACGGTCTCTTAAGGCCAATAATCTTAGGCGGCGATCTTCACGGTCTGTTGTTCTACGGCGGCGTCCAGTGAGCCTTGCTCTTTGCGTACGGCCTTCTCGAAGCCATGCCTGACAACACCAACCACGGTGTCTACACTTCTTTGCACTCTAACTGCAACTTCCGAAAAGAAAGTTCAGCTTCCGAAGTCCCATTATAGGGCCCCTATCAAACTCACTAAGTTGACGAAATTTTACAGGTTTCCGTACTCTAGGCATCGTAACCAATCGTAAAGAATGTCAAGAACCACAATCCGCCAAATTTGGATCTTTACTGCGGCTGAAATATTCATTTTTAGATTGTTAATGAATTTAAAAACAAAAAGTATAAAAACCGGAATCTCCAACTGATAAGGCTTAAATATTTATCACTTGTTTTTTTCAGTAAGATAAATAAATTACACCAAATTTTATAGAAATAAAATTATTTAAAGTGGGTGTTCGCATTTCTATGTCACTTAGTATATGTTTTATAAGAAATTGGATTTTTTGTGTAATATATTTTTTTAATTCACCGGTTGTCCAACAAACTAATTATATTTAAAGTAAATGTCGACTCTTATGCTTGCAAGTCTTATTTTTTTCCTTTTACATTCTATAAATAAATTTTGATAAGAAAGGTTTTTAAATAGTAAAAAAAAATTAAAAATTGGAGTTTATATCCTGATGTATTTAAAAACACTGAAAATGAGTTATAGCTAATCGGATCAAAGGAATAGTTTTAAAATTTAAAACGATGTAAGTTTAAAGATAACGACTTTTGGATCGTTCTACATTGCCCTAGATAGTAGTGTGTACGGCAACAATACTAAACTCTGAGCTTTTCCTCGAAATGCAATTCGTTGCAATTCATCTTGTTTTACTCTCTTTACTGATCCGTTTAATTAATTAAATATATTAGAAATGAATTTGAGGCAACAACTTTAACTTGAGTTTGTTACAATTTAATGGATTAACTTTCTAGTCGGCCGACGACATGCGCTAGTAAAATATTTTTTATTGGTTCCTGAATTATTATAAAATAGATAATCCAAAGGTTAAAATTACCACATCTACATAAACCTTTCTACCACCAAATCAAAATGGATATCTAATCTCTAAACACCACCTTACCTCCTTGTTTTCCCGTTAGTTTTGAATCTGCTGCACCATGGACTTTGGGAGTACCTAAAATAGTAACTACCCTAAAATCATTGGACAAACACACTACTAACTATAGTATAATACATCAAAATCTGCAAAACTTATTATCAAAGTATACAAATTTCTCTTAAATTTATACAGATGCTTCAAAATCAACAGATGGAGTGGGGGCAGCAGTTATATCCTCTAATATATGTCAAAAATATAAGTTGCCAATACACTATAGTACTCTTAATGCAAAATTATATGCCATATACGAGGCACTCACATATATTATATCCTCATCAAATCAGAAATAAATGAATGAATGAAATGAGGTTGAATGCTCGAATAAATGAACTTTGAAAATAAGGCTATTATCGAGCACAAGTTAATTAAATCTAGCCCAAGTACTTTCGCTTAAAATAGCATCTTCAGGGGCATTTCGTTAAAATGTGAACTATCCGGCAAGCGTAGAATGTGGAAACATTAAAAATAACATGAAATTGTACAAAACACTACACTAAAATGAGGACAAACAGTTTAAAATTACTTCTACGCTACATTCTCTGTCAGTATCTGGAGGGATAATGTATAAGAAGAAATATATAATTTCAACTGATTTTCTAAACTCACTACAATTTATAGAAAGAATATACCCAAAGAATCATACTCTTGAAAAAATAAAACAAAATCTGATAGAGATGGGAAATTGTAATAAGGAGGTAATCTTTATTTGGATCCCATCACATATTGGTATTAGAGGTAATGAAGAAGCAGATAAGTGTGCGCGTGAAGCCGTCAACTCAGCTGACTCTATTATTGTGAAATACGTGATAGCTAGTGATGTTTCAAGTGTTATCAAATCGCGGATCCTAAGTGAGTGGCAAAACCGGTGGGAATTTTCAGTGTCCAATCTTCGGAATATTAAACCGACCATTAAACCACGGAGATGTTTTCCACTAAAAGAAGGGATCAAGTGACAATAACTCGTCTTAGATTAGGTCATACCAGTGCCACGCACAAGTTCTTAATTACTAAAGAATCCGAACCAAAATGTGAGCAGTGTAACGTTAAACTCTCGGTGAAACATGTTGTTGTAGACTGTCCAGTTTTCTCCATAGCAAGAATCAATTATGGTATCTCAATAAACTTAGAGAAAGCAAATCATGAATGTGTTGCTTGTGTGAGTCCATTTCAAATAGTTAAAAATAATAATAAATAAGACTTACTCACAATCAATTTAATTTAACTATCCAGATGACAGGTTTCGCTTTTTACAATATGCAAAGCATCTTCAGGTCTCGATACAAAGTTAAATAAATGCTGAAATAATAAACCCATATTAGGGTGTTGTCTAATAAAGATAAACAAAGATAGATGATATAAATTAAAGTAATTATGCCAATATTACATGTCTGTTGTTTTTTAAAATGAATAAAAAGTTTTAGCAGACAAAATAAAACCCACAAATTGGTATAAAATAGTCTACTAAATTGTAATAAATTAGTAAATGAACAAATAAATAAAACATTAATTACGTGCCGGTAGTCTATTAATTGATGGTTGGAAGAACATGGTTCAATCTATACTGTATTATTGAATGGAGAACTTAAGTCTGCTATTGTAACTGTTTGACAATAAACGGGAAGTCTTGAGGAGATAGATTCTATCCAATGAAGTAGAGATAGGTATAATGTAATTGTTTGTTAGCTGAAAGTGATGTTCTATACCAGTGAATTATTTAAAAGTTATTAATATTTTTTCAAGAGATATATTTATGAAATGTGTGTTATTTATTGAGATTTTTAATTTTATGAAGGTGACAGTTGTCAACACAACTGTGTTGACTATGTCTTCTCTGTAATTTTTTATGGTATTGGATCGTGGACCTTGCACGAAGATATGTGCAGCAAATGGAAGCATATTATGCGAAATGAATCAAGATGTGCTCTCCTTCAAGCCATCCTACAAGGAAAAATATTTAAAAAACAAGGTCTAGGAAGAAGAAGAACATCTTGGTTAAAGAACCTCAGAATCTGGTTCAATACAACATTTGTGTAGCTTTTCCACGCTGCTGCAGATAAGATGAAGATTGCCATGATGATCGCCAACATTCGTAACGGATAGGCACATCAAGAAGAACAATGATACCTAGTTAAAGAGTATAGAAAAACATATTATGTAATTTTTTATCTACGCAGTTAATGTTAGGGCTGAAGGACAAACAAATATTAGGGAAGCCCGCACTACTAGCTAGAACATTTAGTGAAACTTTTTGGAATAGAAAAGTGAAAAAACCAAACTGATTTGAAATAAAATATTACTTCTTTGCGGCTTTCTTTCTTTAAATAAGAAGAGCTGACCAGATTTAACTAAAACGAACAACGATATTTTGTAGTGGACTATCAAAAAGCTCAGAAATTACACCAGTATACTACGTTTTACGATAATAATATATTGTTTGTGATGAGGAGTGTTAACATTTAATATCTTATCTGATAAGTACCCATGTAAAAGTAATTTTAATTCAAGGCATAATAAAATGACCTGTGTGAAAATAAAGGATATAAAACTAAAAGACGGTTTTCGCGGCTATAAAATACAGAAAGAACGGTGCAGATTTAACGGAGCGATTGCTCCTTCTCCTTTTTCCAGATTTTTACAGCTATCACTAAAAATAATTGCTAGGATAAAAATTTTATGTTGAATTGTTTTCACTCTTCGCATACGAATTAGAAACAAATTTTTTTTTGAAATTGGCTTCAGATATCTAATAGTAGATTTAAACAAAGCCTCTAAAAATAGAAATTTTAAATGCAATTTATTATGTGAAATTCTTAACAAACTTACAGTAAAAACAGTTCTATAAAAAAACACAAAAGACATGAAAAGAAGCGCCAAAGTTGGATAACTGCAAGAGTAGTTAATTCCATAAACACAAAAATCTCTTGCATCGTAAACATGTCAAAGATCCTGACAATGTTAATAAAAAAATTATTTCAATTATAGAAAACACTAAACTAAATATATTAACAAATAATTCTAAGAAAGATTACTTATGAAATAAAATTGGGAAAAACAAGAATGTTTCCAAAAACCTTTGACAGAAAAAAATTGACAGGTAAAGAAACCCAAATAAATATTCAAATAAAATTAATGTCAAGCGACAATCAAATAATTCAAATAAAAGCCAAAACTTCCCCGTTGACCAACACCGTTTTTTGTCATTTTCTTTTAGATTTTTGTATCTTATGACTTCCGCGCGAAAAAATTTTTGTTTTTTTTTTGTTAGTTTTTGAGAAAAATCGAGCAGACACTGGTGTTTGCTTCGGCCCTACAGGTTGACACAGCAGACACCGCTGCCTGTTTTGGCCCTACAAGACGGCGAAGCAGGCACCGGTGTCTACTTTGGCAGAGCCGTTTGCACTTGTGTCGATCCAAAGTGTCGTCGAAATGTTCCGATTCGATATCCGATCTTGCAATTTTACCGCTCATACACATTGCCTTGAC
Source organism: Diabrotica balteata (assembly GCA_918026665.1). Lineage (NCBI taxonomy): Eukaryota > Metazoa > Arthropoda > Insecta > Coleoptera > Chrysomelidae > Diabrotica > Diabrotica balteata. The sequence continues at coordinate 17,839,181 of OU898284.1, read as the reverse complement.
GTAAATTAGGTTAGCTTGTTATTGCACGTGGTGATAAACAGGTGCATGTTTTGTTCAAAATGACAAATCGTGGAAAAAGGATGGTGGAAATGGTATTACATTCAAAAGAAGACTCTGGTGATGCTTCTGAAGGTAGGTAGACCGTCTATGTTACTACACAGAGTTGTTTAAATCAAACCAACACACGAAAAGCGCAGCTAATGTCAACACATTTTATTGTTTTTTTTTTGCACAAATGCTGTACTGTTTTACAAAAGCTTATCTACTATATTTCACACGTATCTGATAGTAGGTTTTTTATTTATATTAGATCCTTACGATACGGATTCTGAAGAAGATCCAGGGTATATTCCTAATGGGAGCTCTGAAGATTATTCTAGTAGTGATGCAGAGGATGAAAATAGTTATCAACCGCCTAAAAAAAATCCAAAATATTTGAACAATCAGATCCGGGCCCATCCATTTCTTCTTGCCAGATTTCTTCCATTCAAACTACAAGAAAGTTTATTCCTCAAGGAATGGAAAGTGAAACAGGAGCCAGTTTAACAGAAGAACCAAACTTGGAAAATACTCATAGTCGCCAAATAATGGCAAGTGAAAGTAACCTTCTTCGAGATCTCTCAGAATCAACTTGGGGCCTGTTTGTGGTAAGCATGCATTTTTTGAAGAAACTTTTTCAAGTGGAATGAATGCAGTATGGCAAAGCGCTTTGAAAGGGGAAAAACCAATTCAATATTTTTTGTCATTCCTTGATTTTGAAGTATTAGATTTAATCGTTGACCAAACAAATCACTACGCAACTCAATATGTTATAGAAAATGTTAGCCCTACTAATAAAGCCCGCATAATAGAATTTGCATTACTGACTGGTACACAAGTCTACAACTCGCAAACATACTTCTCGATAAGAAAACTCATTGTTTAGGTACCTTACGTGCTAATCGTAGTGGGAATGCTTCTGATGTAAAAAAGAAATTGAAAAGGGGCGAAATTGCTGCTCAGGAAAATGAGCGACGAATATGTATCCTCAAATAGCGAAATAAAGGAGTTGTGCTTAGTTCTTTCTACCTGTCACACCGATGAGACACTGCAGGTTCAACGCCGTGAAAAAGAGATTCAAAAACCAAAAGCAGTAATCGATTATAATCGCGGTAAACGCTCAATCGACATATCTGACCAAATGTCAAGTTATAGTACCTACTGATTTACGTCGCAAAATTCGGTGGTATAAAAAAGTGGCCATTGAGGTAATCCTGGGTACATCAATGGTAAATGCTCATTTTCTTTTACAAGGAATGCGAAGGGACCATTATGTCTATAACCGAATTTAGAATGTCAGTTATAGAAAACTTATTGAAATTCGGAGATGACAATGAAATCAATTCTGGGCCGCAGACGCAGACGGTTCAGAATCTTCGAACTCATGTTTTTTCCAAATTGGACTGTAAAAGCTCGAGAAAACAGAAAAAAAAGTCGAGGCTGTTACAAAAAAAAAGTAGGAAGGAATATTAGCAAAAAGCAAGGTCAAACGTGTCACAACATTTTGTTCTCTTTGTGATTTTGTCAATTTTGAAATGTGCAGATCACATATCTAGGATTGTGACTGTCCATCCAAGCTGTCATATGTCACATGTCACCTCAACATTTCCGTTAGACCGGGAGCCATTCTATCTTCGGCTTCTGAAGTAAGTAGATTGACGAAGTAAGTCTAAAACGTTAATCACATAAAAACTTTTATCAACCTTCAACTTCGAGTTTTATCGAAGTTAATTAATTTCTTCAGTTAAAAAAAAACGTTTCTTGGCTTATTTTAGATGCCGCTGAAGATGCTCTAGGAAGCGAAAGTACTTGGGCAAGATTAAATTAATTAAACTGTGTGCCATATTTGCCTTTTATTTGATCAAAGTTCATTTATTCGAGCATTCAACCTTATATTAAATTATATTATATTTGTACATTTCCGTTAAGTGAAAAATTTTTCATCCTCTCGTATGCAGATTAATACTGGAAGCGAATAGGTAATAATACGAAGTCGCGATTTGTACCGCACTACCTAGCGAATAAAAAAGATTGAAGTCAACATCAAAGTATTTTCTGTCCGAACAGCAATCATTCGATAAAAATCAGAGCATCAGAAAATAACTTCCAATTTAGAAACTCCAGTCGTATGTTAATTCTGATCTGAAACTAATTTTGAAGTAATTTCGTGGAAGTTAAGTGACTCCAAATTTTGATTAGGTATTCGTTTGGAAAGTTGCGAAAAATGCTGACGGGGAGAAACATCTTGCGATTTCCATACTGATTTTCAGTTCAGACGACATTTGATCGAACGGAAGTAATAAAATGGACTTTTTGATGGGATACAATTCGAGATTTTTCGATTAACGTTACCCGACATTAATTCTGTGGCATGCTTGGATAAAATGTGGGGCAAAACGATGTGTTGTTTTTGCAAGAGTAACTAATTTTGTTGCACAGTATCAAATAAATAGAATGTAAAATATTACTTTTGCTTTATTTTTATTTTGTTTAGAAATTACAGGCGCATCCACCATTCATAATGGTTATTAGCGGCGGCTACAGAATTACAAAATTAGATATAAAATATTCCTATAGCTTTTAAGAAATTTACAGTATTATTAGCTGAAAAATTAGTCCCTAATAAATTACTTACAATAATAATATACGTTTATTCAAATCCATAAGTATTACATTAATTTACAATTTCAATTTCAGTTTACTTACAGTAACATAAACGTAAAAAAAGTCTTTAAAGCATTAACAGGCTTGTTGACTTAAGCTGTCTAATATTAACAGGTTTAATGTTTTTTTTACAAATTATTATGTCATTTTTACAGTTTCTACTCAAATCTAATTTGTTTCGTTTTTTTTATCTAGTATAATTTAAATTTATTAAATTGTTACACAACTCCCTTTTTTCTTTTACCCAAGCATTAACTAATTTTTTATACAAATAAAAATTTTGATATTTTTAAAATTTATGGGCAATTGATTGTATATTCTTGGAGCAAAATATTTAATTGACCGTTGCGTGATTGTTTTTGAAGTATGAAGACATTCAACATTCAATTTTCTTCTTGTTTCATAATTTGACACTTTTACTTTAAGAGGTATTTTATCTTTATGAATATTTTTAAGTAGCTCTAAGCAGTACAATTGCCGAACATCAAGAACCTGAGTTTCATGAAAAAGTTGGTCTGAGGGATATGTTTTTCGTTTTCCATATATTAGTTTAAGAAACCATTTCTGAGTATTTTGAAGGGTCACCAGATGGCAATCAGCTACGCCACCCCATCCTAAAATCCCATATACAAGATGAGATTGTACTAAAGACAGGTAAAGCATTTTAAGCTGTTTAACATCTAAAAACTCTTTTAAATAGCGGAATTTTGATAACAGTCCTCTTATTTTTCTTATAATATTTTTTATTTGTAAGTCCCATTTAAGGTGCCTGTCAATTAAAACTCCTAAATATTTTATGTATTCTGCTTTAAATATTTGTTGCTTTTTATTTATTTTTAATGAGTTAAAGGTTGGCAGAGAATTTTTATATATTGCAAAAGGTATATATTTAGTTTTTTCGTAATTTATTGTGAGTTTATTTATTTGCAACCATGTTTTTATATTTTTGAAGTCCTGTTCAACTATAGTCTTAAGATCTTCCCAATTTTCGGCCTTATAAAAAATTGCGGTGTCATCAGCAAAGCTTATTATGTTTCCATCAGTTTTTAGTTTAAGCATGTCATTAACATAGAGTGTAAAGAGTAGAGGGCCTAAAACGGTCCCTTGCGGTACGCCATAATTAATTACTTCAGGATCACTTTCGACACCATCAATTTCTACAAATTGTTTTCTGTCTGTTAAGTAACTTTTTAGTAATGTCAAAACGCGTCCTCTCAGACCATACTTCTCAAGTTTCTCTAACAAGATCCGTGAGATATCGTGTCAAACGCTTCAGAGAGATCGACAAATATGCATAAACTACGTTTATTAGACTCAAAAGCTTCTGATATTTGTGATGTTAGTTTACAAATAGCATCTTGTGTAGATTTTTTTTCTCTAAAACCATATTGACAATCCGATATTATACTAAACCTATCCAAAAAACTCACTAATCTATTTTTTAAAATTTTTTAAAATATTTTGGAAAAAAGAGACAACAAAGATACTGGTCTGTAATTAATCACGTCTTCTTTATTTCCTTTTTTAAACAGAGGTTTGATTTTGCCTATTTTTAGACATTCTGGAAAACAATCATCCTGAAAACATGCATTAATGAGAAAAGTTAAAGGAGTAATAATTTCTTCCTTAATTTGTTTGATGGTTTCTGTCTTGATCCCATCCCAGCCAGGAGATTTTTTGTGTTTTAAAGATTGTATTGCATTTACCACTTCTTTTTGGTCAACGAGATACAAGTACATGCTGCTTTCTATCCTATCTATGTCCTCAATCTGTTCATTACAAATGGGTATTTTTTGTGCATACCTTTTTTTGTTTTAATTGATTCAATTTTTGTATTTCCTTTTATTTTTCCACACAACGAATTAATTACATTCCAAAGTGATGAAGAAGAGGTCTTATTTTTTTCAATTCGTTGTTTTGTATAATTTCTTTTTGCAGTTTTAACTAAGTGTCTTAATTTATTTTTATATTCTGTATATCGTTGTTTTTTAAGTTATCTGAGGGATCTTGGATTAGCTGATCATACAATCTGTGTTTTTCCTGTACAGACTTTAAAAGTCCCCCTGTCATCCAATCTTTTTTAAAAGTGGTTTTTAGATCATTTCCTTTTAAAATAATTGTATTTTTGTTTATTAAATTTAAAATTTTGCCAATGAAAAGTTTTACCGGTTCATTTTTATTTGTTTTATTGTAAATATCCAACCACTTTTCCTGCTTTAAATTGTTTTTTTAGATTTTTGTAGTTGATGTACTTCTGATATACTGTTAGGAATGTTAAATGTAACACGAAAATTGGCAAAACTATGGCATTCAATTAATAAATGGGACTGACCTAATCAAGCTAGAACGTGTATGTTCGAATCGGAGAACCTCTTAAACTTTTTGTTGTCTAAAGAGCGAAATAGTTGATATTAATTGATAAGAATTACAGTGAAGTAAAGTTATTGTATTGTGCACCTGCCAGTAATATTTCGGTGAGTAAAATTTAATTTGACTTGCATTTACTGGCATAAAAACATTCACAACATTTCATTTAGTAAACGACTTTTTGCTCCTCTTATCAATAATTATTAAGGTATAATAAACATAAACCTATTATTGAAACAACCACCTGTCGAATAGGCAGCCATAATTACGATGAGTAGTTACTGGTTGCTAAACATAATATTCACCAATGGAAAACAAAACTCAAAAGATTTCCAGGGTTGCTTTTTACTACGAGGGCACCCGAAATAAAAATATGAGTTCACCGACTGAAAATAATCCCACAACACCAATCATGTAACAGCAATCTACTTCAGCAAACATCTCACCGCCTTCCATTTCTTACACGGCAGCAGTTAAAACAGCACCGAAATGCTCCTTCCCAAAGAAGGAGCAAGCGTAGTGATCCATTTAGAAGAAGACTTAAAATTATATGACTACGTTAAATCCATAGGAGATATTATTGGACCAAGAAATATATGATTCGCGTCAAGGATCTCAAACAGCAGAATATGTTTTTATTTTACCAAAACAGATTTAGTTGAGCAGCTCATTTCCACAAATCCCACTATTACCATCGGAAACCATATCCTTTTAATCAATAGACTAATCACACCAGCAAAACGACTGATTATGTCTAATATTTGTCCTTCAATACCCAATGAAATAATAGAAACTGTAATTTTTAGCAGATGTGGGTAAGTGTTGTAAGAAAATAGTTGAAATATCGTCAGGCCAGGACTTGTTTCTTTTTGATCGTTCAGTGAGTTGTTTAGTTCTTGTAACGCGAGAAGAACGTTTAATGGAATGTTGTAGTTTTTAAGAGAGAGTTAAGACCTTTCTGCACTCTGGTTTATTTTTTCAAAAATACAGGGTCAAAAATTTCATTGAAAGACATTTTTCTGTAGTTTTTAGCTGATGTATTACCAATTTTTTAAAAAAATTTTAACAATGAAGCAGGCTTTAGACCAGAATCCTCCTGCATAGACAGACTAATACTGTGAGGGTAATAATGGAACAATCGGTTAATGGAACACACCCCTATACATGGTTTTTGTTGATTTTGAACGTGACTTTGATAGCTTGTCTCACGCTGCTGTATGGAAAATTTTAGAGCTAGGAAACATCCGCAAAAAACAATTTCTATTATAAAGTCACTATATACTGATGCGAAATGCAGCGTGACACACAATTAGATTAACAGTGACGAATTCGACTTACGTACTTACTGGAGTTAGACAGGGATGCGTGCTTTCTCCGTTTCTTTTTAACATAGCTATAGACTATGTTCTCTTCAAACTAGACTCCGACACAAGAGGGATACAATGGACATTAACCACACGCCTAAGCGATCTAGAAGACGCGGACGATATCTGCTTATTAGGTCAAAGGTTCCAAGATCTGGTTTACCAATTGGAAACACTTTCCACTGAAGCCAATAAAATAGGTTTGAAAATCAATATTAGTAAAACCAAGTCCTTGAGAATAAATGCAAGGAACAACACGCTATTTACTATCGACAATATGCAGATTGAAAATGTGGAAAACTTTACGTATCTTGAAAGTGTCATAACAGAAAACGGAGGTACAGAAGACGATATTCGTATGAGGATACGAAAAGCCCAACAAGCTTTCAGTACGCTCAACCCTGTTTGGAGATCTGGCGAGTATACTACAAGACAAAGATCCGAATATTACGATCAAATGTCATGTCTGTTATACTCTACGGATGTGAAACTTGGAAAGTTACAAACACCCTCACAGACAAACTGCAGGTCTTTGTTAACAAATGTCTACAAAGAATTGTTCGTATATTTGGCCTAACACCATCAGAAACGAAGATCTACTACGCCTGACCGAACAAAAGAGAGTACAAAATGAAATTAAGGTCAGAAAGTGGGGTTGGATCGGTCACACACTCCGCAAAAATAGTTCCAGTATCGCAAAGACTGCCCTAGAGTGGAGGCCTCAAGGGAAAATAAAAGAGGTCGGCCATTACAAACTTGGAGAAGATCCATCATGGACGAGATAAGAGGCCAAGGAAAGTCTTGAAGTCAGGTGAAGGCCTTAGCGCAAAATAGAACCCGATGGCGCATTTTTCACTGAAGCTCTATGCTCCACTTAGGGGTTCAAGAACCTTATATATTAACAATTTTAAGAGGAGAGGTGGTAATTTCATTACCTATCTTGAGACTATATATTGGAGATGACTCCTTCATACCAGAAATTTTACGTATTTTCTTCCAAACTTCTCTTACAGCAGTGGAGCTGTTAATGCTAGAGACATATTGGGCCCAACTGGATTTTTTTTTGTTTGATTTATTAAACTTTAAGCTCTAGCCTTTATATTTTTAAAGTTAATTTTATTTTCGAGTCTTTTATGCTTCTTAAATCTCTTAAAAGCTGAAAAGAAAATGTGATTTTGATAACTACTTCGTTCAGGAGCTAGTTGTTTATTTTGCTCAAGGTATCAGAGAAGAAGTTCAAGACTTATGGAGCAGAGACTTTAACACTCACGCAAAAATCTGCGAATAAACTTAGAGTTACACAACGAGCCATGGAACGTGCAATGCTGAACGTGAGCCTTCGAGACCACATAACAAACCAACAAATCAGGCGAAGATCAGGAGTTCAAGACGTCATCGAAAGAACCACGACGCTTAAGTGGAACTGGGCAGGGCACTTAGCCAGAACACAAGATGGACGGTGGACAAGACGTATTATGGAATGGAGGCCCAGAAATTATAAAAGAAGCCGAGGACGACCACCGACTAGATGGACCGATGACATTAAACGTGTAGCGGGAAACTGGATACAAACGGCCCAATGTAGAGAACACTGGAAAGAACTGAGGGAGGCCTATGTCCAGCATGGACGCGATTGGCTGATTGATGATGATGATCAGAGAAGTATATGGTTTATCATTTTTTCCATAATTTTACATATAACATTTATTGGGGATATTGGTCTATATAAGTCTGATTTTGTTCTTTGTTTGTTTTTAGTGAAGGTATTATTATAGCTTTATGACAACTACTAGAAAATACACTATTGGTCCATATGTAATTATACGAATTTAGCAAATAGTCTGCTTTTATCCGAAATTTTCTGTAAAACGGTAGCCGGTCTATTATCAGGCCCTGGAGATGTATTTTTTGTTGACGCTAAGGCATCATTTAATTCAATTATGGTAAAGTTATATGTGATTAGATGGATTTCTTCTTCACTAAAATATAAAGGTACTTTTTCACTAATAAGTTTTGTTTCTAAGAATGTTTTTGTATAATTTTGGTCATTGGAGTTGTTTTTGAACTGTGTTACTTATACCTACTTTTCTATTAGTGATAACTAGACTTCGGCAAATATGCAAATAAAAATGTAGAAAATATGCGCATAAATATGCACGTGTTTACCCGAAAATATGCAAATATTTTACAAAATATGCATACAAATAAATAAAAAAATCGTAAAATAGTAACAATTTTATTTAAAAAAAAAGTGTTCATAACTAAATATTTCCTACTATTCATTAAGATTTACATTTATTTTAAGTAACTACATCATTTTTAAGTATGAATAAACCTATTTAGAATTATGGTAACAATAAATGACCAAGTGGTGTTCAAAATTTTCTAACAAAAACTTGTGGCTTCTGTCTGAGTACATATATTTACATATGGAAAAACTTCGTTCAACATCAACTGATGTAACGGGAGCATTTTTCAAACTAACCAAAACAATTGGTTCTAAATTAATTGTTTCCGAAATATTTCTAGTTAGAACACTGAACTACTTCACAAAGAATATGGTAACTTTTATTTTTTTCCATAGTAGGTTCAAATTTTTTTAAAATATCTTTTCCAATATTACCTCTAACTTTCCGACAACATGACGCAAATTCTTTTATTAATGCTTGTACTTTCGAACAATGACAGTTTTGGTGATTTCTGAGTAATTGTTTTTTGAACAAAACTAAAATTTGATTTTATAAATGAAAGTTCTTGTTGAAGCAAGTTACTCTGAAAAGTTTGTTTAGAATCCAAAAGAGATTGGGAACTTTCATCTGTTAACGTATCAATTATGTTCTTTATTTTAACGAAATGATCTGCATAAAAATTAGCTGCTTCTAACCATGTTCCCCATCGCGTTAAAATAGGTTGTGGTGGAAGAGCAATGTTAGGTAGCATTTCTTTATAAACTTGAATTCTTATAGGAGATTTAAGAAATACTTTTTTGACACTGGATATCATGGTATTTACAAGAGGAAACTTTTTTCGTATTTCCTCTGCAACTCTGTTCTGTTTAATACATGCGCTACACAAGTAACATGTATTAAATCTGGGAAAAATATTTTTAAATTTTGTCCTGCTTTCACCATATAAGGAGCAGCATCCGATAAAATAAGCAGTAATTTATTAGAAGGAATAGTTGTCGGAAGAAAAAAGCTAGTTAGTTAAAAAATGTTAAAGCATTTGTTTTCTCAAGTTGCTGACATGAAATAAGATGAGATTTTGGTAAGGTATCTTCTTTAAGAACACCAATCAATAAATGAGCAATATACTTTCCTGAGGAATCAGTGGTTTCGTCTACATATATGTAAAAATAATTATCTGCAATTTCTTCCTTAATATTAATTAACACCGACGAGTATAGCCCGTTCACATTATTTTTTCTTAGAGGACCGATCACTTGGAACATTAAGTTTGCAATATTTTTTTAGAAACGAACTAAAATTTACATTTGCTAATTTTGAAAGCGGTATGTTTGCAGCCACTAATGCGCGACACAAGTCTTTATTAAAAGTTTCTTGCTCATCTAATTTTTTTAAAGTAGATTGGAAACATTTACCCATTGAAGTTTGATGTTTTCCTCCTATTTTTCCTTTTTTTGCTATGTGTGAAGCAGTTCTCACATGTTGGTCTATCTGAAATTTCTTCTCACATGCTATCTATAAATAAAAATAAAAACCTTTATTTTAACCCAACCTTTAAAACATAAAAATATACAAGGTGTTTTTGGTTAATCAAATAACTGGTTTGGAAAAAAAACACTCGCTAAGTGTTTTAAATGCAGTATTAATCAACAAATTAGTTTTTATTACTAACCATTAGTACATCATATAACTTATTTTAAATTCAACAATAGTACATTGTTTACGGGTAGGAAAAGCTTAACATTCCTGGACGACTGTGAAGATTGCTAAGTCGAGGCGCAAGCTGAGACTTAGCAACACAGAGTCCAGAATGTGGCTTTTCCTACGAGGTAAACATACTATTTTTCCGCAAATCGTTTAAAATTCGACAGATATTGATTGATTTAAAAAAACGGGATAATTTTATTCCCAAATAAATGGTGCTTTGAAATTCCTAATAAAAAGTACTTGGGTTACTATGGAAACGTATTGAGGTTGAATTGTCAAACTTCTATCATTTATGTAGAACACTAACAACTGTACGGAAATATCATTTCCTTACAGTAAGGAAATGACATTTCCTTACAGTAAGGAAGTCCTGACTTTTTCTTCAAGAAATTTTGACAGGAATGTCAAAATTTCCTGGCGATTTGCGAAAAGTTTTTTTTTGTTAATTCAATTACAATAAAAATAATTGTGTTTTAGAATAGCTGACTTCATAAAAAAAAGTAAAGGTGAAAAATTTTTCTAAATACACACCATTGTATTGTACCATGGACAATTTTTTCTCACTAAAGGAAGCTGTTTTTCATTTAAAAACAACCTACGAGTACTAAATTTCAAGTAAATACGTTTATTGGTTTTAAAGTTATTGTTGTTATTAACTAAAAGAATTTAATTTTTTTTAATTTTAACACCCTGTATCTCGAAAAGTAAATAAGTTTGACCCCTCATTAACTATATCGTTTTGTTCAATTTTTCGAGAAGTATCTACAGTCAAACGTTGTAAGTGTCATTTGGAAACACCCTGTATGTATAAAATATTAGATATTTAATAGAAAATATTAGATTCTTACAATTTTGCCACAGACTGAACAGTAGATTTTTCCCATATCCATAGACAGCTCTTTATAAGGTTTAATCCAAGTTGAAGCACTGGTTGTTTTAGGCATTATCAAATCACAATCTTCCTTTTTGTTACGCACAACGAGTGTTTACGCTTTGAATATCAAAACAAAAATGATTTACAAATCTGAGCATCAAATTAGAAATGTTTAGGTACCTAATTCAATAAACTGGGAGATTTTGGAAAATCCCTAAATTAGGAACAAAACTATTAGCCGTTTACCTGCTGTTAAGATACAATAAATTGTAGATAGATTTGGGGATTAGATCATAAAATGCAAATGAGCGAACCCTTAGCGATTATCCAATAACTGAATGTCTCAGTGACCGAGACTTTCTAAGAATGTTGAGGGCTACTTAAATTGATCTTCTTGAAATTGTAAATGTTTTGTACCTGTAGATATTACGTACTTAGATCATTTCTTGATTAAAATGACTACAAAATTTTATACAAGAATTGAAATAAATTGGTATAATTGGATAAATTGGTGGAAATAAATTTTCAGTTGATAATAAAAGGCAAAATAGAAGGAAAGCGAGGAATTGGAGAAAAAAATTGTCCTGGTTACGC
>OU898284.1:16331644-16384144 GCA_918026665.1 Diabrotica balteata | reverse complement strand
CTAATAACGCCAAACCCATTTTTACGAAATCATACAGATATCCTCAGGTCCACAAAGAGGAAGTTAAATCTCAAGTAAATAAAATGATCAACGAAGGTATCATCCGGCCCTCTACTTCTCCTTGGTCATCTCCTGTTTGGGTTGTTCCCAAAAAAATGGACTCTTCTGGAGAACAAAAATGGCGAGTAGTAATAGACTACCGCAAACTCAATGAATGTACCATTGACGATAAATACCCTCTTCCTAATATCTCCGATCTCTTAGACCAGCTTGGAAAATGCCAATATTTCACAACTCTCGATCTTGCCTCCGGATTTCATCAGATTGAAATCGATCCCAAAGATATTCCTAAAACAGCCTTCTCTGTCGAAAACGGACATTATGAATTTACTCGTATGCCTTTTGGACTTAAAAATGCACCGTCCACATTCCAGCGTGTCATGGACAATATTCTTTTAGGTATTTTGAACGAACGATGTCTTGTCTATATGGACGACATTATAGTATACTCCCCTACCATTCACGAACACATTTCCCGTCTTACTGAAGTCTTCAAACGTCTTCGAAAGGCAAATCTTAAAATCCAGCCTGATAAATGTGAATTTCTCAGGAAAGAGGTGGCGTATCTCGGACATCTCATTACCCAAGATGGCGTCAAGCCTAACCCTTCTAAAGTCGATTGTATCCAACGATTTCCTGAACCGAAAACACCAAAAGAAATAAAATCTTTCCTAGGTCTAGCCGGTTACTATCGTCGTTTTATTCCCAATTTTGCTAAACTCTCTAAACCTCTCACTAGACTACTACAAAAAGACGTTACTTTTAATTTTGACCCAGATTGCAAGCAAGCTTTTGAAGATTTGAAAAACGCTTTAATTTCTGACCCAATTCTAACCTATCCAAATTTTGAGGAACCATTCGTCCTCACAACAGATGCAAGTGCATTCGCCATCGGCGCTATATTATCCCAAGGCCCCATTGGAAAAGATCTTCCTATAGCATATGCTTCACGTACCCTGTGTAATGCTGAAACACGATATTCGACCATTGAGCGAGAGCTCCTTGCCATCGTATGGGCTGTCAAACATTTCCGACCCTATCTGTTCGGTAGAAAATTCACCCTAGTAACTGATCACCGTCCACTCACCTGGTTATTTTCTATAAAAGACCCTGGAAGCAGACTAGCTAGATGGCGTCTCAAGCTTGAGGAATACAATTATAAAATTATTCATAAACCGGGAAAAACCAACAAAAATGCGGACGCCCTTTCTCGAATTAAAATCAATCATTTTAAGGAATGTGCGAATTTTCATAAGAAAATATCAATATTAGCTTCGAACGATACGGAATCTGACGAAGAACCAAATGAAATCAATGAAGAAGAAATCACTGAACATTTTAATAGATTTGTCGAACTGTATAAAACTAAATCACTCATTGATTATTCTAAAATTGAAATATCTAATGATCAATTATTAGACAAATCGCATAAGAACATCATCACCTTTCTTAGACAAAATAAAATGGAAGAAATACATCACAAAATATTAGACGACGTCTTCGATGAAAACAATATAGATTTTAACTTATCAAAGATTAATATATTCGGTAGTAAAACTGTCAAAAATCGGAAATATTTTATCATTCCCCTTCCTTTTGATCCTGAAACAGTAGTACAACACCTATTCTATATCGTTTATGTCGCACAAAATAAATTTGACCTATCGCAAATCCATTACGTCGAAAATCAACTCGAATTACCAATCCTAGAAATATTTTCATTTATCTTTGCCGATAAAGAAATAAAACTGAGAATCTGTCAAGATGTTATTAAAACTCCGGAACAGGATGAAATACCCCAAATACTAGATCACTATCACTGTGGCAAAAACAATCTCCATCGGGGTATAAATGAAACTATACGAAGAATAAAAGAAAAGTATAATTGGCAAGGCATCACAAAGGATGTAGAAAATTTTATAAAAAATTGCGAAATCTGTCAAAAAGTAAAGATATGTAGAAAAAACTTAAGTAACCCGTTAGTCATCACCGAAACCCCTAAAACACCGTTCGAAAGAATTAACATAGATCTTTTCGAATACCCTACCAGAAATTACGCATTAACTATCCGAGACGAGCTCACTAAATTCACACAGGCGTATCCTCTTGAAGACAAAACAGCTAAATCAGTCGTCAATCATCTTATTATCTTTTTCCAACACTATGGCACACCATTACGCATACACTGTGACTATGGACGTGAATTCGACAATGCTTTGATGAAAGATCTTTGTGAATTGTACGACATAAAACTAACTTTCTCAAGTGTGGGCCATCCACAATCTAACGGTTCTATCGAAAGATTTCACGCAACCCTAAGCGAAATGATAAGAGCTAATCAAGCTGAAAATCCCGATGAACATCCGTTCAATGTTCTGCCTTATGCAGTTATTTGCTACAATAACACAAAAAACAAAACCCACGGATTTACACCATACGAACTCATTTTCGGACATACTTCTTTTAGACCACCCGAAATACTTTACAATGAAAAAATCCTTATATCAAAATACGTTAGAGACTTAAGTAATCGTATGCAATACTTCTATAAAGTGGCACGAGCCAAGACGGAAAGACAAAAAGAAAAGGCTAAAGAAAGATTCGATCAACACGTGTCATCAAACCCTCCAGAATATAAAATAGGCGATAAGGTTTACGTCAAAGAATCGCAAATTAAAGATAAATCCCAAAATAAATTTAATGGCCCTTTTGAAATCCAAGAAATTCACGTAAATTCTGCTACTTTATTAAATACCCAAACCAATAGAACAATGAAAGTAAATTTTGATAGATTAAAACCCTATCATGAGTAATTTTCTTTCAGATTCCTCGGACTGATCCCAGTCATCCTCTCCCAGTATACGTTAACTCCAATCAACAACACTGTTGGAATCTTTTTTCATAAAGAATATAAAGACATGCAACCAATCAGAGACGTTATCGACAAAAATGACAAAATCTTAGAAAATTTATTGGATACCATTGAAGAAGATGTACCTCGAATGCTAGCATTTAAATCCGAAGTCCAAACTCACATAAGTCTTCTCAAACAAATCTCTAGTTCTGTTAATCTCAAATATACAGAAATAATGGCTGATACGAAACAATACACATTCCGAGAGAAACGCGGACTTATTAACGGAATAGGTTCGATATGGAAATCAATTACCGGCAACTTAGATTCGTCAGATGGCGAATATTTCAATGATTGTATAAACAAAATAACCCGCGATGAATATCAAATCGAAAACTTATTGAAAAATCAAATATCGGTTACAACTTCTGTTATTAAAAACTTTAACGCTACAATCCAGAAATTACAAATAGACGAGGAAACATTCAATAATAATATTAAAGAAATTCGAGAGTCAATAATGGATATCTCTGACCAATTAAAATTCTATCAATCTCAAATCGATATGCTAAACTTTTGTGAATTACTAATGGAAAGCTATTCATTTATCGAAGACTCTTTAAATGAAATAGTAAATGCCATAACCTTTGCTCGATTAAAAATATTACACAGCTCAATCATAACCCCGTTTGATTTAATTGAATCGCTACGGCATATATCACAATCATTACAAAAAAATAATCTTCCATTATCAATCTATACTTCAAATTTAGCTCAATATCTCGATATTATCGAATTGCAAGCCTATCAATTAGACACAAGAATTGTGTTTGTCTTAAATATTCCTTTAACTGATGCAGAACAATATACTTTATATCGTATCTATCCAATACCAATACTGGATAATCGAACAGGTCTTCATTCAATATTAACAACAACAAATAAATACATTGCGCGAAATGATGATTCATTGTTATACCTTACAATAAATAGCCTTGAGTCATGCAAAACTTTGCGAGCTCGAACCAAGATCTGTTACAACACACTTCCATACCCAATCGACAGCGATGCCATATGCGAAGCCCAACTTCTGAAACGACAAGAACGCCTTCCCAGAACATGCCAGACTTCCGTAGTATTTGCCAAAGATTACAACGTCCAGAAGATCAACATAAACCTGTGGCTCATAACAGTTTCTGACCCACTGCCTATTATCATCAAATGCGAATCCAGAGACGTCAAATCAGAGATTATTTACACAAACCATGTACTCAAACTACAACCCACGTGCGATGCCTTTATTGGAAGTACAAGAGTACACTCTCAGAAATTAATCGACGTTCATGACAATGTTACATACAGAAGTCACCCAGTCCAAATTCCATTCAATTGCTGCAAACAATTCCCAGATAAAATCCATCTTCCCGACTTAAAACCACTGAAGCTTAGCAGGATCAATACTGAAGACCTCGAGATAGCCCATCACAAACTCAATCAATATTCTGAAGAACTCGATAAACTAATCAATGAACCGTTTGTCAACAAACATCTGAGCTGGTTCACCATTTTTACCATAGTTGTCATTGTAACTCTTGTTGTTCTTTATGTTATATGTAAATGCAGATCCAAGAGAAGATACAGGATAGGAATTGGCAATACCAATGACAATGACCATCCGCCCTCTCCACCAAGACACCCAGAGACAGCCTTCACCCGGAACTGGAGAAAAATCCTTCCAAGACGAAGACAAAGTATCCACCTAAGCGACGCCATAGACGAAGAAGAGCAGATCCAACTTAACACCAATAAACAGACAGTCTAAAAGTTGCTGCCACGCATCAACTTTCATCTAAAAGGGGGAGCTGTTATATGCATTGTACCAACCGATGTTCCTTATCACAACGATTCCCAGGGTATCAGGTTCCACTTCCAACAACCTGAGCCGATAAGGATCCTTGCAAATGCAGTACCAGCAGAGTCAGCGGGACCCAAGCTTTTTACACGTTCCCACTGAGTCAGCATTTACTAATATTATAAAACCGCTTGTCGCTCTTAATTCAGTATTCAGTATATTTTTGTAGTTCATTCATTATATTTTATATTTCATTCATTATTACCACGTAACTTGTATTTTGTAATAAATAAATTTTTTAAAAAGTCAAAAAAGTGTTTCGTGATATAAAATATATATATTAAATAGTATGGAAGATAAACAACAACCTTCCTTTAGTCCTTTTGTTACCTGAAAACCATTAGAAACCTTATTTCCTATTTTAACTTTTGATATTGTGTTGTTATATAGATCTTTAATAGCGTCGATTAGTGGAACGCTGACACTGGTTTTCTCCAATAATATAATAAGCAGAGAATACTATCTATTGTTGATCATCCTGCTCTGAATCCGTTTTGTTCTTCTGATTCAAAAGGGCGGTATTCTTCGCATATGCGTTCTGTTATAATTCTCCCATATAATCTGCTAAGCGTGCTTGTAACAGTGTTAGTATCTCGAATAGTTTTTGGTTCCATTTTTTATTAACTCTGCATATATCCTCTCTGGGCGCGGAGCATGTCCATTTTTTCAACAATGATACAGCTTTTTTAGTTTCTTCGAAGTTAATTGTTGTCTTTCTTCTACTAACATTTATTTTTAAATTATAACAATTTTACGAGTAACTTTTAAAATGTACTCTGAAAACTTATGCAAATGTTGACTTATCTTTCCTGTAACTAATGTATTTCAGACCTTATTCTAACGCTGTCAATGCCCCTTCCCCTCTGTTAATAAATCAATTTACAATTTCTTCAATTAACGCTGAGATAAAACTCGTCCTAACTATGTAATATAACGATATGTTTTTACGACCATTAATAAAGAATTAAGATTATTAGCATAATATTTAAGTAACTCATTATCAACAAGCCTATAGCAACAAGTGTGATAAGATTGGTGGTCAGTCTGTATCTATTTTTGGACTAGATAAACGAATACATAGTGGCATCAAGGTCAGTAGATATTTAAGTAGGTTGCCTCGTAACTATAGACCAATCAAATGCTCGCTTTTTAAAGGCGGGAATACGTCACCCATACGACATTTTTAAAATTGCCATAAGCTTCAATGCTAATAAAAGTTTCAAAAACTTAGGTTTTGCAATATATTTTGGGATTTTCTTGGATATAGGGATGTTAAGTGGTTCTTATATTAGTAATTATATCAATTTTTTTATTTAAATCAATAGTCTGATGACAAAAATAGAATTAATAATTATATTGATAATACTGTGTGTTTTTAAATGAAGATAACAGTTTGTTTCGCACAAAAACCCAAAAAAACAGTAGAAAAAGTTCAAAAGCAAAAATACTAAATATGTAGGAACTTACTTATTATGTTTTTCCTGGAATTTACAGCATTCTTATCATATCTAGTGGTAGGAAAAAAAACAAATAGATAATATAAATAATTTATTATTAGATTAAAATACAAAAAATGATTAGTCCTTCAAGCACAAATCTTCAGGCTATAGGTCACTCATCTAAAAAATATTTCATTATTATAACGTACAAAACTACATATAATTGTTAGACAAACCTTGATATCACAGCTACAACACACTTCACAAGTGTTTATGTACACAAATAACTAAATAATAAGTCTCTATAAATAATACTGTCCTTAAACCTATACTTAAAAATAAAAACTAAACAATAACTAAACAAATAAACGAACTAATGATTCTTCTTCTTAAGGTGCCTTCTCCATTACTGAAGGTTGGCTATAACTACAGCAAATTGCTCTCTGTCTTGAGCTGTTCTTAGTATCGCATGTGTGTCCATGCCTGTCCAGTCTCTTATGTTCTTCAACCAGGAGCATTTTCTTCTTCCTGGACCTCTTCTTCCTTCCACTTTCCCTTCCATTATAAGTCGTAGGAAGTTGTATTTTTCTCCTCTGTAGATATGTCCTAAATAACTCGTTTTTCGGTTTTTTACAATATTTAGGAGTTCTCTGTCAGTACCCATTCTTCTTAGCACCTCGTTGTTGGTCACGTGCTCTGTCCAAGAGATCTTCAGCATTCTTCGAAAAACCCACATCTCAAAGGCTTCTATACGCCTCATACTTGTAATTCCGAGAGTCCATGTTTCCACTCCGTATAGCAATATGGAATAAATAAACGTTTTTACAAATTGGTATCGGATGTCCAACGATAACGTAGAGTTTATTAGAAATTTTTTCATTCGCTGAAATGCGGACCTAGCATATTCTATACGAGCACGTATTTCGACCTCGTGGTCAAGATCGTTTGTTATCCAGCAACCAAGATACTGGAATCTTTGTACTGGTTCTATATGTTTGTTATAGATACGAATATTAATGTCGACATTTGGTGCACGTGTAACAGCCATCACTTTTGTTTTATTTGTGTTTATATTTAGTCCCAAGCTATCTCCCTCTCTGGTTATGACATTCAAAAGTCGTTGTAAACCCTCAGCACTGTCCGCAATAATGACGGTGTCGTCTGCGTATCTTAAGTTGTTTACGTATTCTCCGTTGATTTTTATTCCTTCTTCAATATTTTCGAGGGCATTTTGAAAGATCTTTTCGGAATATATATTAAATAACAGTGGAGAAAGTACACAGCCCTGACGAACTCCTCTTTTTATTGGCAATTCTGCTGTCAGACGATTGTCTATTTTGATAGATGCCATTTGATCCCAATATAGTTTTTTAATAAGTGCTACAGTGTTATGGTCTATACCATGTTGTGTTAGGGTTTCTATGAGTTCTGTGTGTTTAACTCGATCAAACGCTTTTTCGTAGTCGATAAAACAGAGAAAGACGTCTTTTCGCTGATCTCGGCATTTTTGTAGTAATACCTGGAGGCCAAATAATGCCTCCCTTGTACCAAGCCCCATACGAAATCCAAATTGATTGTCGCTAAGGTTTCTTTCGCATTCTCTGTATATTCGTTGATGTACAATTTTGAGTAAAATTTTCAGAAAATGGCTCATCAGGCTAATTAATCTGAACTGTGAGCATCTATTTGCTTTATTTTTCTTGGGTATAGGTATAAATGTCGATCTAAGCCAGTCTTCTGGGAAGATTCCAGTGGTATATATTTTGTTAAATAATATTGTTAATGTCTGAAGATTTTCTTCATTGATGAGCTTTATCATCTCTACGTATATTTCATCTGGACCTGAGGCTTTTCGTGACTTTGCCGTATTGATTGTTTTTGTAACTTCAGATGTTAATATATCAAGTATTGTTTCTTGTACTATATTCATTTGTGGTTCTGTTCTCTCGTCATCAAACAGATCTTCGATGTATTTTTCCCACATGTCTCCTACTTCTTCTGGACTAGATACTATTTCGTTGTTATCATCTACTAAAGTTGTTGTAGTGATTTTTTTCTTCATATTTGTGACTTCCTTAATCTTTTTGTAGGCATTAAAGTAGTCATGCTTTTTTAGTAAATGTCCCAGTTCCTCACACTTGCTGCTCATCCATTCTTCTTTGGCTTTCCTAATTTTGTTTCGGATGATTCTCTGGGTTTCTTTATATTTTTCTACATTACGATTTTTGTAAGATCGCCTTATGTCCATCAGTTCCAGGATTTCTTCTGTCATCCATGTATTCTTTGTTTTTCTGGTGCTGTCTTGTAGTTGTTCTCTTTGTATAGTTGTCATCGTTGTTTTGAAGGTGTGCCAAATACTTTCTATTGTCTCTTCTGCTTCCGCGGGGGTTTCACTGAACTTTTCTTTGAGTGTATCATTGAGTTTTTTCTCTATTTCTGCCTGTACTATTGGGTCTTTAAGTTTTTCTAGGTTAGGTTTTATACTAACCTAGAAAAATATATAACATAGGAACTAATGATACTATACGAAAATTCCACAAAAAAATATACGAATACAAACACAAACGTGAACTTAAACTCAGACGTGCAGACAACTGTCAAATTTGACGTTGTCGTATGAGTGACGTAGGCATTCTGACTTCCCCTCGCTTCGCCCACATAGTTACGAGGCAACCTACTTAAATATCTACTGACCTTGTAGTGGCATTTTTATAAAAAAAATGTTTTTTGATTGTCATAAAATGCTGATAAAGATCTTTAAACGTGTATTATGCACCTCAAAAAATAAATAACAAAACCTTAACAGCAGTGAAGTGTTATTAAAAATTACCTATAAATAGCTTGCAATAGATTTTATATTAATCTTACAAATTTAGGCCAGGCCTTGACTTTTATTTAAAGATTTATTTTAAATATAATATATGAATTCTATTTTTTTAAGGCATATATACAGTGTGGAAACCACTTATGGAATAAAATTGTTTGTGTCCTTATTATAAAAAATAATCAAAAACTCTGGAACTCGTTACCATTTAAATTTAAATGTGCGCTTTTTAAACATAAGTTTAAATGTACAGGGTGATCTACGCAAGTCTGGCATAGTCCATAATCCTTATTTTTAATGAAACACCCTGTATATTTTTATGTTTTTAAAATACTTTTAACAACCTGATTTCAATTAACTATATCATGTAGGGTCTATAATGAATAATATCAGGTGACATTTTGAAATTAATAATTTATCACGTGTTACGGTATTATTTTAAATTAGCTAAATACAGACAATAGACCTCTACTCTAAGTGTCAGTAGGTACACTGTATATTGGGGAAAATTTCTGTTTAGTAACCGTGTTAACATTTTTTGTCGTGAATAGGTAAAAACTGTATAGATAGTCTGCTAATTAAACTAAATCGGTAAATAATGCGGATTGTTATCAATCAGTTGACATGCTGTTGACATTTTACATTAAAATAATAAATTCTTAATTAAAAACTAATATCTTGCAGAAATAAAAATGAAATATTTAACTAAGGCCCACCGAATTGAGATTTTAATGATGATCGGTTACGGGGAGAATTGTAGAAGTCAAGTTGAAGTAGCAAACTTATTTAATCAGAGGTATCGTCAGTTGCCTAATATTTCAAAAGGTACTGTGTCTAAAATTTATGCACAATTCAGAGTACTTGGATATGTCAAACCATTAAAAAGAAAATCGAACTTCATTGAAGATGAAGTGAAAGTGGATATTTTGTTAAGTGTCGCAGAGAATCCAACGTTAAGTTCACGTCAAATTGCACGTCAAAATAATGTGAGTCACACAACTGTCATAAGGTTTCTCCATGAAGAAAACTTCATCCATATAAATTGACATTTATGAAGGAGCTAACAGAAGACGATCCGGATCTTAGAATGGATTTCTGCAAAAGAATGAGGGATAAAATTAACAAATGAAATAGCTCTTGGCACAATTCTTTTTTCTGATGAATCAAAATTTACATTGAACGGAGACCGTTAAACTGACAAAACTGCAGATATTGGTCAGTGAAGAATCCTCATTGGATGCGTGAGACACACACTCAGTATCCTCAAAAGTTGAATGTTTGGGCAGAGATTATAGGAGATCATATTATTGGTCCTATATTTATAGATAATAATTTGACAGCGGAAAAAAATTTAAACATGCTAAGAGACGATGTTCTTCCTTAGTTGACTAACTTATATCCCAATCCAATACATCCGACCTTACGGCATGAAACTGTCTGATTTCAGCAGGACGGTGCAATACCCCATTATGCTTTAATGGCGAGAAATCACTTAAATGAAATCTCCTTCAATAAGTGGATTTGATGAAGAGGACTATTGAGTGGCCAGCTAGGTCACCATATCTTCGCCTTTGGATTTTTTGTGGGGTTATTTCAAGAACAAAGTATATGCAACACAATATGCAACACAAGGTGGAGAACATGTTGAGCATTTATTTTAATCAATTACCTTGGGTATTCTATGAATTCATTGTCTTTAAGAAAATACCTAATTTCAAAATTTCACCTTGTATTATTTATAATAGACCCTACATGATATAGTTTGTTGAAATCAGGTTGTTAAGGAGCTTTTAAAAACATGAAAATATATAGGGTGTTTCATTTAAAATACAGATTATGCACTATGCCAGACTTGCATTAATCACCCTGTACATTCAAATTATGTATAAAAAGCGTATATTTAAATTTAAAAGTTAAGGTATCTCAACGTTTTTTATTATTTTCTAAAATAAGGACACAAATAATTTTTTTCCATAAGTGGTTTGCACACTGTATATTATATAAGGTAGATTTAAGGCCGATTTTCACGCTACGTTTTCTTGTACGTTTTGTGGGTCATATAAAACGTACGACTAATGTACGTTTTGTCCTGTGTATACACACTACGTTTTCCCTTCCGTTTTCTACGTCATTTCTAATTCAGAGTCTTAAGTTGTGTGAACACGGCTGCGTTCGTTTATTTTTTCAACTATAACGATACTACGACTGAAGAAAAAGGGGATGAAGAGGAAAAAGACAAGATGGTCAAGAGAATGGCTTCTGAAAAGAAGCCAGTATTCCCACGTCTCATTACTAAAAGAACTGAGAGACGAACCAGATGACTGGCGCAATTATTTGCGAATGGACACCTCAGCCTATTGTCAATTGCTAGAGTTGGTAAGACCATACATATTAAAACAAGACACCTGCATGAGAAAAGCCATTACATCCCATGAAAGTCTCACAGCAACTCTCAGATATTTTGCAACAGGACGCAGCCTCAAGGACTTGGAGTTCACAACCATAATATCCAAACCAGCGTTAAGTAATAATAAGCGTTAAGTAACCAAATAATTCCTGAAACTTGTAATGCAATCTACTTGGTTGTAAAACATAACTACTTTAAAGAAGGTATTATTATAGAGCAACATTTCAAAACAATTAATTAATTTATAACTATTGCAAAAATTATTCTAAGGTGTCGTAGTGCTTAATATGTAATGAAAATTTCAAAGCGATTCGTTGAATTTTTTAAATTTTATTTCATTTGTTTATCAGAGAAAGCTGTTTTTTGCAATCATTGACCTTAATACATTGCTTTGAGTTCAATGATTAGACTTACCTTTTTCGTTGGGGAGACGTCCATTTTTTTAAATAAACCTTCATAGCAGGAGTCCTTTTGTGGAACAGACCTTCAACTGTGAAGTTAAAAATAACATATTTACGTCCGTGTTGAAAGGAAACTCTTATCACCGTTGAAAAGAACAGAAACAATTCTATAAGAAACCACTACTAACTTTGACGTTGGGTAGTGTATTTCAGCCAGAGAAACAAGATTCGTTCGTATAGAAATTTATTTCGAACTAACATATACAAATGAAAAAAAGTAATTAACGTTAAGTGTTTACTGAATATAATGCTTAAATACAAGAACGTACTGTTTATTTATTTCGGAAGATGGGTGTGACGATATTCGATATGATAAACTAAGATATGGCGATCGAGGAATTGAGGTCGTACTCGTTCCTCAACGCAAAACGAGTACTCGGACGGGGATAAGGATGTCTATCTAGTTCAACACACTAGATGGAAAGAATACGTCAATCTCGTTCAACGCACCAGATTGAGGCGGTCAGAGGAAGGATTGTCAATCTCGCTCAGCGCGCCAGATCGACCGGGTTCGGAAAGGATTTGGGATACGTTTAACTCACCTGTCCCCAAGGTCAGATATTCTCAACTCAACGCGTCGAGAATGGTTAGCTAAGCAAGCAAGCAATTTGATTGAACCTAGCCTATGAGAAATGTTCACCCAGGTAGTACGATCGGGTACAACAATTCATTGGAGCAAGGTGTGTTAACTCGAGTAAAAACAGGAGTCATCCCACCGTGCTCCAATGCTCTAGACCATCCCTTTCCCCCTATAGCAATCTGATGCGCTATAGAGGCACAACAATCAGCCAAATGCTCTTCATGTGGAGGTCCTGGGTAATAGAACCCCAACATGGTTTCCTAACCGAATGCAAAAACTCAGGACAGCACATCTCCGCTTTATTCCTGTTATCTTAGGGTTGGGCCCTACGTGCCCGGGTTTTGGGGTTTTTTGTTAGTGTTTTGGTTTTTGTTAGTATTTTTTTATTTTTTTTTGGTGGCCGAGGCCGGTTTTTTGTGTTTTTTTTTGTAGGTGACCTATGGAAAAAATTTCATAACTAGTATATAATCTATATTATAATAAGTATAATATATTAATATTATACGATACCACAATATAGATTGTATCCTTGTTGAGCAGCTGGGCCCACTGTGAACGAGGCGATGTGCGATATTCTGGGTGATTTGAGCTACGAACTATCTTCCTTGTGTGTGTATTATGAATTTGGAGTTTCTTCTCACTCTGGGCTTTTTGTAGATTTTTGTCCATCTGGGGGGGTTTTTTGTTTCTCTCTCTGGTTTTAGAATGATTAGCTGTATTTCAGTTTCGACTTTTATACTATTCGAGACGGAACAAAAACGTGTTTTGTTTAACACATAGGCGTACTCTAGACGATAAAATATATTATCGTCACATAACTAAATTTTTATTTTTTTGACAAATGTCCGTCTTTGATCTTCTTCTTCTTCGGGTACCTTCTCCTATCGGAGGTTGGAAATCATCATCGCTATTTTAATTTTATTGACCGCACTTCTGAATAATTCTAATGAGCTGCAACCGAGCCACTCTCTCAAGTTTCTAAGCCAGGATATTTTGCGTCGTCCGGGGTTTCTCTTCCCTTGTATCTCTTTGATCTAAATCCACTCGATTGTCTCTTTTAATCAGTTTTAAAGTATTTCCAAAAGCACAGGTTTTGGTAAAAAAGTGCTACTGAAACATAAATAGCGACTCTTGTATTGTAAGAAAAAAGAAGAAGACGTAGTGGTCGGAGCTTCCACAATTTATTGCATAACACATGCATAAAACCGAATTTATGATATCGAATTTAACATATTTTTTAACATCCATTAAATTTACATGTATCCTAGTTAATGACTGTTTTCTTTATTTTCGAACGTTTTTAGAAAATGTGAGTGTTCCATTAATTTCGTTCATAAATTTGTATTATTTATATCATTACAATATAATTAAGTTTAATCATACAACATATTAATATTTAGATATCTTCAAAACATTTTCAATCGTGGTGTAGTGGAATAGCAGTGAATAACCTTGAAAGTCCAAGGTGTATCTTGATTGTCGGCTTAAAATTATCTTAAATATTTTATTATCAATATTTACTTTACTGTATTATTTAATACAAATAGCAAGGAATTGGCGATGAAGGGGAATCTCCTTTCTATTATTAATATTGGGAAAATATCAGGTCTTGTTAGATTTATTATTTCGCTCTTGGCGGAATTATTTTTCTATAAAAATTATCATTTTAAACTTACATAAAATTATGCAGATTATTTTCAGATCGTTGTTGTACTTCTGTCATCACTCTGTGACATACATTACCTATTTGTTCTCGCAGGTTTTGCAGAATCGACGCGTAGGTCCCCCGGACTAGAAAAATACCGCCCAAAGCTGTAAAGAATCTAGGACAAGCGGAGCCTGGCTGGCTTTTAGAGCAGGTGAATGCATTGCATGAAGCTCAGACATTTCCTCAGGCTTGAAGGTCATCAAGATTGGTACTGCTTTCCGAACTGGGGAAAAGTATCGCCCCATAAGCCTCCTCTTATACATCGGGAAGTTGTACGAGACGATGCTGCAAGGATGGATCGACGATACAATTGAGAGATCAGGAGGCCTGTTCTAATCAGTTCAGATTCTGCAAGGGCCACGATTGAAGTAATTTTGGTCATTGGATTAAGGTCATTGCTCAACATTGGAGAGAAACAGAGCTAGGTGGCTCTACTGCTCTTCAACGTTGAAAATGCATTCAACAATCTGCAGTGGAAGAAGATAATGCAGGTATTGGAGTGTCCTAGCCAGCTGATGAATGTGGTGGCGGAATATCTGTTTGAAAGACGGATCTTGGTTGAGAAGGGCATGTTCGTTGACGTAATGACTAGAGTCCCACAGGGATCGGTCTTGGGCGTGACACTATGGAACCTGGCATATGATGGGGTCATGAACTGCAAATACGGAGAAGATATAACGCCCTTTGTTTTTGCGGATGATCTCGATGTGCTGGAAGTAGCGTGAGATAAGCCGAATCTTTGATTTCGACTAAGGCATACGGAAAAAGTCGTGAAGGTCTAAATGACAGATCTAGGACTGGTACTGACGGCAAAAAAGACATAAGCCTTCATTCTGAAGGGTAAATTAAGAAGGCAAGGGATGAGAGCCCTACACGGTGTTATGCAGTCAGTCGTCTTTTACACGGCACCAATCTGGAGTGGACAACGACAGAAATAAGATCTAGATAAGAGAAAGGAGTACTCTGAAAGTGTTGTCAACCTTACAGCGGCCATACCACTTTCGGAGGAGAGCGACAGTCGACTACGCACAAGTAGGAGAGAGTGGTTTTAGTTGGTAGACAGGTTAACAGGACGAAATCCGTTTGCAGGACCCTCTTCTAGGAAGAAATGGGCTCGGATGTACTCCTCTACCCTGAATTTAACACACGCCAACCATCCGTAGGAATGGAGCAAGTTTTTAGTACTATCTAGCGCACGGGTTATTTACCAAATTGTTCGTAGTGAAGATTAAGAAATTAACTGCTTCATTGTTGTTGTCAGACAGAAATCGATTTTAAGTATTCCGTACCTGTAGAACATTACATCGATATCTTCGATTTTGAGACTGAATTCAAAACTTCTTCTTGATGTGCCTATTGTAGCGTTTACGCTACTGACTAGTCCAACTAAAACCCCCTCAAGAAACTTCTTGTGTTCCGCCAGCGATCGATTTTTAAATGGACATTTTTCCCCACACGCGCAGTAGTCGCTTAGAAAGGAAGATTGCGCCACACAGACACGCCAATCGGTGAAATTTTTTCACCTTCAAAGTGACGGAATTGGAGGAAGGAAAATAATTTGGGGGAAGAATAAAATAATTCATAAATACAAATAATAATAATAATTAATTTATTAAAATCAAGATTCATATATAAGAGAAACACATAAAAAGGAAGATTTTTTTGGCGTGCTGCGGCTCCATGTAAGTAAATCATTTCATACGTATTATCTCTTTATCATACAATCAAATTTATCATTGCAGTTAAGTATTTCTTTAGAGATTTTTTTTTTGAGTTCCGAAATAATTTAAATATAAAATTTCCTTGATTTACTTGCAAAGAACAGAAGGTCATTTTTTATATATTCAAACTTAAATTCTGTTTTAGTCCATGTCGTTATCATTAAGTTTTTTTTTGGTTCCCTTTTTATCTAACTTTTTTTGGTGGAATATAAAAGGTTCTACAAATGTGGTACAGCCTTCTGTATTCTGCGCATGTTCATTTCATGGCGTAAGCCTGTCATCAGATCTGTCATGTCTACGAAGTAACTTCGGAAATTCTGACATGTTGACATAACCTAATGTTTTGTTTTGGTGCAGTCAATCTATGCTGCTACACGTATTAAATAAAATAGTAATTAAATCTGATAATTCTTTTAGATTCCGTCACTTCACTTGAGAGTATTCTCTTAAGAATATTCCCTCAAGGAATAGTAACAGAATTTCTTAAATAGTTAGCAACTCTCCTGGATTTTGCCGTCACTCCAGATAGACCAGTGACTGGTTTTATGCCCAGACTCACCTGGGATTTGTCCTTTACAGCAACAAACTGATTTAGCCGTGCCAAGAGGAGTTTTCCTATGGACTTATAGTGCTGTAAAGATAAGTTGTTTGACTGTGTAATTTTTTTGTTACTGTCTATTTTGTACACTTTTCATATGCATATGATCAGGTGAATGCATTTTTCATATAATCTAATTCTAAAATATTGGGGAGAAGAAAATGTTTTATTGGGTTTTTTTTTAACTAGGATTTCAAGAGTACTGACCAAACTCACTTTTGCTATAATATTTTTTTTAATACAATACATTTGATATAATACAATTTTGATATTGGATAGGGAAATAAATTTCATGTGGTTTTTTTTTTAAAATATGATATAATGAGTATGGAACAACTCACTTGTACTTAATATATAATTGTAATAGATTTATCAAGTTTGATATCTTTACAATATTGTAATTAGTATCTCATTTTAGTAGAACTATTTAAATTTAAATTACTAACCTTTAGTGTTAAGACCTTGGCTACCATACGGACTATTCTTGTTGTTTACTAACATTTCACACTTTACTTGGCCAGTGGTAGTAACGATTCGCTTGTTGAGGGGCTATTAGGTCCTATTGTATCTTTACACTACCCACTACCACTGTTATTTAGTTTTGTCTTATATGTAAACTGTTCATACATATATATCTATATACACATTTTTATAAATATATTTATAGTTACTATTTTGAGTTTTATTTCAGTTCTACTAACCAGTATATAATATAGCAAAACAAGATTAGTATTTAGTATTTTGTATTTCAGATTATTACCTCCAGAATCATTTGTTTCCAATCATTTGTTACTTCAAAATCTCAACTATCGTTGAGTTGGCGCCCTTCTTTTTCTCTTCTTACTGTTCTCTTTCTATAAATTTATTCCCAGTGATCTTCTTTAGTTGTTTCCCGTTTGATATTACCAGGTCTCATTTCGTTTCTTGTCTCATTAGCTCAGTATCCTTGCTATCTGTTTATATCTTTAAAGCCACAATCCAGCGCATTGAAGCTAGCCCGAACACTCACTTGAGATTTAGTGTCTCTTTGGACATTTAACTTTGTTCCTCTGAGCTTAGCCATATTTTTAGTAGTTTCATCACCTCTCTTCTAGTTCTTCTGGAATTTGGAAGTCTTACACTTCCTAAAATCCAATACTCCCGGAGTATTGAGGTTTCACTATCCGTTACGAATGTTGGCGATCATCATGACAATCTTTAACTTATTTGCACGCAGCGCGTGTTGTATTGAACCAGATTCTGAGGTTCTTTAAGATATTCTTCTTCTTCCTGTTTCGTCTTCCTGTTTATATCCCAGTTTATATTAATAGGGTTGGCATCTACTTGTAGTAACATCACAATGTCTGATATTGGTGTAAAGTGAGTAACGCATTTGGCAACCTTGTGTGATACGATTATCCGACTCTATATTCATGTGATCCATCACTTTTTCCCGAGTAATATGCCTTGTGATCTTCTATTTGTATTTCTCCAGAATCTGGACAGACTCTCATTTCTGCTATTCCCATAATTTCAATATGCATTCTCTTCATCTCATGTATTGCATTGTGAATTTTCCTGCTTTGTATAAAGTTTTGACATTCCATGTGCAGATCTTGATATTATTTCTGCACTTCAATTTATTATCTTTTGGTAAACTCAAAACTGTCTTCCCCGGAGACCGAATCTGAGGACTTACTCAGGAATTTATTTTAGTATTGAGCATTGCCATGATTGATTAACTACGACGTATCGCTGTGGATCTTTAATGGAGTATTTACCCTACTTGTGCCTCCCCATCCTTATACCTTTGATCAAATCTTTGGTTCATCCGCCTTCGAGGCCGATTTCACAACCTTAGGACAAAAGAGTGTTCTACCACTTACAAACACCTCCGCCTGAAGCCGTTGGTCAGTAAGTGGGGGATTGCTTATACCAGCAATCGCTCGGTGAATGACTCGCCACACTGAATGACTCGCACAACTGAACAGTATGAGGTAGAAGGAAGTATAGTGAAACTGCTAACTCTGCCCTCGGAAACCTAATAGCCACTCGGGGTCGGAAGAAACAAGAGTTAGCCAAGAGAGGCTGTTAGGGAAGATTAAAGACATATCACTCAAGACAAGTTCAAAAAGAGTAATTTGTGAAGGCCCTTATGATGCGCCAGGTGCGTTTCATAAGCGTATGAGTATTAATGCACCTTGTGTTCCCGATCATACCTCGGGGTGTTGACTACAGACTGTATGGTTCGTCCAGCATGCCATAGCATGGATGATAGGGTGCGCGTCATTTTTATAATAGAGACAACCCAACTCCATGGCCTGACACCCTATGAATTTCATACTACTGAATTCAAAACTACTTCTAAATAATTTTGGATGATATTAATTGCCAGCTGCAATTAGAGATATCGACAGGTTGTAGTTTTCAGAGAGCACCGACTGAGAACGAGCTGTTGTTCCAGCTGTTCTCCGCGTGTAGAGGTTCTCTCACCGGCTCTGGAACTCGCTTCAGCCATGTGTTACCTCTAGCCAAATTTAATTTAATACTGAACATCACAGTTATTTTACAACACAATGTATAATCTTTTATAACTAAATGTAATTTAAAGGGTTTTTACCCTAGTATTTTGGTGGCTCAGGCATTGTGACCTAGCATTTTTCGATTTTAAAACCTGATGATGGACTGTGTGGTCCGAAAACGTTTGTTTTATTGATGTAGCCCTTTTAAGGTTTTTTAAATAAATATACCCATTTACGAAGACTAACTTCTAAATAAATTTGGATGATATTAATTGCCAGCTGCAATTAGAGCTATCGACAGGTTGTAGTTTTCAGAGAGCACCGACTCTAAAAGGCAACCATCGAGTTAGAATCTATGGAGAGGGCATCACGTGACTAAAAACGGCCTCACTTCGGCCATATTGTTAATATTGTTTTGACACTGTTGACAGATCGTATATGTTTATTTACATTTGTTGTTTTTCAAATATTTTTAGTTTTATAATACTTTTATAGAAACTGTAATAATGTATTGTGATAGTGCATAATAATAGTTTCTTGTTCTCAACGTAGTTGCAGTAGCAGAAGCAATGTTAATAAAAAAATTTCAGGAATATCGTTCCACAGGTTAGTATACAAATATGTAGACAAAGTAATGGCCCGTACTTCAAAGAATAAATTAATAGTATTTGACTGTATTAATTTATATTTATGTATAATATATCGTGTTTTTAGTGTTTATCTTATTTATTATCTCTTTATTATAAATAAATCATAGTTTAATAAAATTTATTGCACTTTTGTAGATTATGATTAAAACTTCTGAATATCTAGTCATATTTGTATAGGATTTTTAATATTATTGAGTCTGGCCCTGATCCCACCGCCATATTGGTATTATCGTTAGCCACGCCTACCTACGCCGTTTTTAATACATACGTTAATATGCTCATAGCTTCTCCATAGATTCTAATATTTTACATGTTGTTTGTTTTACAAAACTATTATTAATAATTTGAAAGATAGATGCTATTGTTAATTTTGAATAAAAATAATCTCAAACAACAAACAAAATCACCGAACAATCCCGAGAAAAAGTATAACGAAATTGGAAGCACCCACTTTATTCATGATCTCCACGAAAACAGTGATTTTATAAAAAATAAATGGTGTTTTATAATAAATTGATGTAATCAAACCTTTGATCTTGCGAAATCACTACAGTGTTTACAGTTGACAAGAATGTGACACACCTACATGAAAAGTGCAACAGTTCGTGAATTTAGATATTAAACTCATCCAAACGACAAGAAGGTATTATATGCTGTCTGGCATGAGGAGTTGAAACTATTCTCAGACGTATTTTTTTAAGTTGTTAAATGTAACAACATGATATTTGTTGGAGAACTATATCTCCAACCAATAATTCTATTTTGTATCAAATGATTCTATTTTCGCGTCGGTTACCTAAATAAATCCAGTCTACCTAGACCTTGTTTCTGAGAATGTTAATCCCCGCCCACAGCGCCTTCTTGACGACAGACCGGCTTTTCAAAATGCATAAACAAAAAAATATTCGAGCGGGGCTAGTGATTTAGCGACTTTCGTAGGGCTAACATCTATATTTCAAAAGTTCGGAGAGGATTCTCCACGTTGCAGTTTAAGCAATTGACCGGGAAGCCGTAATATGTGAATAAGTGTTATGGTGTTTTTGCTTTCGTTCGCAAATTGTAATATTCAAATTAAGTTCCTACGATAAGTTACACACTCAAATTTTATAATCTCTATTTCTTGCCCTTTCTTTTTCAATTACAGTTTCTTTCTAAACAAGTAATTGTTTTATTTCACTATATCAATTCAACAGGCCAGATAAAAGCAACTTTGAAAGTCCATTTTAGTTTCTCTACTGAGCTGTCGAAGGCTAGCGGACTAATTGGACTTACAGCAAAAATAAAACCACTGAAAGAGACACTGTTACATACAAGCCTCTCCATGGAAGGAATGTTGTAATCCGGCACCCTCCAATATTGATAGATGGTAGAACATGGTTGAAACTACTATGTATTGTTGAATGGAGAACTCAATTCTGCTATTGTAGTTGTTTGACAGTAAACGGGAAGTTCTTGAGGAGATAGATTTGATCCAATGAAGCAGAGATATGTGTGTGATTATTTGTTAAATGAAAGTGATGTAATATACCATTGTATTATTAAAAGTTATTTATACTTATTCGAGAGATATATTTATGAAATGTGTGTTATTTATGTGTTAGTTATAATATGTGTTATATATTATTATTTATTGTTATTTATAAATAACACACATTTCATAAATATATCTCTCGAATAAGTATAAATAACTTTTAATATTACAATGGTAAATTATATCACTTTCATTTAACAAACAATCACACACATATCTCCGCTTCATTG
Organism: Diabrotica balteata; assembly: GCA_918026665.1. Classification (NCBI taxonomy): domain Eukaryota; kingdom Metazoa; phylum Arthropoda; class Insecta; order Coleoptera; family Chrysomelidae; genus Diabrotica; species Diabrotica balteata. The sequence goes on along the minus strand of OU898284.1, from coordinate 16,362,668 downwards.
GATCAAATCTATCTCCTCAAGAACTTCCCGTTTACTGTCAAACAACTACAATAGCAGAATTGAGTTCTCCATTCAACAATACATAGTAGTTTCAACCATGTTCTACCATCCATCAATTAATAGAGTACCGGCATGTAAGTAATGTTTATTTTTATTTATTGGCTCATTTATTAATTTATTACAATCTAATATACTATTTTATAACAATTTGTGGGCCTTACCTTGTCTGTTTAAACTTTTAAAACTTTTATACCTTTTTATTCAACTTACTCTTTTTGAAATAAAACCACAGACATGTAATATTGGCATAATTATTGTAATTTACAACATCTACTTTGTTTATATTTATTAGACAACACCCTAATATGGGTTTTTATCATTTCAGCATTTATTTAACTTTGTATCGAGACCTGAGGATGCTTTGCATATTGTAGAAAGCGAAACCGGTCGTCTGATAGTTAAATTAAATTGATTGTAAGTCTTATTTATTATTTATTTACCTATTTGAAATGGACTCACACAAGCAACACATTCATGATATTCAATATTATTATGCCTATTCATAGTTGAAGGCTGTTTGAGAATGTGACACATCTCAAGGAAAGTTCTTTTGAAATAATTATTTTCAGTGGCTAAAATCTCTGTACTCTCAAAATCAACTTAGTGGTTTGTTAAAAAAACATGTGTATAAGGCACACGTGTATTTAGAACAATTGATATCACTTCGATGAGAAATAATACGTTCTTTTAAGGAACAACCAGTTTGTCCAATATAGGACAATTCACGATCCCGACAAGGGACCTAGAGACTACATTGGTTTTATCTTGTTTAGATAAGGGAATCTTAGTGTTGGAGAATAACTTTGCTATGAACCTGACATTCTTTAGTCCAATCTAGACAGGCACAATCTGAAGCAGCCTCGTAAGTAAAGTGTGGAAATAAAAGTAAAGAGCAAATAAATGTTGGATGGAGTGGGAGGATTTTTTAATTAAGCAGATAAGGGGTGTAAATACATCTTCTTCAATACCTGCAATAATGCATGAAGACAGTATTGTACTTGTACCACACTTCTATGAGAAATTAGTAGATATTCCTCTCAACTTTTCTGATTGGCAAAGTTCAGATGCTTATAAAATTGAAAAACAGTGTTAGTTTAGAGTTCTTTTATATTGTTTCAATCATCAAATACATCAAAGAAATAATAAAAAACTTACACAATATATATTTTATTTAAAACTTGTACTTCCTTGAAAACCATCTTAAACTATTGTGCATAAGTATCACCAATGTATACCGTCAGAATCCATGGGTAGCTCATCGGGTATATAAAAATTTTACACACTCAACAAATCATTCACAATCGTGATATATATTTAAAACTTCACTAAAATATCTTCCAAACTTTTGCGTTTTAAATCCGGTACGAGACAATCTTCTTTTGGATAACCTACTGGTATGAGAAGCGTTAGTTTCTCAGAACTGGGTCTGTCCAGAAGAGTTCTTAGTGCTGGGCCACAGTTGAGAGGTGTCGAAGTTAGAGATACTAAACCAGCATACTAAAAATTAAATAAAAAATTAGAATTTTCAATAAATTTTTAAGTAAAATCTGGATTATGAGTATTTTGTTTTTTTTGCATTTTTTGTTTATAAATTAGGATTTTTAGTAAAAATGATTATTTAAAAAAATGTGCAATGTGCAATATGTTTGTTTGCATATATACATAAATCCATTATTTTTATAGACACATTTTTATAGACTTCAAACAGCGTATGATTCAATTAATCGTGCAACATTATGGAAGGCAATGATCGAGCTCGGCCTACCCAAGAAACTAGCTGCGGTAGCACAAATGTGTGTAAGTAACTCTTTTACACAAGTTAGAATAGGCCATAATAAGAATAAACGCCAGAATAAAATCAATCAAAAGAGAACATTGGGCCAAATTTACTTGCGACATGGACTACGACCTATATGGTGCCCAAAAGAAAGTATGGAAAATGCTCCGCAACAGGAAAAAACCAGTTAACGAGTTCGTGCAGACCAAAGGAGTACCTCTAGAAACATGGCAACAACATTTTAAAGAGCTATATGATGCTGAAGAAACGCTGAATATAAACGAAGGCGAAACATATGTGAGTGCTACAATCAATGACGAAGAAGTAGAAGCAAAGATCAAAAAGCTAAAAAACAGAAAATCACCGGGAACGGATGGTATACCCAATGAACTTTTAAAATATGGAGGCCCGGAACTTGCAAGTAAACTGGCACAACTATTTAACAAAATATTAAACAAAACAGAAACACCAGAGGAATGGCATAATAGTATCACAATCCCCATATTTAAAAAAGGACAAAAAACCTGCCCACAAAACTATAGAGGAATAACCCTCTTAAATACAACAATGAAACTTTTCACGGGTATTCTCAAGGACAAATTGGAAAAGCAAATCACTAATGCTGAAGAACAACAAGGTTTTACAAAAGGGCGGTCTATAACAGACGCGGTATTTGTAATAAAACAAATAAAAGAAAAAGCTATAGAGTTCGGCATGCCAGCGTATATTTGCTTCATTGATTTGACGAAGGCATTTGACAGAGTTCACCTGGGAGACATTCTAAATATATTAATAGAAAATGAAACACTGACCAGTATAACAAAGATACTCCATAACCTAAATAACAGCAACGTAACCAAAGTTAGAGCAGGAGACGAATTCACTGAAAATATTCCAACACCGGGAGGAATTAGACAAGGCGACAGTTTAAGCCCCTTCTTGTTTAATCTTCTCATGGGCAAAATTATCAACAAAGTAACATCTCTTAATCTCGGATATAGAATGGGCAACAAAAGAATTGGTATGGTGTGCTACGCAGACGATGCAGCAATTATTGCCGAATCAGAAGATGATCTCCAAAGGCAGCTCTTTCAGTTCTTTCAAACAAGCCGACTATTAAATATGAACATCTCTACCAACAAAACTAAATGTATGACAATAGCAAAAGATCCGCTCAGATGTAAGTTAGTGGTTGAGGACAACCCCATAGAACAGGTGATGCAATTCAGATATCTGGGCATAGATATATGAAGCACCCATGACCCAGTAAAGGACCTGAGGAGTCAGATCAACAAAGCATCTGCACTGTCAGGATGTCTGCGGGAGATAGTCTGGTCTAATCCGTATATGCGCACAGATAGTAAAATTAGAATCTATAAGACTTGCATACGACCGATCATGACATATGGCATAGAAGTGCGCGAAGATACCAACAAAACGAAACAGATGCTAAGGGTTGCCGAAATGAAAACCCTAAGAACAATAATGGAAAAAACAAGAAGGGACAGAGTGAGAAATACAAACATTAGAGAGCAGTGCAAAATTCAAGATATTGTAAGATGGGGAAGACAGCGCAAGAGGCTGTGGTACAACCATGTAAGACGAATGGATGAGAATAGACTCCCAAAAATTGCCCTAGAAAACAATCCGCCTGGTTCAAGACCCCCCGGAAGACCACCTAAAAGATGGAGGGATAGTTGGCAATCTACCTCCCAAGAAATTAACCAGAGGCAGCTTCAGAATTAAACAGATCGAAAGATCTACAAAAAGTAGAAGAAGAAGAAGAAGAAGAAGAATAGGGAAAATATCAAATGTTTCTGTGTAAATACTGGACTGAGACAGGAAGATCCGTTGTCTCCATTTTTGTTTAACCTAGCCTTAGAATATGTCATGCGAAAAATATATCCAAAAATCAAACCAGACATAACTGCTCAGGGAGCAAAAATCATACTCGCCATTGCCGATGACGTAGACGCAGTAGCACAATCAACATTAGAAATTATGGATATTTTCTCGAGCTTTGAAGAAGCTGCATCAAACATCGGTCTAAAAATAAATGAAGACAAAATAAAATACATGGTCGTCTCAAAACAAGAACGACGGCGAATATGGCAAAACATTACCATGAATGATCACAACTTTGAAGTGGTTAAAGAATTTAAATATCTAGGAGCAACAATCACAAATGACAACAAATTAGAGCGAGAAGTTGAAACGAGAATAATGGCAGGAAACAGATCTTTCTTTGCAATGCAACATCTAATGAAGTCAAAACTTCTTTCACGAGGTACAAAAATCTGGATATATAAGACCATAATACGACCAGAAGTCGCGTGTAGAACATGGACGCTAACAAAAAGAGAAGTAAATAAATTGCTGGTGTGGGAACGTAAAATTCTTCGAATAATATATGGCCCTTGCAGAGACAGCGTTACCAACGAATGGAGGGGCAGATACAATAACGAGCTAGAGTCTCTATTCGGAAAAGAAAATCTAGTCAGATATATAAAGGCCAATAGACTCAGATTTGCAGGGAATGTACGCAGTAACGACAATCGCCTTATAAACAATGTGTTCTGGAAAGGCCAGATGGAAGAAGGTCTGTAGGGCAGCCTAGAAAAGGTGGAAGAATGCAGTCAAAGAAGATCTAGAGAAAATGGCCAATTCCAATGCCAATTCTGCCAACAACACAACATGGTAGTGACAAATACATGGTTTAAATTACACCCTCGCAGATGGTACACATGGACTTCACCACAACACAACGAAAACAGAGTAATCCGTAACCAAATAGATTACATATTGGTCAACAAAAGATATCACAATGCAATCATCAGTGCAAAAAACATATCCTGGAACTGACATCAATTCCGATCATAATCCTGTTGTTGCAAAAGTTCGCGCAAGATGGAAACTAATAAAGAAACAAAATCCTCAACACCAACTATTAGACATCCAAATATTGAAAAACGACACCATACATAAGACAGTAAATTAAGAATTAAACAAAAATTTAGGAAATATTGACCACAATAGAATTAGAGAATACGATGATATAAACGTTCTGTGGAAAACTATTAAAGAACAAATGAACAATGTAACGGAAAAACATCTAAAAGTAACACCTAGAAATAACAAACAGGAATGGATGACAGAAGAGATTTTACAATTAATGAACAAACGAAGAGAATCTAAAGGAAAAAATGACAAGGACGTAGAATACAAAAGACTAAATAGAATAATTCGAAAAAAAATAACCGAAGCAAAAGAGAAATGGCTGGAAACAAAATGCGTTGAAATAGAAGAACGGCAACAAAGGCACGATTTTTTTAATTTACATAAAAAGGTAAAAGAGTTTACATCGACTACCAAGAGAACGACTTTTCACACCATGCTGAACACGGATGACAAACTGCTAGAATCAACGGAAGATAAACTGAAAGAATGGGAAAACTATATTAAAATTCTTTTTCACGACATACGAGAAGAACCAAGATTGGAAAATAACAACGATAGGGCCAACAATTCTGAAATCTGAAATCATAAATGCAATTAATCATCTCAAAACAAATAAAAGCCCAGGTCCAGACGGAATATACCCAGAAACGCTCAAATTAATCAGCGAAGAAAATATCGAATTATTTGTCCTTTTATTCAATCGCATTTATGATACAGGTAAAATACCTAAAGATTGGCTGGAGTCAATATTCATCCCACTACCAAAAAAGCCAAACCCACAACACTGCAATGAGTTCCGTCTGATAAGCCTTATGAGTCATGCTGTAAAAGTCCTACTAAAAATCGTACATAATCGTATCTATAAAAAGTGCGAAACAATCATCGGAGACGATCAGTTTGGATTCAGAGCCGGCATGGGAACGAGAGAAGCCCTGTTCAGTTTACTAGTTCTCGCCCAAAAATGCTACGACCAACAGAAAGATATATTTATATGCTTTATAGACTTCGAAAAAGCATTTGATAGAGTAAGACACGACCTACTATTAGAACGTTTGCAAGAAGTCGGTTTAGATGGAAAATACATCAAATTCTTAAAAAACTTGTACTGGAACCAAAAAGCCAGAGTTAGGATCGAAGGTTCCACATCCGCAGAAGTAGAAATTAGGAGGGGAGTTAGACAGGGATGTGTTCTGTCGCCTCTGCTGTTTAATCTTTACTCCGAGTTTCTATTTAAAGAAGCATTGGAGGATTCCAAGGATGGAGTCAAGGTGAATGGCGTAAATATCAACAGTATCAGATACACCGATGATACAGTGTTAATTGCGGATTCCGACTCAGGTCTACAACGACTCATCGACAAGACCAACTCGACCTGTGAGCAATTTGGTATGAAAATAAACATTAAAAAAACCAAAGTGATGTCAATCCGAAAAAACCAAAACTTACCTCAACCTTGCACAATAAATGGGCACATCTTAGAACAGGTCAATAGATTTAAGTACCTGGGATGTTGGATCGATAGCAGCCTAAATCCTGATCAAGAAATAAGATCGAGAATAGAACAGGCTAGAAAATCTTTCGAAAAAATAAAAAAACTGCTTTGTGATTCTCGAATAAAACTCGAAATTCGACTACGTTTATCAAAATGCTACGTCTGGTCGACTCTTCTATATGCAGTTGAAACGTGGACCCTTAAAACATCAACCGTAAATAAATTGGAGGCCTTTGAAATGTGGATCTACCGGAGAATACTCAAAATTTCATGGACATCGCATACCTCAAACGAAGAAGTGCTGCATAGAATAGGCAAGGAAAGAGAACTTTTTAACACAGTAAAAGTAAGAAAAACATCATACCTAGGCCACATACTGAGAAATAATAAGTACCAATATGCCCAACTTATAGTGAAAGGAAAAATCGAGGGAAAGAGAGGCCTAGGAAGGAAAAGACTATCACGGCTCAGAAACATCCGACAATGGACAGGGCTAAATTTTGAACAGCTAATAAGAACAGCTGAAGATAGAGAAGAGTTTAAAATTGTAAGTAGCCAACCTCCATTGAGGAGAGGGCACTTTAAGAAGAAGAAGAAGAGAAAATGGGAGTGCGACAATGGGAATTACTGGCACAGGACCGACAAACATGGAAGGCAATAGTAAACGTGGCAAAGACTCACGAGTTGTAGCGCCATTGATGATGATGTTGATGATGATGATGATGATGATGATAAATCCATTATATTCACTCAAGCTTTTTAACAGGTTAAGTGCCCGGTATTTTTTCTATAAACTCAAAACATTGTGTAGGGGAGGGCGGGAGTAATGGCGTCACCTTAAAAGATCAGCATTTTTTGTGACTTAATTTTGAGATGAAAGAAATATGTAGCTATGCTAACGATCTAAGAACTAAATTTTTAACTTAAATTAGTTTTCAGAAATTTTTCATTCGCCTTGATTAAGCGACAATAAATGCAACAACACTTTTTTGTGTAAGGTGACGGCATTGCCCCAGGCCTAGGGGGTAATGGCGCCACCTACCAAACAGAAATAATGGATAAGACTTCTCTATAAAATATGTTCTAAGCAAATATCTTTATTGAAATTTTATTTGGAAACATAAAAAAATAACAGTATAATGAATGATAAATGAAAACATAACCCAAAAACAGCCTACAATTCTATTCACAGAAGTGACAAACATAATTTTTGGCACTGTCTTTTCCACTGCATTGAGAATGAGCCCATTTCGAGCAAAGTGTACAGCGATAACAAAGTTCAGTGTCTCAAAATTCTCCACAAATTAAACATTTCTCCTCATTGGCAAACACAGTGGGTAGATCTTCTGACGATGTTTCATCAAAATCGAATTTTGGTCTGATAGTTTTCTTTATTTTCTGTTTTTTTTTTTATTCTTAGAAAGCTCTTCTTCAGATATAAATGTCCTTCTATTTTGTTTAGTTTTTTTTTATTTTTTTCCAATATTTTTGTTATTTTCGCAATCTGTAAAATTTCGTTTCACTGCTTTCGCTTTTGTTTCAACTCTGCCCAATATCATCTGCCCACCTCTTCTGTGGTCTGCCTGCTCTTGGCCTGTTCTCTCTTGGTCTCCAGTTTGTTAATCTCTGTGTCCATTTTTCGGGATTATCTCGGGCAACATGTCCGACCCATTGCTACTTGAACCTTGCTATACGTTCTGCGACGTTTGAGTAATCTTTGTTCTTTCACGAATGTCGATATTTCGAATTCTATCTCTCAAACTAATCCCTAGCATGTGCCTCTTCATCGCTTTGTGGGTTGTATTGAGCTGCTTTAAGGTTTTCTTTGTAAAGGCCATGGTCTCCAGTCCATATGTAGTTACAGGCAAAATACATTTGTCATAAACTTCTTCAAGATAAAGCTTAGCTTGTCTACAGCTACCCAAGACAATTGTATGCGTCTTTTTCTTTCGGCTATTTGGTTTTCTTTGCCGATTTTAGTGGTATGTCCAAGATATATATAGTGCTCTACATTTTCAAGACTGACGTTATCAATAACAATATTTGTTTGCAATTGACTTATTATTTTTGTTTTCTGAAGGTTCATTTTAATACCTATTTTATTTGACTACTGATTTAATTCATTGAGCATTTGCTCCAGTTCCTTGATATCTTTACTAAATAATACTATGTCGTCCGCAAACCTTAAATGACTCAAACGTACACCATCAATGTTTAGACCTTTTTTTCTCCCAGTCGAGCTGTTTGATTATATTTTCCAATGCTAAGGTAAAAAGCTTTGGTGAAATAGTATCACCTTGTCTAATACCTTTACCAAGACGCATTTTTTCAGTTTTTTCGTTTTCATTGATTTTGATGAGGAATGTGGCTTGTTTATAAATGTTTTTAATAAGTGTAGTGTACCGTGAGTCTATTCAAACATCACTTAGGGCTGACAGAAAGGACCAAGTTTCAATACTATGGAAGGCCTTGTGAAAGTCAATAAATGTCATATGTAGAGGTACATTATATTCTGTGGTTTTTTCTACCATTGTTCTGATGGTTTGTAAATGATCGGTAGTACCAAATCCTTTTCTAAATCCTGTCTGTTCAACCGCTTGATATAAATCAAGTTTTTGTTTTTTGTGTTTTTGTGATATAAATCAAGTTTTTGTGTTATACATTTTATTATTCTTGTTAACAATTTGTATAAGTGTTACAAAAAACTTATAGATCTGTAATTTTCAATATTAGTAGTGTCTCAGTGTCTCATTTCTTGTATAAAAGTATTATTTCGGCGTTTGCCCACAGACTGGCGATTCTTTTTTCTGTTAGAATGTTATTCAACCAAACTTCCACAACCTCTACAACGATTTTGCCGCCCATTTTTAACATTTCAGACGTTATACTTTCCTTACTAGGAACTTTTTTATTTCTTATTTGCTGTAAGGGATGTCTAATTTCTGAAGAAGTTATTTTAGGGAGAGTTTCTGAGCCGACGTTTAGAATTGTTCTATGGTCTGTTCCGGGGTTCTGTATTCGCTCCGTGCGTGACTGACACGACACCTACCGCCTTTTTCTGACAATTTTGGAGTCCCAATTTTCAGGTTAAACATATGACATATGTTCGACATTGTTAAATATATGCGAAATTGACAATTATTAATAAATTAGTTTTTTAACTATATTTTTTCAGTTTATGTACAAAATAAATGTAGTATTAAAAACTGGGTTTCTCAAAATTCATCATAATATATCTTTTCAACTCCAAACGTAAGAGAAAGGGAAAAATCTAGTACTGACAAATCAAGTTTTTCACGCAAAAGAGCATATAATTAAAAACAATAATAATAAAAGTTATGATATAAAAGCTAAAGTCATCTGCAGTTAGCTTGAAGCCTTATGAAATATCATTCAAGGTAAATTATTTTAATTTTTCCTATTTCAATTGCGTAAAAATGAAATTATGTGATATTTACTTTTTCATATTAATAGCAGGAATTTATCTTTTTCTTTTCTCTAATTTATATGTAATCTTTGGGAACCTATAAAAACTACACTCACTGTTTTTGCTATTATTAGCACAATTAAATACGCAACATGTATTTGCACACATTTTTGATAAAATTTATGCGTAAAAATATTTTGTCCAATATTCCAATTTTGTCATATTTCGTCGCTATGCACGCTGGCGTCGTTTCAATGTACCCCTACCATGGTCACGCACGGAGCGAATAGTAGATGTAAAAAATATTCTCATAGAACGTTTGTATTTCCTTGATTATTTAAGTTTTTTCCGTCACCGTATTCCCCTGTTGGTTTTTGATTTTAGTTATCTTTGATTCTCCTTTAGCCAAATTTGATTTCAATACTCTCATGTTGCTATTGTTATCGATGGTTTGCAATATTTGTTTTGTTAATAAAAAATATTGCAAACTATCGAAAACAATAGAAACATGAGAGTAATAATAAATAAATATCCATTATTAAGTACTATCTTACATTCTTTACATTCTTCTTTCAGTTATAACGCAGTAACCAAAATACTTACATGTATGGCCGCTAATAAAATTCCCGTAGCTAACGAAACGCTCTGTTCATTGTAATAATGCATCTTCTTCTTTCCATCTGGTCTCCAACTGTATAGTTGCTTGAAAACTAGAATGAGATGAGGGGCTTCTGTAAGATACTCTTTCAACCAGTTCGTCTTGAAAGGTTTTAAATCAGTAGTCCACACCTTTCCCATTCGCTTCTTATAGTTCAATTCCTCTTCGGCTTCGACTATCTCTCTAATTTTTTGTTTTATTTCAGGAGAGCTCACTACGACGTAAGTCCAGGGTTCAGTATGGGCACCGCTAGGAGCTGTTCCTAAAATAGTAAATGGTTTATAATATAATTGATTTTGACTATTTTTTGTCAGTGCGAACTCTTATGCTTACAAATGTATACTCTTAGTAAGAAGCTATTTACTTAACCCTTAACTGGTGACCCTACTTTTAATTACATAAATGGTGACCATGAGTCTGACAGACTCCTGGCCAAAAAAAGCTGTTTTTGCAAAACTGGCACCTCAAAAATGCAATAAAACAGTTTTTAACAAATAAAACAATATTGTAATGTCATTTTTATTTAGTGAAAAAGAAAAAAATCAAACTGTAGGACTTATAACAAAAACAGAAAAAATGGTAACATGTTTTATAACACAAAATTTTTAAAGTCATATTCCAAAAAAATTAAACATATACAAACAAATATAATATATGTATGTTTAAAAATAGGTACATTTTACATAAAAAATTGTTAAAAACAACATAATTGCAATTTGCACAAAACCTGCAAATCACTAAAAACGTTAAAAATCTATTCTGTCCTGGTACAATTTATACAAATTTTTCGAGAACATTGCAAACATATGGGTTTTTGACAAATTGTGCATAAATATGCAGTCTTTCTTCTTAATTTGGATGGACAGATGTAGCAATATTTTCTTATTTCAAGCTTTTCTTCTCCGTTAGCCTTATTTTCGGGAATATCAAGGATACTTCCGATCAGTTCTTTCAGCTGCCTTTGAAATGTTGGCATTTCATACCTTCTATGCAAATGTGAGGAAACGAGTTCATCGGCCAGGGTTTCTATAAATTTGAATCTAGTCCAATTATTTTCGGGAATCGAAATAAACATAATGTATGAATTTATTCCACATATATCTACTATTTTATAAAAAATAGCCTTGGGCCATCTACGTGTTCTGCGGTTACAGGAATATTTTACACACTTTTCATCCATCGCGTCTACACCCCCTTTGGTCAAGTTGTAAAAAGAATTTATTTCTGGTAGTCCATTATCTGCATCTACTTCTATGGAATGATGCACGGAAGAAATTAATATCACAGCTTTATTTTCTTAGTTGTACGGGATAAAAAGTGTTAGGTCTTTGGTAAATCCATACAAAGTGACGCCTTCATTACGATTTGGTCGCGGAAGGAACTGTGGAGGAATTTCTTTTTTATTTCTTCGCATTGTGCCAACGTAAGTGAGTTTATGTTGTTGTAGATGATGTACTAAATCAACTGTACTAAACCAGTTGTCGCCAGTTACATTTCTATTAGTATTGTAAAGATGTTTGACTAATCTTATAACTGCTTGAGTAGGTATGCTCATTCTTCTTTCTTCATTAGTGAGGCTAAATCCATCTGAACCTTTCCCAGCATAAATGTAAGCATTATGTAAATACCCAGTTCGTGCATCAGTCATACATAAGATTTTTATCCCATATTTACAGGGTTTGCTGGGAATATACATTTTAAAGCGACATCTGCCTCTGAAGCCTACCAGCATTTCGTCTACACACACATTTTTCCCAACCGTATATACATCTTTTGAATTGCGTACAAATAAGTCAAAGAATTCTTGGATAGCAGCAGCTGAATTATCCCTTGCTCTTTGTTCTCGGTCCGAGGCATCGTCAAACCTTAAGGCGGCCATCAGGGTCAGGAAACGTTTCTGCGACATAACTGCTCTAAATATAGATCGTCCTTTCAGCAAACAAACTTCGTATATCCTCATGATTTGATTTATAAATAGAAGTATAAAGAAGCAGTCTCAAGAAAGCTCTCAATTCTATTTCATCAGTATCAGCCAACTCAGATTTTTTATATTGTTAATAATTTGGCCGAAAAGTTGCAGGTTTTTAGTTAGTTCTCTTAACAACAAGACTATACAAATCTGGTGAAAACAATTTATTAAAATAATAAACGGGACTCGTTGACTTTTCTACTTTTGAACGGATTGATGGGAGTACAACAATATTGTGAGCAGGCGTACGGACGTTTCTAGTTGGCTCCTTTTTACTTCACTTATGCCTATTCTTTCCATAGTAATAATTGCTGGAATTGGCACACTCTTCTTCATCTTCGCTAGATATCATTTCTGAGTCTTGTTGCTGTTCATTTTCACTTAGTTCTTGTTCACTGTCCGTAAAATGATCACTTTCTATGTAATTTCCTTCTTCCACAGTTCCACATCATCATCACTAATGTCACTGTTCGCCTCATTATACCATTTTGTGCACACTTCTTCGAAATCATCGTCGTTTGTTGTTTAATATTGTTTCCATAACGTAATAAAAACGATATTAAACTAATTACGCCAGCCTTCAAGAAAATACATATTTGAAAAATGCGAAAAATAAGCTGTAACGAATAAACCTTGCAAATAGTTATAATGCAACCTGTAAATGCTAAACTAAAATGTTTTGTTACTTTATAACATACCTGCGGTCTTAATGATATTATGAATGATATCTACTGGAACTGTTTCGTTGCTAAAATGTCTCACAGTTCTCCTTTTATTCATTAGCTTAAAGAACTCTTCAGATCTGGTTAAAGAGTCGTCAACAGGCAGTTTAACGAATTCTAAAGGCACGTGGTTTAAATTTTTGGGAAGGGCTGGTAACAAATGGTCGTCATCTTCTTCGTCGATGGATGATGTGGACGACGACGAAGACAGGGAATTAACTAAAATTGATAATAAATAATTACATACTTATATTGGTGTGTAAAAAGTATAAAGTGAAGAAATATAGTAAATAATTTACAAAATTAACCTTAACAATAGGCAACCAATAGTACATTCATGAAATGGTACAATGTGGAATCAATTTTTTATTTTTTAAGCATACATTAATTAAAAGATATATACAAAATAAAATTTTTAAGCATGCAATTCGCAAGTAAGATGTTAGTTGTGTATTATCCTCCTGCTAAAATATTTAAAAATGAAGATTTCACTAATTATTTCAATACGCTTGGTTTTGGTTCATCGTTTCATTTTAGCACATACCTTAGATACCTTAGATATTATTTTAGATGGAGATTAATAATATCATGCTGAGGAGAGCTTATAAAAAGCATACATTACAATAATGTGTATCCAATACACTGGAAAACTAAAATACTGAATTAAGAGTAAAAATAAAATAACTATCTCGTTTAATTTTGGAATAGTAAATGAAATTACTAAAAACTTTTTAAATATAAAACTTTTCTTTAACCTTTCTTTTCTTATAATAGGTACACAATTCACTCGTATTAAAAAAATGTAATAAATAATTAAATAAATTGTCCTTAGCTATAGGCAACCAATAATACATTAATGACACTATAAGGGAAATATTTATGTACGCATGCAAAAGATACAAACTGTCTGTTGTGTCCCTGGTAAATTTATTAAAGGGGAAGATTGAACTAATATTTGCTTTAAGCTTGATAATCGTATCATGGCAGAAAGTGATTTGAATGCAAACCATATAAGATGCAGATTCAGATTAGTAATATCACGCTGAGGAGAACTTATAAAAAGCATAAATGATAATAATTTGACTCCAATTTTCACTACATAACCAACATACAGGAATTAGTATACTTCATGATAAAATAAATTAAATACGAAACCATCCTTTAAACTTTCTTTGGATAATTTACCAATATTCATTGATGTAATAGAACATGCTAGTCATCATTTTCTTTGACTTTAGCGATATACCTGCTCTACAGCTAGCCTGTTCTTTGGCCCGAGACCACTTTATTCTCCCTCAATAAAGTTCTACAGACAAACATTTTTCGACAAGTTCTGACAACCCTATAATACAGTGCGCGACAATTTGATAAGGGTCAAAGTATTATTTTACGCCAGAAATAGTCGAAGTTTGTTAAAATTTAATATAATTAAAATAATATAATAATATAATAAATAATATTAATAACCAGACTTTCTTATCAATTTTAAATGAAATAAAATAATTTTGTTATTGTGGCTATCCCTTTTTTCTTTTATTTTACAATCGTCAGCCAAAACTTGAATATTAAAATGGTACACCTAAGTCTCCTAATAATATAAAAGATGTTGCCCAAACACAAAAGAGGAATACTGTAACCTTTAGAAGGGAGTCCATTAGAAAGTGGTTGGAAAATTACAGATTCAAAGCGACAGAAAGGATGTTGATTGATCTATAAAAAAAAAATAGATGTATAGACTGAAACATGCGCAGTTGGCACGACGTGTCAATTGGCTAACAAAATAATACAGAGAGATCCAAGCCTGCCTGGAGGGATTACTGCAAGGAAACTCCTCACCGCTGAAATTTATTTTAAAGAGATCCACAGTCGTAGTAGGAAACCTTATCAAAGCCTCAGATACTCTCACTAAGGTGGTCCTGGTTGAGCCCTCCGATTTCAAATTGGAGAGGAGTGTTTAACGTTTATATCAAGATCGGTGCCCAGAATTAGACCAACTGGACGAAAATTTTGATGTCCTCGAAAATATGACTTCCTTCCAGTCTAAGGCCTCAGTGGATTTGGTCAGATCAAGGTTAAGATCTCTGCAGGCGCACAGGCACTCTGTGACAGGCTGGTACAAATTAAAAATGAGATAGATGATTCTCGCAACTTGGCAAACCAAGTCCAAGATGTGTCTGACCACACGTGTGAGGAATTTATGGGTGCCTATGGAGATACCGGTAAAGCAAGACATGGTGTTACCACTGAAGAAAGGCATGATCTACTCACGCTTCTCGATGACTACTCACTGACCCTCACCATCCTGGCCTGTATCAAAGACGCACCAGGGTTGGCATCCGTCTTTCGAAGGAAGTTCGGTCGAGTTGCAGAACTTCAATGCCAAGTCCAAGCTCCCGGAAAAGCCCTGAAACTCCAAGATAGAACACGTTACCTTTTCTACCTGGTAACAAAAGGCACTGCCCGTGACCAACCTACCTATCGAAATGTATGAGAAGCCTTACTTCAATTAAGAGAGCACGTACCGACGTGCAAAAGTTAGCTATGCCAAAGTTGGAGTGCCGCCAATTAGATTGGAGGTTTATCCCAAATATAGTGGAGGAGATATTTAAAGACACCGAAGTCCAGGTGTTTAGTCTGTTGCAATCCGCATAGTTACTGGTGCGGAGAGAAAAACCGTCCCTTGCCATTTTTATACAACTGGAAGTTGTAAAAGAGAGTCCAGTTGCCGATACCAGCATACCGTTCCAGTATATATTAAGAGGGGGGCAATGTTACGATAAATATGTCTCATAAATATTCTTTTTAATTCTGATATGTTCTAGATTTTACCAGCTGGCAAAAATTCTAGGTAATACCTACCTGAATCGATCGGTCTGCTACGATTTGAACGTTTCGGAAGCAGGTCGAATGAAAATCAGTATGGCGTGACCTTCTAATCTTTTCGCCAAGGGTCAGGAAGGTCGACAAAATTCTAGATTAACGGAATTTCATATTTAAAGAGGAGTTTTGTTGTAAACAGGGTTAGTCGGAAGATAATACCGCTTCGAGTTTTAA
The DNA here is from genome assembly GCA_918026665.1 of Diabrotica balteata. Classification (NCBI taxonomy): domain Eukaryota; kingdom Metazoa; phylum Arthropoda; class Insecta; order Coleoptera; family Chrysomelidae; genus Diabrotica; species Diabrotica balteata. The sequence continues at coordinate 16,346,551 of OU898284.1, read as the reverse complement.
ATGTAATGCTCGTATTGTAAATAAATTATGTAATTATTAGTGTGACATAAATTAGTACAAATAAAGACTTTAAAATAACTTGTAAGTGTTATAAATGTAGAACTTTTGATAATACATAGACAATAAATTAGACTTTAATAAAAATACAACAGTATGTTAAGTTTGTTTTGTAGTTCCACTGAAAGTGGAATGGTTTCTAGGCGATGGATGTAACTATGAAAAGCTGCGTATTTGTGTGACATGGGGTAGTTAGATGAGAATGGTATTACGTGGTCAGTCTGTGTGGGTTTCCTATAGATACTGAAGTCAAAGTGGTCATTTAATCTGGTAATGGTAAGATCAAGAAAATTAATTGACATGGATGATTCTAGTTCCAGGATGAACTTGATATTGATGTTTTGAATTGAATAAAAATTTAAAGTGCATTTGTTGAATTGCCCCATATGCTTACGCCATAGTTTAGGTGAGAGTGGAATAAAGAAAAATATGTAATTTTTAATCGATTATTTATGGTTATTCCCAATAGTTTACCAGTCTCTTTGTTATCTGGATCATTATGTAAATTACTTGCAGATATAACCAAATTTTGCGTTTTATCAGAGTTAAGTTTTAGTTTGTTTGCAGCAAACCATGAGCTAGATTGAGTAGAAAATTCCTAATGAGACATTTTTAAATCATCATTATTTTTTTCCTGATACAACTTATGTGGTATCATAAGTTGTATCATGTATTTGTATTTGATAAGGCAAATCGTTGACATAAATAATAAACCAAAGAGGTCCTAAGACCGAACCTTGTGAGACTCCATATTTTAACGGATAGAAAATTGGAAAGATGACCTTTAGACACTACCGCCTGGCGTTTGAAACATAGATAAGAATTTATAAGCTTAAGAGGGATATTTCTGATTCCATAGTATTTTAATTTGTGGAGCAAAATGTTGTGAAACGCAATCAAAGGCCTTCGATAAGTCGCAAAGAGAAATTGCTATGCGATTGCCGCGTTCAAGCCCTTCAATTACCTCGCTCACAACATTAAATTTTGCTAAAGTAATTATTTGAGTCAAAATAAGAATAAAATTGTTGTTTGATTTTCAATTACTTTGCCAAAAGTATAAACAATGCTGATGGGTCTGTAATTGTCAGTTTTTGAGGAATCACCTTTTTTGTAGATTGGTGGTACTTAGAGTATTTTAGTACTTCTGGAAATACACCAGTTAATAGAATTAAATTAATAAGGTGAGTGAAAGGTGTTAAAACTATTTCTTCTTCTCGTGCCACTCCTAGCGGAGATTGGAAATCATCATGGTCACTGCGACTTTGTTAGCAGCGCGCCTAAAAAGTTCAATCGAACTACATCCGAACCATTCACGTAGATTACGAAGCCACGATATTTTTCTTCTTCCCACACTTCTTTTGCCCTTAATTTTGCCCTGCATGATGTTTCTTAAAAGTTCGTACTTTTCACCTCTCACAATGTGCCCCAAGTATTCCATCTTTCTAGTTTTTATCTCATTTAGAATTTCGCATCTTTTGTCTAAAGTTTGGAGTACTTGCGTGTTAGTGACGCGGTCCATCCATGATATTCTGAGAATGCGCCTATAGCACCACATCTCGAAAGCTTCGATGTTTTTTATGGACAACTGTTTTAGTGTCCAAGCCTCAACTCCATATAACAGGGTAGAAAAGAAATAACACCGCAGCATTCGTATTCGTAACTTTATATTGATATCACGATTGCAAAAGAGTTTGCGCATTCTATTAAAGACTGATCTAGCGATTTCTATTCTACATCTAATCTCTTTTGTTTGATCAGTATCGTCTGTGATCCAAGCACCTAGATATTTATAACAGGGCACACGCTCAATCGTTGTATTGTCTATTACAAGATTAGCTCTGATGTTCTTTGATTTCGTGATTACCATAAATTTAGTTTTTTTCAAATTAATTTTTAAGCCGTAACTGTTACAGTATATATTGAGACTTTGAACGAGATGTTGTAGTTCTACTAGCGTTCCCGTTAGGAGAACTGTATCGTCAGCATATCTTATATTGTTGATCGTCTCACCATTTTATTATCAGACCAAGATCTTCTTCCTCGAGTGCTTGTTCACAGATAGCTATTATAATAAATAATAGCTATCTGTGAACTATTTGGTAAGTTTCTTTTAAAATTCCGCTATTAAATGAAGAGGACATCGACATTAATAGTGGAAATATATGTAATTATATTTTCTGCAATTGTAGTTAAAAGTTGATTTATTTCGTCTGAAGATAGATCAGGTTGTACCGAACTGGATCTTGTGTTAGTCAGGGGTGAATGCGGCGCATATAATCTATACTTTGGATGCTATATCCTAGCATTTGTTCCTTTCCGGACTAAAGACACCTTCCCTAGTCGGTTTAGAATCTCAGTCCAATAAAAAAGTGGTCAAATCTGAAGAACACTAATCAAATGCTTATGGGAGGATAAATATCGATATGAACTAAGCAGCTACATGCAACAACTAGTTAATTATAAATAAATTTCTTTAAATATGTAATGTTGTTGAATAAATATTATTTACAATTAATACACCTTTATAATCTATGGATGTTTCTAACTAGAGTAGACGTCCCGTCTTTTAAAATTAGTTTATGTTACAAAATTATAGAAACAGCAACAATATTCAATATTTTCACTTTTCACACATGCAAAAATCTCACCCATTAATTTCTTTTCTTTTTTTGGCACAATAAAGGACCTGTAAGAAAATACATATTTTGTAAATATAAAGTTTTAAGGTGATTGAAAGTTGATTGAAGATTGATTAAGGTAGTTGAAATGTTCTACAAAGATTTGATAACAGCATTAGAAAGAAATTGTAATCATAAGTAAATGTAAATTTGTAATCATCATCAATCAGCCAATCGCGTCCACTGCTGGACATAGGCCTCCCTCAGTTCTTTCCAGTGTTCTCTACACTGGGCCGCTTGTAGCCAGTTTTCCCGCTACACGTTTTATATCATCGGTCCATCTAGTCGGTGGTCGTCCTCGGCTTTTTTTATAGTTTCTGGGCCTCCATTCCAGATTACAAGTTTGTAATCATAATCATGAGTAAATACTCAAATGTTTCTGATATTTAACCAAAGTTAATGTAATATATTAATTTTGGTTAAATATCAGAAACAGTTGAGTATTTACTGATTACAAATTTAAAAAAATGTTAAAACTGCTCTCCTTAAAAAGTAAGAAAATGGACATAGTGTCCTTTATCTCCGAGGTACGGATATATTGTTACGAACATGCATTCAGCGTGGCCCGCCTAACGGTCGCATCTCGAAGCACCGAGAAGTTTCGGCGATAAATCGAACGCTGTAAAATTCCACCCGTCAAATAACGAATTAGAGGTGGGACTACTCCCGAATATTCTCAAACATAATACTTTTGGTATATATATATATATATATATATATATATGTAACGAAATTAGGAGTTAAGTTTAATCGATAAGATAGTAGCGAACTGTAAAGTTATAAATAAATATATTTATATAAATTCGAACCGCTCGTTTTATTTAAAAACGGTACAATATATACGATCGAGGGATTCCCCAAAAAGCATAAACGAAACGGAATGCTAACTTTGAAAGATTTAATTCCATAGTTTTTTTTATTTAAGTCAAAAAAACGATGGTACGTAATCTACCCCCCTCGCCCCGCCCCTATAATGCACCTTTGCATTTTTCAGGACTTCCCCCCAAATTGCGTCAGAGAAAAGGGATAACCATAACTTCTTCTTCTTAAGGTGCCGTGCATTTCTGCGTAGGCGTCCACCGTACATCGTCTTGTCAGGTGAGATATTAAATATTCAGGATTAAATAATTCTGTTTTTAGCAGCATTGCGAAGCATTTCATAGCTGTGTAGATTCCTGTCCATTGTCGAATATTGCGCAGCCATGACATTTTTTTACGTCCCAGACCTCTCCTACCCTCTATCTTCCCTTCGAGTATCAGTTGCTGAAAAGTGTATCTTTCTTCTCGTAATATGTGCCCCAAGTATGCAGTCTTTTTACTTTTTACATAACTAAAAAGTTCCCTATCCTGTAAGCCCGCTCTTCTGAGTACTTCCTCATTTCTGACCCTGTCCGTCCATGATATTCTAAGCATTCGACGCAGGCACCACATTTCAAACACTTCAAGTTTGTTAATGGAACTGGCCCTTTAACGTCCATGCTTTCATTCCGTACAGGAGAACAGGCCACACGTAACACTTAAGCACCTTGTATCGGAGGTTGAAGTCCAATTTACGATCAGTCAGAAACTTACGAAGCCTCAAAAAGCATTTCTGGTTTGTTTCAACTCTGCTCTTTATTTCATTCTCGGGGTCTCAACCCTCGTTCAGCAAACAGCCCAAGTATTTGAATTGCCTGACCTGTTCGATTTCTTCTCCAGAGACATATATCTTTGCGTTGGGGTAATCATTTCTATTTATAATCATTGTTTTTGTCTTCTTGATATTTATTTTCAAACGCCGAGCTTCACTTGCAAGAGTTAGATCATTTAAAAGGCGTTGAAGATTTTCGATGTTATCTGCCACTATGGCTGTATCATCGGCATACCTGATGTTATTAATAAATATGCCGTTAGCTTTAATACCCTTATTAGACTCTGCCACCGCTTCTGCGAAGGCTTTTTCTTCGTATAAATTGAACAGCATTGGAGACAGTATACAACCTTGCCTTACTTCTTTTTTAATGGAAAAATCTTCTGTTTCGTTGAAATTTTGAAGACGTACTGTTGCTATCTGGTTCTAATACAGATTGCGATAATTCTTATATCCTTGGCACCCAATCCCAACTCTTGTAGGTATTTTATCATCAATTCGAGTTTTACATTATCGAATGCTTTCTCGTAATCGATAAAACAGACAAAAACATCCTTTCTTTGATCTAAACAATCCTGTATTAATGTTTGCATAGTAAAGATCGCTTCTCTCGTGCCAAGTCCATTTTTGAAACCAAACTGACTCCATCCACTGACCTCTTCATATTTTTTAAACAATCTAGTGTGAAGTATTCTCAGAAAAGTTTTAAAAAGTGACTCATTATGCTTATTAGTCGTTGGTTCTTGCAGAAGTTCGCACGTTGGTGTTTTTGATAGGGCGATAAATGTAGATCGAAGCCAATCTTTTGGAATCTGGTCCGTATCGTAGATGTCGTTAAAGCGCTTGACAATAATGTCTAGGTTTTCTTCATTAATTAACTTGATTGTTTCTGCATATATATCATCTGGTCCTGGGGTTTTTTTACTTTTTAATAGTTTGATAGCGTGTACAATTTCAGCTTTCAAAATACTTGGGCCATACAAGTGGTCTCCCAGTTGTGGTGGTTTTTGTGTTCTGTCATCATTGAACCAATTGGCTGTGTACATTTTTCAAGTATTAAGTATATCGCAAGGTCCGGGTGAGTGACTGGGGTTATGATAGGTTTAACTTTAATTTTTGGGGAGGTTTAATCAGATAGGTCCGGTTGGTGTTACACTTTTGTGTAGCGGTCACTTGTAATATTGGGTCAAGAAGAGTTTAGTGTAATCAGGAAATTAGACGAGGTAGAAGCGTGTTTGGAGTTAGTTTGGGAGAACCGTGTATATTTAGGGTAAAACTAAGTGGGGGTCGGAATAATCGTCTACATATGACCTCGTTGGTTACAAGCTGATAAGTTGTTGGAGGATGAATAAAAATGTAGGTTGGTGGGTCAGATATGTTTTATTGGTGGGGTTGATAATATGAAAAAGTTGAATGTTATGGTAATTAGGGAATTCTTAATTAAGCTGGTGAATAGTGTGTTAAAGTGGGGTTGTGAAGATGTTCATTAACGTGGTTATCGGTGTGTGTTTGAAGTTGGTGGAAGTGTGGAAGGATGGGGGGATGGGAAGGTAGGGGTAAGAAGGGTGTGGGTAGTATTGGATGGGGGAAGTGAATTGGAGGAGAAAGGTTGGATGTTAAGGTGTTTTGGTAGTGGTTGTGGTGGTGTTGTTAGTTTTTTTTGGAAGTTGTTGGGATATGTTGAAGTGGGGGAACGATGATATTGAAAGGTTGGAATAAGTTTGGAACTTTCTTAGGGGGGGATAGTTTAATTGTGTAGGTTATTTTCGGGTTTTGGATGGTATTATCTGTTGATATATATGAAAATATGAGGTGAGAACGATAAATAGTCAATGTTGGAACTTAATTATAAGGTTATTAAGAAGGATAATTGGGGGAGGAAAGAGTAAAGTACCAGTTATATTCGAATTCCCAGTAAATGATCGTATGTTAATCATTTGGGTTTACATAAGGACTACGTGTTTCAACTAATCTCGTACTGTAGTTATATATAGTTTTGTACGATTAGAATAATCAATATACATTTTTTAACTGTTCCGCCACAAATGAGTTAAAGAATCTCCGCTGTTTGATAATCCAGACTTGAGAACTTAATGAATAAAAAGTTGAACAATTATTTCATAACAATTTAAAATAGAAAATACTGTTGTGTGTTCTAACATTTATGTTAGCATGTACTACGATTTGCAAACATTGCGAGAGAGAGTTTATTACCAATCAGATAAAGATACATAATAGTAAACTTCAGCAACAAAAAGAAATCATTTTATTATAATAAGAATTTTTTCGCAATGAAATGACTGTTTTAGTTACAAATCTGAGAATAAACTTGACCTATTTGTCTAATTTTGTAAAAGGTGGGTTGGGGTTATGTTATGGTTGTGCGTGGTGTTTAATGTCCTTCATTATATGTCAAGAGTGTTGGTGATGTTTAAGGAAAAATTCTGGAGTAAAATGGAGTTAGTTGTTATGTTGTTTAAAGGTTTGGGGGGGAGTTGTTTTATGATTAGGTGTTTTACTTAGTTTGTTATGGGTATTTGGGAGGAAGTTCCCTGTTGGTAGTAGTAAAGTTATTTAAATGGGGGGTGCTATGAAAATAGTGATGTTAGTATTTTTGGGTGATAGCCGTTTATAATCGACCTCGGAAATTGATATGTCAGTTTAAATGATCTTCAAAGGGTATTTGTTGGGTGTTCGTCGTTCGGGGTAGCTGTTTTGTATCAGTTTTTAAAGAAATATATTTAGATTAATATTTATGTAAGATATTTAATGAATAGTTTTAGTGAGAATATTAGGATGATTTTTTTATTATTGGTTAGTTTAAGAGTTAGTGTTTACATATATGGAATGATTATGAATAGGTGTGCGTTTATATAAAATGAGTGCAGATATTTTGTTACGTAAAAGAATATTATATTCTGAATACACTGTCGAGACATAAATTATACAAACTTGGGCAACAACTTATGTAAATTAAAGGTCAGTTTTATGGGCTTTTTTTGATATCTGTGTGTTGAAAAGGGAAAATGCAATAAATATGGGAGATGGGATGGGAGTAGGCAATTGCCCTTAGACCAAAAAACTTGGGGACAAAAAATTAATTGCGACTGTCTAGGGCTTGGCCCATGCAGATAAAGCATAAATAAGAGAGCCTGGGACACTCAGTCGAGCCAGGAACGGTCTATATAAGACGATTTAGTGATAGGTGAGGGTGTGTTTGTGTAGTACAAAATGAATTCAAGAAAAAGAAAATTGATTCAAAATTGTTTAGCTACAGCTTCAAATGCATTTGTAACTGAAGTCGCTGAAGCTATCGATGATGAGGTAAACAAACAAAGAAAAGAGTGGATAAGAGAGTGACTTTGAAGAAGGAATACACACGGGTCCTCAGCTCTTCTGGTAAGAGAACTAGACTTAGAGGGTGAGTTGGAATATAAGAAGTGTCCGACGAGAATCGTAGAGACCGATTCCTTCAAAGACGAGCGATGCAAGCGTGCGTTCCCCCACTGGCCATAACGCCAAACACATGCTTTCGGGCCATGGGGATTAACGTAGACCGTCACATAAAAATGGCAAAATCGGGCAAAAATTTTCAAATTTAGGAAAAAAATGCCAATGATCGAACCTTTGTAATAGCTCAAACATATTCAGAATTTCAAATAAAAAAAATTTGGCCCCGGGTTCCGCAAGAATATAGTCCCATGGTGGCACTGTACGTGTTAAAAAAATAGACCGCATTCAATACCACGGTATAAAATACGATGATTTAAATAGCTATTTTACTTAAAAGTTGTACTTTTTAACATGTCACTTTTACCATCTAAACTGATAACCATTATGATTCCAAAGTTATTAAGACTTAAACACAAATTTAAAAACTAATTCTTATTCTGTGCTTAATATTTTCCAATCCTGATTTATATAAAAAAATATTTTTAAAATTATCTTTAAGCTTGGGATTTATGTACGAAATATTACAAACTACTACGCGTATCAAGAACAACCGATTTTAAATATATAAAAATTTGCATTTATTTAGAAACACAGGAAAATATTCTACTTACGTTCAAACGAAGATCTACAATCATCATCTTTCTTCTCCATTCCCATTTTGTCCTTTTTTCTGCTGTTTATTGAAAAATACATACCCACCCCTTACTACTAAATAAAGGATCAAACCCATCACAAAATATTGCCAGTACAATTCGAAAACATTTTGATATCTCGGACGAGGTCGTGACTGTGAATCACTTGACGATTTTGCAGTATATAAACATTGATATCGCTATATTCGACCTATATTCTTCGACTAATAACCTAGATTAATATATTTTAAATCGTATGTAAAAAAAGTTTTAGGAGTGTCTATGTAACATTTACTGTAATGTGTGGCAGAAGGGAGGAAAGGAGCGTCCCTTATTTCAATAATGACTGCTTTTATAGTATATGCGTGTTGTACCATAAATAAATCGATGTTGTACAAAAAGAAAATAAATTCAATGTGAACTTGAGTGGTAAATTGTTTCGATATATGTACATACAGAGTGAACACTATATTTATCATATTAAAAATTGATTTGTTTTTCTGTATTCTTGATATAAGTTTCAAGTTCAAATATTATATAATTATCATTATAGTTATTTGTCTACATTATCATAGCCCACCTAAAGTTTCCTTTAAGTGGAGGGGTTTGGTTGGGCACCGAAATTTTTTTATGCTACCTCCACCATTTTAAGTCCTTAAAATTTGTAAATAACTGTCGGAAAATGGTCCTGGGTGGGGGTTTAACCCCCCAAACCCTCCTTCTCTGGTGCGCCACCGTAGATTATCACAACGAATATTTATTATTCCTATTATTAATATAGTCATTACTCTATTTTATATGGGGTTGCCCTTATAAATATTCTAACGTGCTTTAAAACAAGATGATCGTTTCTAATTTGTATTGGAGACTATTTATTTTTAAGCTTACAGTGCGATAATATCTTATCAACTAACTCCCTCTTAGATCTAGCGTCCTGATCAGCAACTCTATAAGTGCCCCGATGGCGGAACCTACATGCGTTTCCAGCTCTGCATAACCCCTCAAGAAGAAATAACAGTCTACTGACTTTAAAGGCACGATCTCTTCAGGTTAATGCAACATTAGAGATTTGAATTGCGGGATCCAGCGTTTTTTTTTATATGCCGGATCCAGCAGCGCAGATCCACAAACGTGTCAAATTCGAAATAAGTTACTTCATGTCTTCATTTGCCTCTTTATTCAAAGCCGTGGTCGGCAACTTGCCATTCTATCACGCTAGCAGCTATGACATGCCACAAGTGCGATTGAACTGCAACATCGCGTCGATCTCTCTCTACCCATTGACTCTTAGACCTCTTTTATTTGTCTAATAGTTTAGTCGACTTTCGGCTCTGGCTAGTAAAAGTTTTTCACCCGCCTAATAAGTGCCTATCTCAATCTGATGTAGTGCCGTGTGTGTTGTTTGGAAACTGAATGACTCACCGATTTCACAGCAATTTTTCGCCAACAGCCTTTTTTTCCTTGCGGTGGACATAATCTCTAGGTCTAGCTTCATGTGAAATCAAATAGTAAAAAATTTTTCTTGTAGTTTATAGATCTGGCTAGTGAATACATGAACAAATTAAAGAAAAAACGAAATTTGAAGGTTCTACATAGGAGATTTAACCCCATTTTCGACTACAACGTTTTACTCATTTTTTCAAATTTGCCCATTTTCAATAGTTTTTTTTGTATATAAAATAAAAACGACTTGACCTAATAAAAATACTCGTTCTATTCACTAGCTAGAGGTACAAACTACAAGAAAATTTTTTACTTTTTTGATTTCAGATGAAGCTAGACCTAGATATCATGTCCACACCCCGCATTAAAACGGCTGTTGGCGAAAAATGTACTGTGCAATTAACAAAAAGGATTAATTTATTGGCTGAAATTCTTTTTTCAGAGGTACTTCAAGTACTATACTTGTCTTAATTACAAATAAAAATAATTTTAGTTTTTGAGATATAATTTTTTAAAAAGTCCCGTTTTTTTTATACCCTCACGGCCTATGTAACCCCTTAATTTTTAGTTTTTTTTTTTCAATCAACACATACAAGAAATTATAACTCGTCATGATAAAGAAACAATCTATAAAGAAAATCCACAAAGGGAAAAAATTCCTGTAGCTGGCTGTATACCACGTATAACAAAAGAGGTTAGTCTTTGTAAAGGGTATATTTATTTAAAAAAACCCTTAAAAGGCCACATCAATAAAACAAACGTTTTCGGACCACACAGTCCCATCATCAGGTTTTAAAATCGAAAAATGCCTAAAAATAAGTATAAACCATTTAGTTAAAACAAACGAGATTGTGAAAATTTGACTATGGTTGAAAAGCAAAAGAATGTTACACTTACTAGTCACAATGCCTGAGCCACCAAAATACTAGGGTAAAAACCCTTTAAATTACATTTAGTTATGAAAGATTGTACATTGTGTTGTAAAATAACTGTGATGTTCAGTATTAAATTAAATTTGACTAGAGTAACACATGACTCAGTCGAAGTTCCAGAGCCGGTAAGAGAGAACCTCTACACGCGGAGAACAGCTGGAACTGATTGACAAATACTTATGAAGGATGACGAAAACAGAATGTCAATGAACAATTTTGAATGATTTAAAAAATAACAACAATCTAGTGTTGGATTTAAAAAACTTTTTTGTATTTATAATTTAGGGTATAAAATATGTGAAATCAATGATTTTTATAGTCATGATTAATAGAATGACCTGTGCCTTAGGCAACTTATGTTGCTTTTCGTCGTATGGAATGTGGTCTAAGTGTATTTTAATGTTGGGTTAGCTTATATAATAGAAATTTATCCTTTTATGTTTAACACATCTAGACAAGGTAAAAATTAAATAACAATATTTGAAGCTAATAATCAGACCTCATATTTAAATGACTTTATTTAAGACTGCTCCTATGGTGAAAAATTAATAAAATTAAGTTTAGTAAGATGGAAATCTACAGGCTGAAGAAATTAAAGTAGTAACCTATGTGATTGAATTTAAAATTGAAGAGGCTGGGTTCCTCAGACACTAATGAAAATAAAAGTAAAGGAAATGACTGAAGAAAAGAGGGGGGGCGGTTGAAGGAGAAAAGGAGTTAATCAACAATTAGAGATAATAGGGGTCCTTTATACTTAAAGTATCTAGCACATTGAACAAAATCTATTTTGGTGGTATTAAATTCAGTTTGTAGAAACCTGAAATTTGTTGTATAAGTGTGCTACTAAGTTGTTGACCGAGAGAAGGTGGACAATGGTAGATAAGGATTCTTTGTATCTCTAATATTATCTAACAATTTCTTCTATATTATCTAACAATTTATTAAAATTCATAATCTACCATATTACAAAGAATCCTTATCTACCATTGTCCACCTTCTGTCGGTCAACAACTTAGTAGCACACTTATACAAAAAATTTCAGGTTTCTACAAACTGAATTTAATACCACCAAAATAGATTTTGTTCAGGGTGCTAGATACTTTAAGTATAAAGGACCCCTATTATCTCTAATTGTTGATTAACTCCTTTTCTCCTTCAACCGCCCCCCCCCCTCCTTTTCTTCAGTCATTTCCTTTACTTTTATTTTCATTAGTCTCTGAGGAACCCAGCCTCTTCAATTTTAAATTCAATCACATAGGTTACTACTTTAATTTCTTCAGCCTGTAGATTTCCATCTTACTAAACTTAATTCTATTAATTTTTCACCATAGGAGCAGTCTTAAATAAAGTCATTTTTAAATATGAGGTCTGATATTAGCTTCAAATATTTGTTATTTAATTTTTACCTTGGCCTAGATGTGTTAAACATAAAAGGATAAATTTCATATATATAAGCTAACCCAACATTAAATACACTTTAGACCACATTCCATACGACGAAAAGCAACATAAGTTGCCTAAGGCACAGGTCATTCTATTAATCATGACTATAAAACCATAATTGATTTCACATCTTTTATACCCTAAATTAATAAATAAAAAAGTTTTTTAAATCCCAACACGTAGATTGTTGTTATTTTTTAAAATCATCAAAACTTGTTGAATCTTTTGGCTGTAGTAATATCATGTACAACTAATATAGTTTTTGTTGCATTGACATTCTGTTTTCGTCATCTTTCATAAGTATCTTGTCAATCAGTTCCCAACTGTTCTCCGCGTGTAGAGGTTCTCTCTCACCGGCTCTGGAACTCGATTGAGCCATGTGTTACCTCTAGTCAAATTTAATTTAATACTGAACATCACAGTTATTTTACAACACAATGTACAATCTTTCATAACTAAATGTAATTTAAAGGGTTTTTTACCCTAGTATTTTGGTGGCTCAGGTATTGTGACCTAGTAAGTATAACCATCTTTGCTTTTCAACCATAGTCAAAATTTCACAATCTCGTTTGTTTTAACTAAATGGTTTATACTATTTTAGGCATTTTTTCGATTTTAAAACCTGATGATGGACTGTGTGGTCCGAAAAGGTTTGTTTTATTGATGTGGCCCTTTTAAGGGTTTTTTAAATAAATATACCCATTTACAAAGACTAACCTCGTTTTCTTTTTTTTAATCTATAAAGGGCTGCCGGTGGTAATGCTTTTTCGTCACACTAAGACCAAAGACGCTTATAGAAGAATCTTTCACTGTTATGTTTGAAAGTTTGCAAAAGATGATCGCACGTTATGAAAAAGAATGAGAGGGTGGATCGAGAAGGAGCGGTCATGTCAACGCTATTATTGCTTTTAAAATATGAAAGAGTGGGGCAACAAATGCAACAGATATTTTTATGTATAATGCCAGAGAACTACGAACACATAATGCCGCGTGGCGTAGAATAGGATTAAATTTTTGCGTTTATATAATATTTTAACTTTTAATAAATGAATCCTATTAGAAAAAAAATATTATGATTCGAATTTTTAATTTAAATAGGTACAAATCTACAAATAATATTATAGTTAATAAGAAGAACTCTTTTCTTATTAACTATAAAATTAATTCAACCAATAAAGTCATCAATCACCGGAATTAAATATTTCCAAATTTTCTAATCCAAATTCCAAATTTAATAATTTCTTCTTTGTTTTTAATATAAAATAACAAAATGTAAAACACAACACTGTGTTTTCATTCACAAGTCCTGAGAAAATCAAATTTTTGGTTGAATTAAACCCAAAAATTAACGAAATATTTTAAAAAAATGTTTCGTCAATTTTTGGGCAAAAAACAGTATAATAAAAATTTATGTGACGGTTTTTCGTTGTGTTGGAACAAACCTATTTTTAATTCAAAGTTATAAAATGTAAAAAATAAATGCTTTGAATATTGTAAATATCATACCTTTTTAAATTTCAAAATTCAAAATTTAACAATTTAATATATTGAAAATAAAGATTTTATTGTGAAAAAAAAAAAACAAAAAAAGCATGGGATTTTTTTTAATCGTAGATGCAAAGTTAAAGAAATAGCTCCGTTCGTACTCCTTTCCCACTTTCCCCTAACTACATCTTTTATGAGATAGTTTAAGCCGACTGCCAGATGTATTTTAAAAGTGTAAACCCTAACCAAATCGTCCATTTGAACTGTTCTTCTATAAGCGTCTATATTCTTTGCTAAGACTAAGGCTCACACATACATATATCAGGCGTTCTTGTGTTCTCATTCACGCTCACGTTCAGAGAGCCGTTGCCATTTACAGTTTGTTTCTTTATCTGGACGAGTTATACCTATACCAGACCTATACCTTACTTCACAGACGTTTTTTTTCTTTTCAGATTTAATGCTGCTCCAGTTACTCCAATATTAATTAAAATGTCCTCTTGAAGATGATAAAAAAAATTGTGGGACTTTTTCACAAAACTGGATGAGGGGCGAAGTGCAAGATGCTCTTTATGCTCAAAAAATTGTTGATTAGCAACCGCTCAACAACAGGCTTAAAAGGACATCTGAAAAAGATACACAACGTCTCTTCTTCAGTTCCAACACCAGCACCAGTGTAACAGCTCCCAATGCCCCAAAGCAACCCTCAACAAAAATGAAGATAATAAGGAAGTAGTTCCGAGCAAAAACACGAGAAAGACTATTGATTTCTACTTTGAAAGAGAAAATTCTATGGAAGATATGGTTACTAGGATGGTTTGCAAAGATGTTTTAGCTTAAGTTCATTTTGTACCTCGCCCGACTTGGGACGGTTATTCGCAAAAACTGGATTAGAATTACCAACTTCTCCGAACATTATAAGAGCGATGATTTCCAGGTATGCAGAGAAAGTCCAAGCAAATCTTATAAAAGAGTTTACTAATTAAAACAAAAAGAACAAAGATTTTCGTTGAGCTTCGACGAGTGGAACTCAAAAAAAAATCACAGATACATGAATCTCAATTTGCATAATGTTTTGTTTTGCATAATGAACACTTTGTTTGATATTTGATAAAATATGTGTTTTAAGGTCTCACGTCCAAAAAACTAAATAA
>OU898284.1:16299144-16331144 GCA_918026665.1 Diabrotica balteata | reverse complement strand
TCTTATAATAGGTACACAATTCACTTGTACTTAAAAAATGTAATAAATAATTAAATAAATTGTCCTTAGCTATATGTATCTATCTGTAGCTATATGTTGTATTATTAATAAACGTAGGCTTTTTAAATTTTTATTAACTTTTTTATTTAAGAACCATTACAATATCGGCATGGCACGAAGTGTCAGCCTTCATTTATATGTCAACCAACATCAAACATAAAACTAATATGACATCTAACATAAAACATAAAACTAATAGAATAGACTTAAAACTAAATATATGACATCTTCCTCTTTTTAATTTTTTTTTTTTTTTTTTTTTTAGTATACATAATCCTTAAATTTAATTGGTTGCTTAATCACCCTTCCCCTATTACTCATGCGTGGAGCCAAATCAATTACCTGTTGATCATCATGTTTAGAGTCATTTAATATTTGATTAGGTTCGTTATATGTCTGCCTATGTCTTTCAGTGTCATTGTTATTCACAATATCATCTCCAGCATATCTTCGTTGACATTCATGTCTTGAGTGTTTTAAATGTACACTGTTTCTTCGTACCATATTTCCATTTTCTTTTTCTACTATGTAAGATCTAGGGGAGTTTTCAACCTTTGATATAATCCTGGCTGGTGACCAGGTTGATCCCTCTCGCATTACTACATTTTCATTATTCTGAAATTCATTTCTTCTCAATGCTGTTCGATCATAATACTGCTTATATAATTTTCTTTTTTCTTCTAACTTACTTCTTTCATTATCATAGTCAATGTTCTCTGGTTCCAGCAATTCTTCTTTGATTGGAAGCTTTGTTCTTAATCTTCTGCTTTGTAACAGCTGAGAAGGAGATTTATCCGTTCCTGATACTGGTGTGTTTCTGTATTCTAATAGTGCTATGTTCAAATCTTCACATTTTCTTAACATATTTTTAGATGTTTGCACTGCCCTTTCTGCCAGCCCGTTTGACCGCGGGTAATGTGGACTAGAGGTGCAAAATTTAAAATTCCAGTCTTTTGCAAAATTCTTACACATTAGTGAATCATAAGGCATATTATCTGAAACTACCTCCATTGGGATTCCGAACCTTGAGAATATTAATTTTAAACATTTTACTACTGTTTCCGCAGTTTTGTCCTTTACTGGAATTACTTCCAACCATTTTGAAAAATAGTCTATCAAAACAAAGTAAGATTTCCCACCATAGTCAAAAAAATCGCTAGCTACTTTTTGAAAAGGCAGCTCAGGAAAATCTCTTAAAATTAATGGTTCCTTGACATTATTGTTGCTAAATTGTTCACAAGTCTTACATTCCTTAATAAAATTTTCAATATCAGCATTTATTTGAGGCCAATATAAAATATGCTTTGCACGATTTTGAGTTTTAGTAATACCAAAATGATTCTCATGCAACAGTGAGAGCATCCCTCTGCGTAATGCATTAGGTACAATGACTCTGTCATTATAAAACAGCAAATCATTGCATAGATGTATGTCATGTCTAATTGAATAATATCTTTTAAGTGATTCCGGAACTTTACTATTATCTGTAGGCCATCCCCTTAAGCAATAGTTTGTTAATCTTTGTAACCCAATATCCTTTAATGTCTCTTCAATGAAAACTTGTTTTTTCTCCTCTGTGAAGTTAATTGAGTGAACTATTTCTGTAATGAACACATCATCCTCACTTGTAATATTCTGAAAGTTTCTAGACAGTAAATCAGCAATATGCATTTCTTTTCCTGGCTTATATCTTACCTCAATATCATACTTTAAAAGCTTTACCTTGATTCTTTGTAATCTTGGTGAATGGACTTCAGACACTCCTTTTTTCATTAACGCCTCTAATGGACGATGATCTGAATCAATTTTAATATGACGCCCATAAACATAATTATGAAATTTATTGCAAGCCCATAGAATGGCTAGATACTCCTTTTCAATTTGGCTAAACCGTGTTTCATTATCTGTTAGAGACCTTGAAGCAAAAGCAACAGGTTTTTGGTTTTGTAGCAAGCAGCACCCTAGCCCATTTTGACTAGCATCAGTTTGAATTACTATCTCCTGAGTTTCATCAAAATTTTTTAACACAGAGTGTGAACTAACCAATTCTTTAATTTTATTTAATGTATTGGAGTGCAATTTTGTCCAGGAGAAAATAACATTGTTTTTTAGAAGTTCCCTTAATGGAGCCGAAATACTAGAGAGATTAGGAATGTAACTCCTTAAATAATTTATCATTCCTAGAATACTTTGAAGTTCTTTTTTATTTGATGGTTCTTTTAAGTTTTTTATTGCTGAAATTTTATCATAATCAGGTCTCATTCCTTCTATGCCAAATATGTTACCCAAATATCTTACCTCATTAACCCTATATTGAATCTTTTTCTCATTAAATTTAACATTTAGCTGTCTTGCCCTATCAATGACTCTTTTTAAATTCATATCATGTTGCTCCAGTGTTTCCCCAAAAACCAACAAATCATCAAAGTAAACTAAGCACCCTGGCAAATCACCAAAATTTTCTTGATTTAATTTTTGAAAAAATTCTGGAGCACAATTAAGACCCATTGGCAATCTGTTAAATTTATATGCTCCAAATATTGTACTAAAAGCACACAATTTACTTGATTCTTTTTCTAACTCTACTTGATAAAATCCATCCTTAAAATCTAGTACAGTAAAAATTGATTGATTTTTTAATTGTGTTCTTATTTCATCTAGTGTTGGTATAACACAATATTCTTTTTCTAATGCCAAATTTAAAAACTTTGGATCTAAACATAATCTTAGTGACTTATCACTTTTTTCAACAATTACCAAATTGCTCAACCACTCCATAGGCCCTTCACATGGAGAAATCACACCTCTCAGTGTTAAACTATCAAGCACTTCCTTTAATTTATTTCTAATAGCTATTGGTACCCTACGTGGTGGTTTAGCAACTGGCAATGCATCTTTTTTGAGTTTAAGGATACATTTTTTTTAAATTTACCTAATTCTGAAAACACATCAATATTATTTTTAACAAAATCCTCTTTATTATCATATGTTATACTATCAACCCTGGGTAAAATTTTTAAATCTAAACATGATGGAAGACCCAATATTGGTGAGCTTTTATTTCCCTCTACAATAACAAATTTGAGGCTATGAATAATATTATTGACCAAACAATTTAAATGTACAATACCACAGCCACCGAACAACCCGAAGGTGCACTCCGATAAATTTACATTGGTAGCTGTCAGACAAATTCGGTGACCTTGCGCCATTTTTTTAGTGTACAATTACAGTGTTTACGATTGCACAAAATCAAATTATTAGCGAAACAAATAGTGATCTAACCTAAAAACAAACACAAAATGATCTGTCAACGACGTGACTGTGAACTTAAAATATGGCCGCTGACCTGCGCAAACCAGATGCGCGAACAATTACCGCCGAGTCGAGTGCACCTTCGGGTTGTTCGGTGCCACAGCCACCTTTACTTCCAAGCCATGAAGTAAAAAAGGCAACACCGCATTCTATGACGTCGGTAGTCCGATAATCAGCTGTAAGGTCTACCAGAATATTAAACTAATTTGAATTTTAGGAAACTGATATTTTGAAAACTTCAATTCATTACAGAAATATTTTTAGGGAAATTAAATTAATAAAACCTTATATATACCTAGTAAATATATATAAAGTTTTATTATTATTTAGGTTATATTATCAATAAAATAATCACTAGAGTAAAATTTATTGCACTTAAAATACAGTGTCAAACAGTTAATCTTACAATCAAATACAGTCAAGAATCTCTAGAAATTTTAAAACACAAAAACTCAGTGTAACAATTATGATTAAAAAATTCATCCTAAGAAATCAGACACAATATAAATATGGTTCTAAATTAATCTAATTGATAATTAAATATTTTACTATTTACTTATAACTTTTGTTGAATTTTCATACTTAGATATACAAAAGTATGTAGCAATTTTAAATATGAATAGGTTTGTTGTCATATAGACCAAGTTAAAAGAGGTATACATGAAAAATGTGTTGAATGTAACATACCATTTATAACTTGTATATCGATTTAAAATAGCCTATACTCTCAAAAGATTTTTGAATGTAATACTCAAATTTGTTATCACTTATCTAAAAAGTAGATTTATATCGAGAATGTAAGTTCTCTAATTGTGACCATCTTGTTAATTTACTGTATTGTAAAATCCATTTCAAATCATTACCACTTAATCTATTCTTACCTACATTGACGATTACACTAAAATTACTGCTAACTATTACACTACATATTACACAAATATTATCACACTTGTGTCCAAACTGATTAATGTTTAATACATAGAAATATACACAGTCACTTGTAATTTTACTTGTCCAGTTTTTCAATGGGATATTATTGTCTAAGTCTAATTGACATAATTATGTTATCTCTTGTTCCCTCTTCTTATGCAAAAAGTTTCTTCTGTCTTCGGGATTCCTTCTTTCTTTAGTACGATGAACAGTTACATATGATGGTACTTCAGGAAATATATTAGGAACTGCATTGCCTTTTAATTTGGGAAATATTAACTTTTCAATGTGTACATTTCCATCTTTATCTTCTCATTGTTCTGTCCGCTGAACATCATCTGCATGAAAATGTTTGGCACATACTACGGAAGATTTGGTAATTGTACAGCCTTCTCTATGAATAGAGCATAACCCAGTATACCTTCTTTGGGAATCAAAAACGTACTTTCTGCCTGTTTCGTTTTTAAAGTACTGGCATAATTGGTTTTGCAACCAGGTACACAACAATGCCAGAGCATCTGTAACAAAAAACAAAAGTATTATTATTGTTGTTTTTAGTTTACATATTTTGTAACAAGAAGCAAAAGTATTATTATTTTCAGTTTGTTTTGTAGGTTATATTTATACTTGCCTTTTAAATTGTCGTTATGAATCTTCTAAAAGTTCTAAATTTAATGAAATTTCACTTATATTAATATTTTCTAATTGATGTAAACATAATTTACAAATAAAACATTCGAATAAAGTTAAAAAAACAATAAATTCAACAAACTTTACAAGCCTTCCTATTTGAAATGTTAAACCAAAACAAACCACAGTCGGACTACCACGCGTTGTTGCCAAATTTCTACTTCATGGCTTGGAAGTAAAGGTGGCTGTGACAATACCCAATGGAACAATTTTGAATCCTCCATATGCTTCCAAAATTATTTTACACTTTTCTAAGCCTATGTTTTTATCAATTTTATCCAACATATGATTAGGTAAAATGTTGACTTGTGACCCTGTGTCTATTTTAAAGTCAATATTTACACCTCCTACCTGAATAGTTTCCATCCATTCTTTACTATTCTTAATTTCATTAATAGATATTGTTGCAATCGTCATGTCATCTGCATCCATATTATTACTAATGCCAGTTTCTATTACCTCTCTGACTGTCCTTGAACCACTGCTGCTAGATCCATTTGACATATTGCGGCACATTCTTTCCCAATGCCCATACCGCCAACACCTCTTGCATTTTTGACCATATGCAGGGCACTGCCTAACTCCATGACGGGTTCCACAGCTCTTACAATTGAATATTTCCTGATTACCACTACCACTTTTACTTGTGCTTTGTTGAATGTTTCTATCTGATCTTTGATAACTCTGATTGTATTTTACAGCCTCTATTTTTCCTGTTAACTGTTTCTCAACATTTTTCAGTTGTAATTTTGACAACTCACTAGCTCGACAAATATCCACAGCATCTTTTAAAGTTAGCTTCTTGGGAATGAATAATTTTTCTCTCAATTCTTTGCTGTTGATTCCCATGACAATCCTATCACGTAAAGCTTTATCTATTTCAGACCCAAATTCACAAGACTGTGCTAATTTCTTTATATCTGTATAAAAATGATCAAATGCTTCAGCCTCTTCCTGATTGCGAGTATAAAAAACAAATCTTTCAAACATTTCAATTCTTTCTGGTACACAGAATGCTTCTAGTTCATTTAGTACTGTTTGAAAATTACCCTTTTGGACATCTGAAAGTTTTAAAGTGTTTATAACCTCAACTCCTTCTTCACCTATTAAATTTAAAAGAATAGCAACCTTCATTTTGTCTGGCTTTGTGTCCTTTTCAGAGGCAATCAAGTAATTTTCCAAGTTTTGCTTAAACTTCCTGAAATGCTCTGCTATATTGCCCTCAAATTTCATAGGATTTGGCAGCCTCACCTCCATCTTGTATTTTTAATTATAATAGGTCTTACAAAGTTATTTTTGACTTTACTTTTAGTGAAACTTTGTAACACAACAAATGTGATTTTATTTTCCGTTTGACTGCGCCATGTTGTATTATTAATAAACGTAGGCTTTTTAAATTTTTATTAACTTTTTTATTTAAGAACCATTACAATATCGGCATGGCACGAAGTGTCAGCCTTCATTTATATGTCAACCAACATCAAACATAAAACTAATATGACATCTAACATAAAACATAAAACTAATAGAATAGACTTAAAACTAAATATATGACAGGCAACCAATAATACATTAATGACACTATAAGGGAAATATTTATGTACGCATGCAAAAGATACAAACTGTCTGTTGTGCCCCTGGTAAATTTATTAAAGGGGAAGATTGCACTAATATTTGCTTTAAGCTTGATAATCGTATCATGACAGAAAGTGATTTGAATGCAAACCATATAAGATGCAGATTCAGATTAGTAATATCACGCTGAGGAGAACTTATAAAAAGCATAAATGATAATAATTTGACTCCAATTTTCACTACATAACCAACATACAGGAATTAGTATACTACATAGTAAAATAAATTAAATACGAAACCATCCTTTAACCTTTCTTTGGACAATTTACCAATATGCATTGATGTAATAGAACATGCTTGTCATCATTTTCTTTGACTTTATCGATATACCTGCTCTACAGCTAGCCTGTTCTTTGGCCCGAGACCACTTTATTCTCCCTCAATAAAGTTCTACAGACAAACATTTTTCGACAAGTTCTGACAACCCTATAATACAGTACGCGACAATTGATAAGGGTCAAAGTAATATTTTACGCCAGAAATAGTCGAAGTTCGTTAAAATTTAATATAATTAAAATAACATAATAATATAATAATTAATATTAATAACCAGACTTTCTTATCAATTTTAGATGAAATAAAATAATTTTGTTATTGTGGCTATCCGCTTTTTTCTTTTATTTTACAATCGTCAGCCAAACGTTGAATACTAAAGTCGTACACCAGTCGTACAGACTGAAACATGCGCAGTTGGCACGACATGTCAATTGGCTAACAAAATAATACAGACAGATCCAAGCCTGCCTGGAGGGATTACTGCAAGGAAACTCCTCACCGCTGAAATTTATTTTAAAGAGATCCACAGTCGTAGTAGGAAACCTTATCAAAGCCTCAGATACTCTCACTAAGGTGGTCCTGGTTGAGCCCTCCGATTTCAAAATGGAGAGGAGTGTTTAACGTTTATATCAAGATCGGTGCCCAGAATTAGACCAACTGGACGAAAATTTTGATGTCCTCGAAAATATGACTTCCTTCCAGTCTAAGGCCTCAGTGGATTTCGTCAGATCAAGGTTAAGATCTCTGCAGGCGCACAGGCACTCTGTGACAGGCTGGTACAAATTAAAAATGAGATAGATGATTCTCGCAACTTGGCAAACCAAGTCCAAGATGTGTCTGACCACACGTTTGAGGAATTTATGGGTGCCTATGGAGGTACCGGTAAAGCAAGACATGGTGTTACCACTGAAGAAAGGCATGATCTACTCGCGCTTCTCGATGACTACTCACTGACTCTCACCATCCCGGCCAGTATCAAAGACGCACCAGGGTTGGCGTCCGTCTTTCGAAGGAAGTTTGGTCGAGTTGCAGAACTTCAATGTCAAGTCCGAGCTCCCGAAAAAGCACTGAAACTCAAAGATTGAACACGTTACCTTTTCTACTTGGTAACAAAAGTCACTGCCCGTGACCAACCTACCTATCGAGATGTATGAGAAGCCTTACTTCAATTAAGAGAGCACGTACTAGAGTCCGACGTGCAAAAGTTAGCCATGCCAAAGTTGGAGTACCGCCAATTAGATTGGAGGGACACCGAAGTCCAGGTGTTAGTCTGTTGCAATCCGCATAGTTACTAGTCCCTTGCCATTTTTATACAACTGGAAGTTGTAAAAGAGGGTCCAGTTGCCGATACCAGCATACCGTTCCAGTATATATTAAGAGGGGGGCAATGTTACAATAAATATGTCTCATAAATATTCTTTTTAATTCTGATATATTCTAGATTTTACCAGCTGGCAAAAATTCTAGGTAATACCTACCTGAATCGATCGGTCTGCTACGATTTGAACGTTCCGGAAGCAGGTCGAATGAAAATCAGTATGGCGTGACCTTCCAGTCTTTTCGCCAAGGGTTAGGAAGGTCGACAAAATTCTAGATTCACGGCATTTCATATTTAAAGAGGAGTTTTGTTGTAAACAGGTTAGTCGGAAGATAATACCGCTTCGAGTTTTAAATGTAACGCTCATATTATAAATAAATTATGTAATTATTAGTGTGAGATCACTTAGTACAAATAAAGACTTTAAAATAACTTGTAAGTGGTATAAATGTAGAACTTTTGATAATAAATAAAGACAATAAATTAGATTTAAAAAAAATACAACAGTATGTTAAGTTTGTTTTGTAGTTCCACTGAAAGTGGAATGGTTTCTAGGCGATGGATGTAACTATGAAAAGCTGCGTATTTGTATGACATGGAGTGGTTAGATGAGAATGGTATTACGTGGTCAGTCTGTGTGGGTTTCCTATAGATACTGAAGTCAAAGTGGTCATTTAATCTGGTAATGGTAAGATCAAGAAAATTAATTGACATGGATGATTCTAGTTCCAGGATGAACTTGATATTGATATTTTGAATTGTATAAAAATTTGAAGTGCATTTGTTGAATTGCCCCATATGCTTACGCCATAGTTTAGGTGAGAGTGGAATAAAGAAAAATATGTAATTTTTAATCGATTATTTATGGTTATTCCCAATAGTTTAACAGTCTCTTTGTTATCTGGATCATTGTGTAAATTACTTGCAGATATAACCAAATTTTGCGTTTTATCAGAGTTAAGTTTTAGTTTGTTTGCAGCAAACCATGAGCTAGATTGAGTAGAAAATTCCTAATGAGACATTTTTAAATCATCATTATTTTTTCCTGATACAACTTATGTCGTATCATCTGCGAATTGTATAGTTCTGTACGGAGATATGAATTAAGGCAAATCGTTGACATAAATAATAAACAAAAGAGGTCCTAAGACCGAACCTTGTGAGACTCCATATTTTACGGATAGAAAATTGGAAAGATGACCTTTAGACACTACCGCCTGGCGTTTGAAACATAGATAAGAATTTATAAGCTTAAGAGGGAGATTTCTGATTCCATAGTATTTTAATTTGTGGAGCAAAATGTTGTGAAACGCAATCAAAGGCCTTCGATAAGTCGCAAAGAGAAATTGCTATGCGATTGCCGCGTTCAAGCCCTTCAATTACCTCGCTCACAACATTAAATTTTGCTAAAGTAATTATTTGAGTCAAAATAAGAATAAAATTGTTTTTTGATTTTCAATTACTTTGCCAAAAGTAGAAACAATGCTGATGGGTCTGTAATTGTCAGTTTTTGAGGAATCACCTTTTTTGTAGATTGGTAGTACTTTGAGTATTTTAGTACTTCTGGAAATACTCCAGTTAATAGAATTAAATTAATAAGGTGGGTGAAAGGTATTAAAACTATTTGGTAAGTTTCTTTTAAAATTCCGCTATTAAATGAAGAGGACATCGACATTAATAGTGGAAATATATGTAATTATATTTTCTGCAATTGTAGTTAAAAGTTGATTTATTTCGTCTGAAGATAGATCAGGTTGTACCGAACTGGATCTTGTGTTAGTCAGGGGTGAATGCGGCGCATATAATCTATACTTTGGATGCTATATCCTAGCATTTGTTCCTTTCCGGATTGAATCCAATAGTACTAAAGACACCTTCCCTAGTCGGTTTAGAATCTCAGTCCGATAAAAAAGTGGTCAAATCTGAAGAACACTAATCAAATGCTTATGGGACGATAAAATATCGATATGAACTAAGCAGCTACATGCAACAACTAGTTAATTATAAATAAATTTCTTTAAATATGTAATGTTGTTGAATAAATATTATTTATAATTAATACACCTTTATAATCTATGAATGTTTCTAACTAGAGTAGACGTCGAGTCTTTTGAAATTAGTTTATGTTACAAAATTATAAAAACAGCAACAATATTCAAGTATATTGATATTATCACTTTTATAACATTACACATGCAAAAATCTCACCCATTAATTTCTGTTCTTTTTTTGGCACAGTAAAGGACCTGTAAGAAAATACATATTTTGTAAATATAAAGTTTTAAGTTGATATTTTAGGACCAAAAATACTCTTTGAAGTCTGTAATTATTTGGTTGAAAAGCAATGCAATTCACACTTTTTTTTTATTTTTTAAATGCATATTTACAATCTACTTAAAAACAGTACATTAAGTAATTAGTAAATGTGACGACAATATTGACTTGATTTGTACTGTTTTTGTTCTCAATTTTTACTTATGTAACCAAGTCTTCTGGCCAAGTTCCTCCATTGGTGGCTGATATAATTCACTGATAATTTGGCTGTGAAACGTTATAATTCACTGATAATTTGGCTGTGGTGCATTGAATTCCGTGCCGGTCTCAGATTGTGTAGAGAGAGACGCTGAATTGACTAGGGGTTCTTCAGTACTTTGTGCAAGATAGACTGGTCGGGGAAATCCTCAATCCCGACACGGCGCGTCCCAATGGCTGATAGGGAACGTCCTGTAAATATGCAGGACAGGTATGAATAAGGCTTCGCCAAATAAGTACCCGCTGCTGCGCTGAAAACCAGAGGGTTCCGTATACTATTACCGTTTTCATCATCTGACCTTTGCGAAACAGGATTTTCGGCGATGGCTGCTTTAAAGACCAAATATAGATCACAGCTAAATATAGAAAAATAACTGAGAGCGTCTATTTATAATATTTCACCCTGTTTCGATAAACTTTGCCCTGCAAAACAGACCCAAGGGAGTCACAAATGTACATTAAACTTGTTGATAATTTAGTATTCAGTGCCCTCTTTATAATTGTACCTCTTTATTAGTGTTCATGTGTATTTTTTTTCTTTTGTCAGAATGTTGTTTATCTTTGATTTTAGTAAATTAGTCAATTTTGTTGGTGTTTGTTTATATTCCCACTCCCCCACTAGTAAATGCGCGCCCCCCTAGTAAGGCGTGCCCCACAGGTTGAGAATCACTGCCTTAGACTTTTGGTTCTACCCTTATGTTGGAGGAAAGGGAGTCTATAACAAACAATTCCCATTAAATGAACTTAGTTCTATAATTTGCCTAATATATAATTGTGCCTACTTACTCCTATCGTATTTACATATTTTTTGTACGATTATTAATAAACAATACACATTTTTTTAACGGTTCCGCCACCAAAAAGTTAAAGAACCGCTGGATATAATTAAAACAGACATTGAGAACCAAATGAATAAAAACTTGAACAATTATTCAAACAATTAAAAGTCGAGCATACTGTGTTCTACATTTATGTTTATATTACTATTTGCAAACATTGCGAGAGATATTTATATAACAATCAGATAAAGAAACATACTGCCTATTATACTTCAACAACAAAAGGAAATCATTTTTATAATAAGTAGAATTTTTTCCAATGACTTTTATGTACAAGCGAGAAATACTTGATCTTTCTATATAAGGATTTTTACAGCTGTTGCCGCCTTCCTTCTTTCAGCCAACGTTGGAGACTTCCTGTTCTGCCATTCTCCATCTCCATCTGCCATCGTCCACTTCATCCCTCCATGATCTTCGGAAACTACCTCTTTTGCTCCTTCCTATTGGGCTCCGAACCGAAATTTTTGCTATCCACATTGTATGATCTGTTCTTCTTACAAGTCCATACCAAATTAAACGTTTTTCTTCGATGTAGCTGAGTATGTCTTGTTCTACTGCCATTCTTCGTTTTATCTCCTCATTTCTGGTGCGATCTATTTTTGTCACTCTGTAGCTTCTTTTCAATACACAGAATATCAAATATACGAAACGAAAACAGAACCATTAACGAATGCTGGTATGCCATTCAAAACTCGATTTTAGAGAACGTACAAGAGTCTTTGAAAACACCTACCATGTTGGCAAAAAATGAGTGGATGACACAAGAAATTCTAGATCTGATGGAAGTTCGACGGCAACACAAAAATAGAAATATTATCGAATATCGTGAAATTAATAAACGCATAAAAAGAAAAATTAAGCGAGCCAAAGAATCCTGACTTGAGAATTTATGTAAAGAAATAGAAGACCTCCAAAAAAAGCATGACAGCTTCAACCTGCATAAGAAACTTAAATATACTGCCGGAATTAGAAAACAGAAAAATGCTCACATACTTAAAAGCGCGGACGGAAAAATTTGTGATCACGAACAACAGTGCAAAGAATGGGAGAGATACATCACTGACCTTTTTGACGATGCTTCTAGGGAAAATGCTCCAAATACTGCCTATGACAACCAGTTGGACAGAGGTCCCAATATACTGAATTCGGAAGTCGAAAAGGCAATACAGCAAGCCAAAAACAATAAAGCACCTGGACCAGATCAAATCCCTGCCAAACTACTTAAACTTTTGGATGAGGAAAGCATTGCCTGCTTAACCACTTTCTTCAAACAAAATTTACAACGAAGGAAAAATACCAGATGATTGGTTAGAGTCACGGTTTATAACATTACCAAAGAAAAGCAGGCCCACCAAACGCAGCGATTTTAGACTAATCAGTTTGATGAGTCACACACTGAAGATACTCTTACGAATTATACAAAACCGAGTATTCCTTCTATGCGAAAGTAAGATGGGTGATAAGCAATTTGGATTTAGAAACGGTCTAGGAACTAGAGAGGCACTATTCTGTATGCGCGTTCTATTACAAAAAAGTTGTGAATTCCGAAAGAATGTTTATGTTTGTTTCATCGACTTCGAGAAGGCGTTCGACAGAGTCCAACACAATACACTTTTCGACTGCCTACGGGCAGCAGGACTTGACCACTATGATATAAGACTGCTGAAATACTTATATTACAATCAAGTAGCCTCTATCCAAATTGGAGACAGTCCCACTGAAAAAATACCCATCAAACGTGGAGTACGGCAGGGTTGTGTTTTGTCACCCATTTTTTTTAATCTGTACTCTGAAGAAATCTTTAGGGAGGCTTTGGATGACAGACAAGAGGGAGTAAGACTAGGTGGAGAAGTAATCAACAATATTAGATACGCTGACGATACAGCCATTCTTGCAGAAAGTTTACAAGATCTCCAAACATTACTAAATCTAGTCAGTGAAGCAAGTTATCGGAGAGGCCTAAAAATCAACATTTCAAAGACAAAGTGGATGGCAGTTGGAAAGATCCATATAGATCAAGGTCTGCTTTCTCTTAATGGAGAAGAGATAGAAAGGGTAAATCATTTCAAATACCTTGGCAGCTGGTTAAATGTAAATTGTTACTCTGATGAAGAGATAATATCCAGGATCGAAATATCACGTAAGGCTTTTATGACCTGGAAACCAGTTTTATGCAACAGAAACCTGTCAATGAACATTCGTAAGAAAGTCCTGAAATGTTATGTGTGGTCGATCCTATTGTATGGTTGTGAGACATGGACGTTAAAAACCACAATGCTAAACAAGTTAGAAGCATTCGAAATGTGGTGCTATAGACGAATCCTAAAGATATCGTGGGTTTCGCACACTTCCAATGAAGATGTTCTTCAAATGATCAACTCAGAACGTCTGCTCATAAACATCATAAAGAGGAGAAAAACAGAATACTTCGTGCCATATAATTAGAGGACCCAAATACCATTTACTTCGCCTTATAATACAAGGAAAAGTGGAAGGAAAGAGATGGATTGGTCGAAAGAAACTTTCATGGCTGCGTAATATTAGACAATGGTGTGGTTTCACAGTAGAAGAATTATTTCGCACAGCAGCCGACAGAGAAAGGTTTCAGGAAATTGTAAGCATGATGACGGCCAACGTCTGAATACGGACAGGGCTCCCAAAGAAGAAGAAGAAGCTTCTTTTCATGAACTCCATTTCAGTTGCTGTGGACCTGTTTCGTTTATTTATTACCCAATTCTCTGCTCCATAGGTCATTATACTGCGTACCAAGGTGTTATAAATTCTCTTCTTTGTATTTCTGGTAATCTGTCTATTCCATAGTATCCCGTTCATTTGTTTAGTACATATTCTTGTCTGTGCTAATCTGCTGGTTATCTCTTGATCGGTGGTTTCATTTTTTGAGAGTATGAATCCTAAATATTTGAATTTTTCAGTGCCTTTAATTTCCCTATCATTGTCCATTTCCAAGTTTCTCACTGGTTCTCGCTCTGTTGTTAAATATTCGGTCTTTTCTACGTGTATTTCCAGTCCATGTTTTGTGTATTCCTTTTCTAATTTTCGGAGCATATAGCACATATCTTCTTCATCTTGAGCCGTTACCACTTGGTCATCTGCAAAGCTTAATGTGTACAAGAAGTTGTCCCGGATTGGTATTCCCATCCCTTCATATTTCCTTTTCCGTGGTTTTAATATTTGTTCGAGGAATATCTTGAACAGTGTCGGAGATGTAGATCATCCTTGCAATAAGCCTTTTGTGGTCTTAAATTCGTTGGAGTATTTATTGTCAGTTTTAACTCTTACCTTGTTGTTGTTGTAAAGGTTTTTTACGGCTTTTATTAACCTCTGAGTTATTCCGATTTCCTTCATCGTGTTCCATAGTTGTTTTTATGGGAACCGTGCCATATGCCTTTTTTAAATCTATGAATGCCGTGTGTACTGGTCTATTTTTTGCCATTTTTTTCAATTAATTTTTAATTGAAAAAAATGGCAATTAATTAATTGAAAATACTTGATCTATTCGTCTAATTTTGTAAAGTTTTGATGGTTTAAATAACTTTTTTTACATTCCAGACAAATAGTTTTCCTCTATTTGCTAGAAAAATAGCCAAAAGGGCTTAAACATATTTTAGATTTTCTTATTTTTCTTAAATTTGTGTCTTAGAAAACAGAAAATTATAAACAAGAAGTTAAATTATGTTAATTTGTTTCTAATTCGTATGTGGTAGTGACTAAACTAAATCCAACGAAAGTTTTATTTCACAGCCATTTCTAATTACGATTTTTTTTATACCTTTATAATAATCGACTTCTAATATATTATGATCGTAATACAATAACATTAACTTTATTTTGTAGAGACTTCTAAGGAAAATTCACCTTGTTTAATCAATAAAATAATTAATCTATTAAAAGAACCGAATTAAAGGCAAGGATAATTAATGTATAAAATACATATTAATAAATATTAAAATTGTACTACCAAGTTATTGGTTGCTATGCACTCATTATAGGAAATGGCTCGTTAAAAACGAAAGAGTGCGAATAGATATTACTTAAAAGAAAAGATAATTATGTTCTAGTCGTGAATAAAAATTTTCTGCACTATTTTTTAATATAACCTAAACGTTTTAAAAAAATATCTGAAAAAATTATTACATAACTACCATTGTAAACACATTTTTGCCTACAAAACATTAATATCCACATCATGGCAATCTCATCTACGTCAACTCAACCTATAGTGTATTTTTATGTATGAGAGAGTAATAAAACAATAAATTATGTATGCAAATCCCTAAACTGTTGATACGGGTGACTCAATGAAAAACAGATATTTGTCAACAAGTTTACAGAAGTATATAGCAAAACAATTTTAAATTGAGTATGACCACCAGGTATAAAGGTTGGAGCAGAATAGAATACAATAGTTGTGAGGGTTAGTAATCCCTAAATAAGGTTGCCAGTCTCGGAGTGATGGAGGTTAACAGGTACTAATGAATTTGCAAGAAATGTAAGATGTTTATTTTATTGGTTATATATAACCAATAAAAGTTTAATAACTACCTACCTATTTGCAAAATAAAGTTTAATTCTTTAGATAAAATAAAACGTTTTATTTTATCTGAAATGAGTGCATTCCACGAAGTAAGGGTTTCAACAATCAAACATTTAATTCTTTAATTCCAGGAATCTACGACAGTAATTGACTAGATAATTACCTTCTAAACTTATTCCACAGAAAATGTGATAGTGGGTTTTTCCATTTTGTAGGAAGGTCCAAGTGGCGTATTCAAAATTCTTAACAGTTCACTAAAAGTAGGTACTTCAGTTGCAAGGTGCAGTTTATTGTGTATACTAGTATTATGGAAAATTTGGAAGTGCCGTGTAAACGCCGAAAAACTGGTCTTTTAACAGTTAATGAAAAAACATTAATATTTATTTGTTTTAAATCATTTACAGACAAACGTTTATGTGAAAGTGTTGATGAGGCCGTTGAGTTAGTTAGCAGTACACTTGGTGTTGGGAAATCTACGATTTACAGAGTTATTAAAGAAGAGAAATGTGGTAGTAATTCAAATGCCACGTAATGCTCCAGGGAAACCAAAATTTCAAATAGAATATCATTTTAAAAAAGGACTTCGACGGAAAGTGCATGAATTCTTCTTTAGGCAAGAATTTCCAACATTGGATAAAGTTCTTGTCTCAGTTCGAGATGATAAGGATTACCCAGAAATGAGTCGAAGTACGTTATGGAAACTTTTAAAAGAAATAGGCTTCCGCTGGAAAAAGAATCCCAGAAAGTCTATTTTATTAGAAAGAGGCGATATTGTCATATGGAGAAGACATTTTCTAAGAACCATAAAGGAAATGAGAAACCAAAAAAGAAAAATATTTTATCTTGATGAAACATGGATCAACGAGTGTCATACACCAAATAAATTTTGGCAGGATGAAACTGTTACAAGTCAAAGGCACGCTTTTGTAAATAACTTATCTACTGGTTTAAAACCCACCATCAGGAAAGGGACGCAGGCTGATAATAGTACACATTGGCAGTTCAGACGGTTTTGTTGAAGGTGGTTTATTAACTTTTGAATCAACTCGTACCGGTGACTACCATGAAGACATGAACGCTGATGTCTTTCAAGAATGGTTCGAACAAATGATAGATCTTCTTCCTAAGAACTGTGTAATAGTAATGGATAATGCAAGTTATCACTCCAGACTTATAGAAGGACTGCCCACAACCAAGTGGTTAATAAAAGACTTGCAGAATTGGCTGAGTTCAAAAAATATTACGTACCATCCCGGATCTATAAGAAAGGAACTTTATTCGTTGTGTGCCCTTCGTAAAGAAAAATTTTAAAAATACGAAATTGATGAAATTGCCAAAAATCGTGGAATGACAGTACTTAGATCCCCACCATATCATTGTGAATTAAACCCGATTTAAGTGGTATGGGCACAGATAAAGAGTGAAGTTTCAAGAAAAAAATACCACTTTTAAAATTCATGATGTTAAACAGTTGTTTTTGGAGGCCGTAAATAATGTAAAACCTGAAAACTGGGAAAAGGCAGTAAATCACACTATTAAAGAAGAGGAAAAAATGTGGAAGCTGGACAATATTACTGATAAAATGATCGAGCCAGTTATTATAAATCTTGGTTCTGAAAGTTCATCTTCTGAATCTGATTTGGATTTGTAACAAGTAGCTGTAAGTTTTATATTAATATTTTTATTCATCTATTTAACATACCTTAGACGGTTTTAAAAACTCTTTTTCCCTTTTGTAATTTTTAAAAATTTAAAAAAATGTGAATTTTTTAAAACCCTTTTTAATGTAGGCCAGTCAGTTCTAATATAGTGTGTGATAAATGAGGTCACTTTTGTTTACATACACATAACACTTTATAACACTGAAATAATTCATTTATTTTTTACAATTATTCAAAGTAATTTTTCAATTAATCTTGAGCACGCCCATGGAGTGGTCGAAGGTACCAGTTAAAATTATGCTAATTACTCTCTCGTTCATAAAATAAACTATAGTTCTGTACCACACTAACAACCTCTATAACCTAAAAGTTACTCTTCCGTAATCAGACAACCAACTACTAGTGTTTTTCCGTCAAGAAACCAATCAATCGTATTTGATGCAATAGACAACACTAAAATTGAAGATTACCTTCACAGTTTAAGCCTCATAACTCGACTAATCAATATTATTTTCTGTTCAAGGCTATCCAACAACAGAAGGTGCATTTACTTAGCAATTTGAATTGAAAATTATTCATGTGCGTACCGGATACTTCAGACCATGAAGATACTTCAGCAGGATCAGCAGTAAGTTCATCTGTCAGGGTCTCATCATTGTAATTCATGTTCTGCTGAATAACATGCTCTATAACATTGTCAATATTATTTCCTGCTTCTGTTACCTGAACTGAATTTTTAGATCTCTGTGGATCTATCGAAAACACCACTCTTCTTGCAGAGGTACTTGGCAAATTTTCTTTGGAAGTGTAGTCAAATTTTTTCTCTGGAGATTAAACAATCTTGATTTTTTTCTATGGGTCTCTGAATCCTCTTCTGAACTGGACATGTCAGAGTCTGAAGGCGCATATGCATTCATATCAGGGAAAAAGTCTTCATCACTAGCCGAAAGCAGCTCCTCCCACAATTTTTTCATTATATTTTGTTCCCCGTTGTAGCTATCTAGCCATTTCTGAGTCAAACACAACGTCAACAACACTCACTGATTGCAAAGCGCAAGTAAACTGAAATGCTGGCGACTAGCGGACTAGACTAGACCACAACTAGACCATGCGACTAGACCACAAGGATCTACAGACCGAGAGTTTGGTACAAATTCCACGGCTTCGCGCAATCGTACTTGTAAATTCGTGAACTAGTCGACTGGAGTTACAATTTGCCAAATTTAAATGTAATCGTTTCTACTCATTCATATTAATATTATAATGTATAATATATTAATGATTTTAATATTGGTAATATTATTAAAGCTTTTAATATTATTTTTTAATATTAATAATAATATTAAGTAATTAAATATTGCGCCTTGTTTAAAAAAGTACGAGATAAATAACTCGTTTTTTTATATGAAAGTGCAATTTTTTGCAAATGCTTGGTTTTTTTGATAAGATAATACAAATTGTATGAAGAGTAGCTAAGCGTTGGGTAATCAGTGGCGAATTACGAGGAGGGAAAAAGGATTTTCTGAATTTGTCAATACTTTGACTGAACATACAACCAACAGAGGATGGAATGTTGTCAGACCATTAACAATATTGAAATATAACCAGTACGTGACAGGAAACGATGTAGAATATGTTGTATGGATTAAATTTGAAAAAACACAATTTACGAGTGTGCTGATTGTGACAAAAAAGCCTGGACTATGCATAGGATATTGTTTTCGCAAATACCATTCGACCAACAGATATATTGCATTCAGTATATTAGTTTAAATAATGGATGCAGTTTCAAAAAGCGAAATGAAAATCCTAATATTAAACAGCATTGTGACCAGGTACAATATCTGACTGTTATGCAAATTAGTAGGTAATTAGAAAGTCAGTATGGGCAAAACCAGCTTATTTAAATTATAGGTACCTACCTATAGTCTTGTATTGAAGGATTTTAATTTATTACCCTTAGCATACGTAAAGATTTTCAAGAAATTAATATCAGGTTCAGTTTTCAATGAAACAAAAATCTTTAAGAGAATTGTCACTATGTAAAATACCTGCCTAATACGCTAATTCATAATAAGAAAGTCAAATCGCCAAAGCCAGCTTATTCAAATTATAACTATAGTCTTTTGTTAAAGGATTTCAATTTATTATCCCTAACATTTGTGGAAGTTTTTAAGATATTTATATTTTCAAATTAGAAATTGTTAGTGGGACATCAGCTAACAATTAAAAGGTCTTTAGAAAATAAACTTTTTATTTAAACTAATATACTAAATGCAATCTATCTGTTGGTTAAATGCTATTTGCGAAAACAATATCCTATGCATAGTCCAGGCTTTTTTGTCACAATCAGTACACTCGTAAATTGCGTTTTTTCATATTTAATCCATACAACATATTCTACATCGTTTCCTGTCACGTACTGGTTATATTTCAATATTGTTAGTGGTCTGACAACATTCCATCCTCTCTTGGTTGTATGTTTAGTCAAAGTATTGACAAATTAAGAAAATTCTTTTTCCCTCCTCCTAGATTCGCCACTGACTACCCAACGTTTAGCAACTCTTCATACAATTTGTATTATCTTATCAAAAAACCAAGCATTTGCAAGAAAATTGCACTTTCATATAAAAAAACGAGTTATTTATCTCGTACTTTTTTAAGCAAGGCGCAATATTTAATTACTTAATATTATTATTAATATTAAAAAATAATATTAAAAGCTTTAATAATATTACCAATATTAAAAACTTTAATATAATATACATTATAATATTAATATGAATGAGTAAAAACGATTAACATTTAAATTTGGCAAATTGTAACTCCAGTCGACTAGTTCACGAACTTACAAGTACGATTGCGCGAAGCCGTGGAATTTGTACCAAATTCTCGGTCTATAGGTCTGTAGATCCTTGTGATTGTGCTGTTGTGACTGTGACTAGACCGGTGGTGCCGCCGACGAGAATCGTAGAGCTCCCTTTCTAGAGAACCGCTTCCTTCAAGGACGAGTGACGCACGTGTGCGCTCCCCCATTGGCCATAACGCCAAACCACAGTATAGTGCTTTAAAAAGAATTAAAGCACTATACTGTGGCCAAACACATGCTTTCGGGCCATGGGGATCAACGTAGACCGTCACATAAAAATGGCAAAATCGGGCAAAAATTTTCAAATTTAGGAAAAAAATGCCAATGAACGAACCTTTGTAGTAGCTCAAAAATATTCAAAATTTCAAATAAAAAAATTTGGCCCCAGGGTTCCACAAAAATATAGTCCCATAGTGGCACTGTACGTGTTAAAAAAATAGACCGCATTCATTACCACGGTATTAAAATACGGATGATTTAAATAATTATTTTACTTAAAAGTTGTACTTTTTAACATGTCACTTTTACCATCTAAACTGATAACCATTAATGAGTCCAAAGGTATTAGGACTTAAACACAAATTTAAAAACTACTGTGGCTTAAGTATTTTCCAATCCTGATTTATATAAAAAAATATTTTTAAAATTTATCTTTAAGCTTTGGATTTATGTACGAAATATTACAAACTACTATGCGTATCAAAAACAACCGATTTTAAATATATAAAAATTTGCATTTATTTAGTAACACAAGAAAATATTCTACTTACGTTCAAACGAAGATCTACAATCATCATCTTTCTTCTCCATCCCCATTTTGTCCTTTTTCTGCTGTTTATTGAAAAATACATACCCACCCCTCACTACTAAATAAAGGATCAAACCCATCACAAAATATTGCCAGTACAATTCGAAAAACATTTTGATATCTCGGACGAGGTCGGTGACTGTGAGATCACTTGACGATTTTGCAGTATATAACATTGATATCGCTATATTCGACCTATATTCTTCGACTAATAA
Source organism: Diabrotica balteata (assembly GCA_918026665.1). Lineage (NCBI taxonomy): Eukaryota > Metazoa > Arthropoda > Insecta > Coleoptera > Chrysomelidae > Diabrotica > Diabrotica balteata. The sequence continues at coordinate 16,309,441 of OU898284.1, read as the reverse complement.
CCTAGATTAATATATTTTTAAATCGTATGTAAAAAAAGTTTTAGGAGTGTCTATGTAACATTTACTGTAATGTGTGGCAGAAGGGAGGGAAAGGAGCGTCCCTTATTTCAATAATGACTGCTTTTATGGTATATGCGTGTTGTGACCATAAATAAATCGATGTTTGTACAAAAAGAAAATAAATTCAATGTGAACTGGAGTGGTAAAATTGTTCGATATATGTACATACAGAGTGAACACTATATTTATCATATTAAAAATTGATTTGTTTTTCTGTATTCTTGATATAAGTTTCAAGTTCAAATATTATATATTATCATTATAGTTATTTGTTTACATTATCAGTAGCGCACCTAGAAGTTTCCTTTAAGGGGGAGGGATTTGGTTGGGCACCGAAATTTTTTTATGCTACCTCCACCATTTTAAGTCCTTAAAATTTGTGAATAACTGTCGGAAAATGGTCCTGGGGGGGGGGGGTTAACCCCCAAACCCTCCTTCTGGATGCGCCACTGTAGATTATCACAACGAATATTTATTATTCCTATTATTGATATAGTCATTACTCTATTTTATATGGGGTTGTCCCTTATAAATATTCTAACGCGCTTTAAAACAAGATGAGCGTTTCTAATTTGTATTGGAGACTATTTGTTTTTAAGCTCACAGTGCGATAATATCTTATTCAACTAACTTCCTCTTAGATCTGAGCGTCCTGATCAGCAACTCTATATGTAGGCCCAGGATGGCGGAACCTACATGCGTTTCCAGCTCTGCATGAACCCCTCAAGAAGAAATAACAGTCTACTGACTTTAAAGGGCACATCTCTTCAGGTTAATGCAACATTAGAGATTTCAATTGCTGGATCCAGCGTTTTTTTTATATGCTGGATGCAGCAAACCATGCTGGATCCGCAAACGTGTCAAATTCGAAATAAGTTACTTCATGTCTTCATTTGCCTCTTTATTCAAAGCTGCGGTCGGCAACTTGCCATTCTATTATGCTAGCAGGTATGACATGCCACAAGTGCGATTGAACTGCAACATCGCGGTCGATCTCTCTCTACCCATTGACTCTTAGAGCTCTTTTACTTGTGTAAGTTTTAGTCCGACTTTCTGCTCTCGCCAGTAAAAGTTTTTTCACGTCTAATATGTGCCTATCTCAATCTGCTGTACTGCCGTGTGTGTTGTTTGGAAACTGAATGACTTCCTTCTTAACTGTCAACACCGATCTTATTACAGTGCGAGTGCGATCTTTTACAAAAATATTTATGTTTGCCCATTTCACAGCAATTTTTCGCCAACAGCCTTTTTTCTTGCGGTGGACATAATCTCTAGGTCTAGCTTCATGTGAAATCAAATAGTAAAAAATTTTCTTGTAGTTTATAGATCTGGCTAGTGAATACATGAAGCAATTAAAGAAAAAACGATATTTGAAGGTTCTACATATGTTTAACCCATTTTCTACTCCAATGTTTACTCATTTTTTCAAATTTGACCATTTTCAAAGTATTTTTTTTTTTGTATAAAACAAAAACGACTTGACCTAATAAAAACTACTTCGTTTATTCACTAGCTAGAGTTACAAACTACAAGAAAATTTTTAATTTTTTGATTTCAGATGAAGCTAGACCTAGATGTCTATCATGTCTACCGCATTAAAAGGGCAGTTGGCGAAAAATTACTGTGAAATTAACAAAAATGATTAATTATGGCTGAAATTCTTTTTTCAGAGTACTTCAAGTACTATACTTGTCTTAATTACAAATAAAAATAATTTTTAGTTTTTGAGATATAATTTTTTTAAAAAGTCGTTTTTTTATACCCTCACGGCCTATGTAACCCCTTAATTTTTAGTTTTTTTTTCAATCAACACATACAAGAAATATAACTCGTTCAGATAAAGAAACAATCTATAAAGAAAATCCACAAGGAAAAATTCCTGTAGCTGGCTGTATACCACGTATAACAAAAGAGGTTAGTCTTTGTAAATGGGTGTATTTATTTAAAAAACCCTTAAAAGGGTTTGTATCTCTAATATTATCTAACAATTTCTTCTATATTATCTAACAATTTATTAAAATTCATAATCTACCATATTACAAAGAATCCGTATCTACCATTGTCCACCTTCTGTCGGTCAACAACTTAGTAGCACACTTATACAAAAAATTTCAGGTTTTTACAAACTGAATTTAATACCACCAAAATAGATTTAGTTCAGGGTGCTAGATACTTTAAGTATAAAGGACCCCTATTATCTCTAATGTTGATTAACTCCTTTTCTCCTTCAAACCGCCCCCCCCTCCTTTTCTTCAGTCATTTCCTTTACTTTTATTTTCATTAGTGTCTGAGGAACCCAGCCTCTTCAATTTTAAATTCAATCACATAGGTTACTACTTTAATTTCTTCAGCATGTAGATTTCCATCTTACTAAACTTAATTTTATTAATTTTCACCATAGGAGCAGTCTTAAATAAAGTCATTTAAATATGAGGTCTGATATTAACTTCAAATATTTGTTATTTAATTTTTACCTTGGCCTAGATGTGTTAAACATAAAAGGATAAATTTACTATATATATATATATATATAAGCTAACCCAATATTAAATACACTTTAGACCACATTCCATACGACGAAAAGCAACATAAGTTGCCCAAGGCACAGGTCATTCTATTAATCATGACTATAAAACCATCATTGATTTCACATCTTTTATACCCTAAATTAATAAATAAAAAAGTTTTTTAAATCCCAACACCTAGATTGTTGTTATTTTTTAAAATCATCAAAACTTGTTGAATCTTTTGGCTGTAGTAATATCATGTACAACTAATATAGTTTTTGTTGCATTGACATTCTGTTTTCGTCATCCTTCATAAGTATGTTGTCAATCAGTTCCCAACTGTTCTCCGCGTGTAGAGGTTCTCTCTCAACGCTCTGGAACTCGATTGAGCCATGTGTTACCTCTAGTCAAATTTAATTTAATACTGAACATCACAGTTATTTTACAACACAATGTACAATCTTTCATAACTAAATGTAATTTAAAGGGTTTTTACCCTAGTATTTTGGTGGCTCAGGTATTGTGACCTAGTAAGTATAACCATCTTTTGCTTTTCAACCATAGTCAAAATTTCACAATCTCGTTTGTTTTAACTAAATGGTTTATACTTATTTTTAGGCATTTTTCGATTTTAAAACCTGATGATGGACTGTGTGGTCCGAAAAGGTTTGTTTTATTGATGTGGCCCTTTTAAGGGTTTTTTAAATAAATATACCCATTTACAAAGACTAACCTCTTTTCTTTTTTTTAATCTATAAAGGGCTGCCGGTGGTCATGCTTTTTCGTCACACTAAGATAAGGCTCACACATACATATATCAGGCGTTCTTGTGTTCTCATTCACGCTCACGTTCAGAGAGCCGTTGCCATTTACAGTTTGTTTCTTTATCTGGACGAGTTATACCTATACCAGACCTATACCTTACTTCACAGACGTTTTTTTTTTCCTTTCAGATTTAATGCTGCTCCAGTTACTCCAATATTAATTAAAATGTCTCTTGAAGATGATAAAAAAAATTGTGGGACTTTTTCACAAAACTGGATGAGGGGCGAAGTGCAAGATGCTCTTTACGCTCAAAAAATTGTTGATTAGCAACCGCTCAACAACAGGATTAAAAGGACATCTGAAAAAGATACACAACGTCTCTTCTTCAGGTTCCAACACCAGCACCATTATCTTCTTCTTGTAGTGCCTATCCGTTTCGGAACCACGTTCGTAGATTTTTCAGCCAGGACATCCTTCGCCTTTAAGGTCCCCGAGGTATTCGATTATTATGGTTAACACCATTATAACAGCTCCCAATGCCCCAAAGCAACCTCGTCAAAAATAAAGATAATCAGAAAGTAGTTCCGAGCAAAAAGACGAGAAAGACTATTGATTTCTACTTTGAAAGAGAAAATTCTATGGAAGATATGGTTACTAGGATGGTTTGCAAAGATGGTTCCAGCTTAAATTCATTTTGTACCTCGCCCGACTTGGGACGGTTATTCGCAAAAAGTGGATTCGAATTACCAACTTCTCCGAACATTATAAGAGCGATAATTTCCAGGTATGCAGAGAAAGTCCAAGCAAATCTTATAAAAGAATTTACTAATTTAAAACAAAAAAAACAAAGATTTTCGTTGAGCTTCGACGAGTGGACCTCCCAAAAAAATCACAGATACATGAATCTCAATTTTGCGTAATGCAGAACACTTTGTTTGATATTTGATAAAATATGTTTTTTAATGTCTCACTTCCAAACAAACTAAATAATTTGTTTCTGTTGTTTAGAAATTTAGAATACAGACTAATTTTTATCATGATATCTAAAAAAAACTCGTCGTCAGTAAGCCATGGAAGAAAAACATATTACGTAACTTGTGTCAGCTCAAAATTGCCACCAATCAAATTTGCGAACTACTCTTACAACAGATAAGTTCATTTGGATAAAATTTCATTCGTGACAATTCTCAGCCGACACAAGCAAAGCCCTATGTTTCACTTCCACGGCTTACTGAATACGATTTTTTTTAATCTCATGATAATTGTAGCATTTGCTCTAACCATTTTAAGTTAAAGAGATGTAAGATTGATTGCGAATTCTGACTGATGATACGTCCTTATTTGATTATATGTACCTAAGATAATTTTTATTTCGAGTTTTTATTTTATTAGTTTGTATTAAAAAGCTTAAGTAATAAATGAACACAAAAAAACATTAAAATAGTGTTTTTATTTTGATTTCACATTTTGCTGGATCCGCTCTGAATCTAGCTGGATTCAGGCCCATCTTGCAAAAACCCAGCTGGACTGAAAATGCTGCTGGATTGCAATCCCTATGCAACATATAAATACTAAATACTTTCCCAAACAGTCATCTTTGATCTCAGGTGGCAGGATTCGTTCTTGTTTCCTTTCATTTGAGCCAGCATATGGGGCAACATGATTTATATGACGAACTTTTGGTTTATTTTTTGGCAACTTCTTAATTTGGTATATTACGTCATTTATTCTCTTTTTAATTTCATAAAGACCTTCCCATTATCTTTGTATTTTAGGAGACAAGCCTCGACGAAGTTGTGGATTATAAAGCCCGAAAAGATCAGCTACTTTAAAGCTTTCATTCTTTCATCGAGAATCATATTGATCTTCCATTCTATCATTGGCTACCTGGATGTGTTGTCGGCCAAGTTCATGAATGTTGTTCATTCTTAACTTTAGGAGGTCAACATATTCTTCTCTTGGAATTTGTTCTCTAAGTTCAAACAAACTTCACGAGACATCATCAAGCAGGTTGGGGTCTGGCCTGTAGTTTCATTCACGGCCGAGCGGTAGGCCATTAGGAATAAATGAATGTGCTGGTCCCAATCTCTTTCATGTTCGGATACAACTTTAGACAGGTATTTACCCATTGTTTGGTTCATTCGCTCGACTATGTGTTCACATAAACTCATGTTGTTAATATAAAACAACGGATAGTTTTATTTATGAATGATTCACAGAGGTTCTCCTTCAGACACCACGTTTCTGTATAATTTAGTGTAGCATCTGACTGGAAACAGCTACCAGTAAATTTTCTTCATTTTTTAATTTTTAAATCTAGTAATTATCCTTGATTTCATGCCATATTATTTATTTGTCTTACGGTAATACCTTAATTTTAGATAAAGGTGTATGATATATAGCTGGTATTTGTAAAAAACGTAATTTTTTAAAATGAAACAATTGAATATTGAAATATTTTTTTATTTTTTTCTCTATACATTCATATACAATTGTTAAATACAATTTCAAAAACAATGGCTGATCATCTACAGTAAATGTTTGTCAAAACAGCGATATGCCATCATCAGACTATAACAGTTTATTTTCTAAAAAACCAAATGGACCTAGCTAAGATTGTTCTATCAACAATTACAGCAAATTGTTCGTGAAATTGTACTTTGATACAGTAAGCAACAATTTTTAATAGATATTTACTTAGAGGTGTTTTTAGTATATTAACAATTTGATTGATCTACATTTGTCTTCAATATTTAGAAAAACAGGATACTTATTAGCGCGTTTATGAAAACAATTTATAAAAAACAAAATGTCGTTATAAATATTACACTATTGTTTGTAGCATAATATTGGAATGTGATTTAATGGATACAATTTAAATTTCCAAGACCAACAAAATATTGATTGATAAAACAAAAAGGAAAATTTTTTACTATTCTTTTAAATGCCAATGAACAAGAATAAGAAGGAACATTACAAATAATCAGCGATTTGTCAAGTGCATTTCAACCAATTTGTAGTTCAAAACAGGATTCAGCAATTTTTTAAAAGTTTTGCTAAATTTTGAGGACAAAAATAATTCCCTAGAAAGACAGCTGTCTTAAAAAAGTTGGTTTTACACACTCTTTACAGAAACATTCTCAAAAAAGAATCTGCATGGCACAATGAATATTTAAACTAGATAAAAAACTTATCCATGCAAATGTTTAATTAAAAAAGTTATGATTGATACTTTTTCCAATAGCACCACAGTCTCATAGTCTTCAGTCAGCACCATATCGTCATTTACATTCAAAAATCCCAATTTCAAAATTCTAAGACACTATAAAACCAACATTTTGATAGACGCTGTGTTATCGTCCTAAACATTCGAGTGTAAGGCATTTGAACAGTTCCCCAGGTCAGTTCAACACTAAGTACCTATTCAGATAAGCATATGCCAGTAATCTTTCGATAAAGTAAATATTTATATATTTTTTTCCGATATTATTTTGTACTCTGTATAATTCCACTAACAATAGAGCCTTTCTATCTTTACGTGAATTTTGACTCCGCTTTCGCGAGGTTCCATGGTCAGGAGTGTTTGAGGCGTTACAGGATTTTGAAAGTGGAGTAACCAGAACCAACAAAATACAGTAATACACTTGGTAGGTTATCTCAGTTTATAAAATCTAAGTTCCAACAGCGAATAGTAGTTTTAGTAGGAAAGATAGGGTCCAAAAATGTATTCAGGTGTATTTTTTTTAATAAGAATTGAAATAATAAACTCAATACTAATAAAATTTACATTATTTCTCTGTCACTAGTGTCGTATCTAGTAAAAATGCTCCCTGTATGTTGCTTGTTAATCTTGCAATAATTTAATAAAAAAAATTTATATTAGCCATCTTATAGTCACCATTTGACTGGTCTGTTAGGCTCCACGTTTGATCAACGGTAATTATCTTTGATGTATTGGTGCAAACCATTAAATTATATACGGAACTTTCCAATGCCAGTTCAATGCAAAGGATATTGCGATCAGCAGGAAGCCGTTGCATTAACAGATTATGGTTCTGTTTAATTTTAAGGATGGCTTTATTTAGAGTTGGAACTATTTCTGTCTGTGAGAGAACTACCATACAAAGCTAGATGGTACTATAGTCTTAGGTAAAATAATCATGATCATAGCTTCACGTCAAAGAATTTTAAGATTCAACCACTGGATGCCATTTTTGTAAAACAGCGTTCAATTCAGAATGCTCTCAGTATTTTAGGAACTACGCGCATGAAGAAATCAGCCCTTTTTAAGTTGCAGAAGTTTTTAATAACGCGTTCATTAGGATAGCTCCAAACAAATCCCATGAAGAAGACTATGAGCCAGCTCGTCTTCAAAGCGCCAAAGACACCAATGCTCTTGTTAATGACGTCTTTATAATCCATGAATGTCAGGTAACACCATCAAAAGATTTAACTTAAGCTTTTCAACCCCCAGCGTACCAAAAACGTTCAGAAATAGTAGCCATTGAAAGCCCATCAAAATTCAAATAATAAGTCATTCCATGAAATATTACTGCGGCTAGGACCATCAACATTCAAAGCTGGTGGGAGCAAGAAGACCACCACAAAGCAGCATTTGCAAATAATTACCTCTTCCCCATACAAAAATGTCCTTCAAGACAAAGCTAATCAAAAAATATTAGCCCAACAAAGAAAAGAGTAATAGGGTTATAAAAGAAAAGTTTTTTCTGACGGCACAATTGGTGATCAGCCATGAATTGTTGATAGGAAGAAAATAAATGACAAAACTTTTAGAGAAATAGCTTCAGAAGATAAAGACAATGATGAATATAATGACAGAGATACGTTTAATGTGCGGGGAGTTTGAGAAAAATAAAGAAATATGGTTAAGGTGTAATTCGTGAGCCAATTGGGCTTATAAAAAGAGCAAAAAAGGACAGCGAAAGGAATATATATATATATATATATATATATATATATATATATATAATATATATATATTATATATATATATATATATATATATATATATATATATATATATATATGCTCTTTGGTATTTAGGACGCTTCCATGTATTAATTAACATAACGCAGTGTAACAGTGGTCGTCTGCCACAATTATCCCAACCTGCTGAGGTAATAATAGACACGTAAAGTATTTTCTGTTTTGTTGTTCTTATTTTTGACTAAAGATAAAAGTACAAAATGCCCTCTTGCATTTACTGCCTTATTTTGGAATAAAATATCCAAATAATTACAAAAATACTATAGATTAGTATTAGGGGTCACCATTTACTCGGTCTCCCCTACACTAGCTTATATTTTCAGGTTAGTGGCCCAAGTAGCTTTTTTGATTATTTCAGGAAGATATATTTACTACTTAAGAACACTCATACTAAGGATATTATCTCTAAATTATTGTAACAATTATTGAACTGAAGTGTGTTTATCAAAAGATTACTGTAATATGCCTCAGGGAAATGGTACGTTACCACTTCGTCTTTTAATTTAACCTAATAGAAAGATGATAGGGAACTTGGTTAGGCATTCTGGTAGTACAATATATTATAATATAAAATATAAATACGTCACATCACACGCAACTAAGGTCTAAAATAATATGTACAGTTAAACCTAAAATTAAAAAATTGGAAATTTAGAAATATAGTCCAAAAATTTTGATTCTAAAGACATGCCATACGGATTATATTTCCAAATTTCCTTTAAAAAATGTAGAAAATTATGTAATTTATTTATAGAACTACTTGGACAAATATATTCCCATATTAATAACCCAGACTAGACGGAAACTACAAAATTTTTCAAAGAACAAAGATCGAATCAATTTAAAATACTGACCGGACCTAACAATAAGAATTTATAAAATATTAACAGGTAACTTATTCTTATATGTATTAAGTTCTCGTGCCAATTCTTTGATCCCCTATTTAAAAAATAATTTATTATATTATGGCAACACTGCAGATTGTCCCTTCTGTATAAAGAATCAAAAAATCAGCGATTAATATACAACATATTTTAATTATACCCAAGTCAATATAACCACTTAAAATAATAAAAAAACAAACGGTACATAAATGCATATGAAAACTGTACAAGCATATTGGCATAGCGACTTAAAGTTTGTGTTGTTTGTTTTTCAACGCATGTTCCCATTTAACGTATACAGTGTGGTCCTTAAGTAATTGTACAAAAAGAAACCGTAGATTCTACACTTTAAAATATTACGATTTAAGTCAAGTTGCTTTTATAAAATGTTAATATTAAGAAAGATACAGGATGTTAAAGTGGAAATATAAAATTTTATATTTTGCTATAACTTCCACGTTTGACAGCATTTATGTATAAAAATTTACAACTTTTCACTGTCAAATATCAAAAATTATAGTTTGATGTATACTTTGATGTAGCTGATAAAGGGCGCCACATATGCCACATATGTGGCATACATTTGCACTTAACTTTTTTGCTCTTCAAGTTACTCGTATTTTTGATAAAAAATATTAAATATACATTACATTAACAAAAAAAAGGTATACTTGTTAATATCTTTAAAACTCAACAGTTTTCGAGATAATCGCATTTTAGAAATCAACTACATAATTCTGATTTATCGCAATTACTCCAGGCAACTAAAGAAAATTAAAGAAAAACATCAATACTTTTGAATTTGGGTCAAAAATATCTTTAATAAAGCTAATAGTTCTTCTTGTAATAAGAAGAAGAAGAATAGTTAACGAATTATTAAATAAAATAAATATATCAGCAGGATAAAATAATAGGATTTGATAAATAATAGAATAATTTGATTTTACATCAAACATTTTACGTTTTGTATTAAAGTCATAATCAAAACATTTTATTTACAAACCCAATTAAGAAATAGTTAAACTAAATAACATTAAACTTTTTCTCAAAGTAAGTATTTAATATGTCCACCAT